>QXTE01000153.1:214059-324729 GCA_003942145.1 Platysternon megacephalum | reverse complement strand
CCAGGTGCCCCAGAGGGAGTGAACCTAACAGGCAATGATCAAGTGATCTCTCTCCTGCCATCCATCTCCATCCTCTGACGAACAGAGGCTAGGGACACCATTCTTACCCATCCTGGCTAATAGCCATTTATGGACTTAGCCACCATGAATTTATCCAGTCCCCTTTTAAACATTGTTATAGTCCTAGCCTTCACAACCTCCTCAGGTAAGGAGTTCCACAAGTTGACTGTGCGCTGCGTGAAGAAGAACTTCCTTTTATTTGTTTTAAACCTGCTGCCTATTAATTTCATTTGGTGACCCCTAGTTCTTGTATTATGGGAATAAGTAAATAACTTTTCCTTATCCACTTTCTCAACATCACTCATGATTTTATATACCTCTATCATGTCCCCCCTTAGTCTTCTCTTTTCCAAGCCGAAGAACGTAACATCATAAAACCAAATCTCTTAACGGGAAACTGCACCAATACCCCCAGCGTGCCTCCTCATCAGGTCTCGATCATGCACTGAGCTGCTGGACTAATTACGGTGAAAGCCTCATTGACCCGCGCAGAAGGAAATATTCTCAGAAAGCCTTTGACAACTCCAACCCCTCGTATCCAGTTAGCCCGAGCCCTCCTCTTCCTCCAACAGCTCTTCATGGGTGGCTTAGAAAAAGCTGCACTGGAAACTTCCTAGCTCCTGATTTAGCCTCTTTAACAGGAAAAAAAAAAAGTCTTCAAAGCAGCAGCCCAGCTGTCTGTGAGAAGCAGCTGGAGGAGGAGCAGCTGGTCTGAGAGAAGGGAGTTGAAAGCACATCCAGCTCCATCAGTGCTCCCCTGCCGCTGACTTTTAGGCATTTGTATAAACGCTGACCTGGGAGTGTTAAACAGCTCCCGATCCAGCTCCTGTAAAACAAACTACACGTTAAAAATGCTGATGACGAGGGAAGCACTGAGGAACGTGACTGGGAGCAGATGGCAGGTCTGCCTTTGACATCCCTTCCTACCAGCCACACTCAGCTGTGCTTCCTTGATGACTGAGCCACTGAGAAAAACTAAGGGCTAGATTGCACCAAGCCATGCCTGGGTATGCAAAAAAGGTTAGATGGTTTTCCCAAGGTTACGGAAGACATCGCTGTCAGAGCTGAGATTAGAACGCAGGAATTCCTGGTTTCCCACTGTGGCTATAGCAATCATAAAGAACAATTAGGGGAAATAAATATGGCATTTTTAAAGGGCGGTTAATTTTTAGCCATATCCCAAGCAGATCAGAGACTCCAAGGATGTTGAAAAATTGGAGAGGCTGCAGAAAAGAAAGACAAAAATGATTTGGGGTCTAGAGAAAATGACTGACAGTGAGAGATTTAAGGAGCTTAATCTATTTAGTTTACCAGGAAAAAAAAAAGACTGAAAGGTGACTTGATTACAGTGTATAAGTGTCTTCACAGGGAGTCAATACTGGGTACTAAATGGCTCCTTAATCTAGCAGAAAAAGGCAGAACAAGAACCAATGCATGAAATTGAAACTACACAAATCCAAATTAGAAATAAGGCACAGATTATTAAATGAGAGTGATTAGTCAACGGAACAAACTGCCAAGGGAAGTGGTGGATTCTCCATCTCTTAATGTCTTCAAGTCAAGACTGGATGCCTTACTGGAAAATGTTTTCATCAAACACAAGTTATTGGTGACATTTAATGGCCTGTGTTACACAGAGCTGACTAGATGATCTAGTGGTCCCATCTGACCTTTAATCTATGAATCGATAACGTTCATGATCTCCATGAAAATGGTGCCAACAACTTTCCAGTGGAAGCCAGAATGCTGGATAGCTCAAACCCAGATTCTGAACCTCTTTCACGAATGTTAATTAAACGAAAATTGTAATGAAAAAGACACACTTGCACACGTTTTAAAAATAATACCAAACAGTTCTGAAGCTTTACATTTAAAAAAATAACTGTAAATAATCAATGTCCTTAGGTGACTGTTTATCAATTAAATGGAAATTTATTCTCAGTTCCTGGCATTAGCAGTTTCGAAGCAAATTACAGCTCGTTTCTATCCACAGCAATTTTCCCATTTAGCAAAACACACTTTCTAAAATTCCAAACTATGAGAATCGGTGCCTACTGTAGACTTGTTTATCATTTTGTACTGCAGACAAGGTATTTTATCTTGCGATTATTATGTGTGAGTAGAACGGTGGTAAATTAGATGCCTTTCTGAATCACATCTTTGATAACTAGAGATAATTAGGACAGGCAGGATTTTTCCTATGCCAATGAACCTGAAAAACGGCACTAGCAGTGTTATCAATCACATCCTATGAATTACATCATTTGTATCTGAAAAACACCCGAGAGGGAAATAAAAAATAAACTTGCCTACTGCAATGTATTCTCACCTATTTGCCCAGGTTTCTAAATACTAAGATTATTTCTTAGGCAGACCGCTTTTTAACACTCTAGGTCAGATCCACACCAAATGTTCATTGGCACAGCTCCACTGACTTTGATGGAGCAACATCTATTTATGGCAGCTGATGGCATGCCACCATGCTTTTATATATGTATTTATTTATTTTGCAAATAGGCAGGAGATAACTGTCAGTGACCATGCTGTAGTAGAGGTGAATGAAAAAGGCAAAACTATTTTTGTGAAAAATGTGCAACATTTTGGGTGACAATTTTTCACCGGCATTTTCACTACTCTGTCCAGAACTGTGAACGGTCTAGAAAACGGGGGATGGGGGGGATGAAAAAAGAAAAAAATAACCTTCATCAGAATTGTGATATTTTAAAAAAAATTCTATTAGCTCTTCTCCTGTGCACTTTTTATTAGCTTGCCAACATGTTTCACATTAAAAACTGACAACTTACATATTCAAATGTGTCAGCTGGGGTGCTGAGAGCCCTGTTTATTCTGCTGATCAACACTGTCTCATTGCTTCCTTCTGCTCCTGAATCTGTCTGTGTCCACTTCTTGTCTTTTACTTAGAGTGTAAACTCTTTGAGGCAGGGGCTGTGTTTGTACTGTGCCTAATACAACGGCGTCCCGCTCCAGGACTAGGGCTCGTGTGTGCTATGTTAGACTGATACGAATACATTTCTATTAGTCTAGAAATGCTTATAGCACTGGCAGTTCTGAAATAATAAAAATGCCAACAGTTCAGATAACTAAGATTTTTAGTTAGAGAACGTCAGTGTTTGCAGTATTCAGGGGACTGTACTTCCTCCAGCAGGTAAGGGAAGTTCGGTTACTGAAGTAACCATATCTACTTCTTTTAGCATAAAGTGGCAAGTTTACGACTTCCCCCACAGTGAGAGGGACTAGCTAGAGAGCAGTCAGCTAATGATACTCCACTTCTATTTTCTAACTATTGCATCCACTCCACTTGAGGTTGCGAGTAGCAGGACAAAACAAGTTTGTGGGAAGTCAGAAGAGCAGTAACAGAGGTTTGAAAAACAAGGATACCGCAGAAGAGCTTTAGCGGTGACAGACACAGCCTGTACAACCAGGGGCCCATGGGGAGAGAGGTGGTCCTTTGATTGCTAATGGCCTTCACAATTCACACTGAAAATCCAGTTCATGGGTACAAATTTCAGCCTTGGGGGTGTTGCAAACTGTTCACTGTGCCTGTTTGCTGTGTCCATGGGTCACATGGCCCTGTTTCTGCCCCTGACATGATGACAAACTTTCTGAAAACAGTGAACAACAAACTGCAAACGCCACATTTAGGTCTGAACTTTTACAAGATTAGTTATTCATGCTAAAATGTGGGAGTATTTTGAAATTCACAAATATTCTAAGGAATAAAGCGGAGATCATCCAAACACAACCAATGTCACCACATGAATAACTTTGGAGCAAAGCTGACTTCTTTGTTCGCTAAAACATCCACCCAACTCTGTTTGTTTGATTTGACCCGCTCATGCAAGGATATGATTTTAAATAATGTAAAAAATTCTGTATAGAACCATGGAATTTGTATAATTTATCTTCTTTCTAAACAATCTACTCCACTGCTTATGTTTTATGTATTCTGCTTCCATACTTCATATTCTGGCAAAAGCATTTGCATAGCAGGAGTATATTGTATAAAATAATAAACCAGTTTATTCTAACTTCCCTCGTGACAAGACTAGCCAAACAAGTTAAAAATTAGTATTATGTTGCCCAGCTCTCCCCTGTCCTGTGCCCATGTAATTTATACCAGTGCAAAGTGATTGCAAAGGGGATGCAGAATGCTCCCATTCTGATGTAGGAGCCCAATACCCAATTTGCCTGGGTGGATATGACTACACAAGAGTGGCAATGGAGATGCAGACCCATAATTTCTTAGCCTACTGGCAAGCGTCACCATATGCTGAAAAGCAAGGCTATTACCTCTGATAAGCAACAGAGAGCTTTAAATACAAACAGCTCAAGACACTTACATCTGAATAAGTTTTTATGATTGTTGGGCATTATCATTATTCGTTATTTGTATTACCATAGCACCTAGGACGCCTAGTCACAGATCAGGATCCGATTGTGCTAGGTGCTGTACAAACAGAATGAAAAGATGGTCACTGGCCCCAAGCGCTTTCAATCTAAGTATATGAATAGAGACAACACACAGCCAGACCAATGGGAGAGCGCAAGGAACCAATGAGTCAATATTGGTCAGCATGACTGGCAACCATCTCAGCACACCAGCGGCCTAACCATTGTCAAGTTTCCTGTAGGCATCACAGGAGAGGATAGATTTAAGTAGGGTTTTGAATGAAGACTCTGAAGTAGTTTTGTGGATGTTTACATGGAGATCCTCCAAAGCATGAGATGCATGATGGGATAAAACACAAAGGGGCCTGTCTGAAAATTTAAGAAGCAGGCGATGGAGTATGGTGCCATGGGCTGATCAAAGGAGGGAGTCGACAGCTCCATGGTGAATGAGAGATGATAGTCAGGGTGGAGATAAGGCCTTGAAAGTGAAGACAGGCAACTTGCATTTGATGCGATAGGGAAGGGGGAACCAGCAGAGGGCACATGGGTTCCAACATGACCTGTGTCGACAGTGAGACGTCTTGCAAATTGCCCATTTGTTACTAAAACATTCTTTTCAAATATTTCCTGTTTTCTGTACGTGGTTGGGGTGCGGAGCAGGAAGGAGGCACAGTTTATGCTAAAGACCCCTGGCTAGATGCATTGAACCCTGCGTAGAGTGTGGATGGGCCTATTTTGGAAGCTAGCTGTACAAACGTATGGATTGTGGCTGACTGTATGAAGTTATTATGAAGTGTTAGGATGACAACTGCTACTGACACGAATGCCTCTCTGCGTGTATCTTTACCAAGCCGCAAACTCCATTTTGAATGTGCAGCCTTTTGCCTTCTCTATGGCCTGTTGGCCTCCATGTCCGAAATTCCAAAGGCTGGTGGCAAAAGAAAAACAAAAGCGTCGTTGACGTGAAGTGCTCTGCCACTGAAAGGAAAGAGCTCAAAAAAACAGGAGAACAAGTTTAGCAGAGGACAGGTGGCTTTGGCAACGAAGTCTGATCGAGCTGGGGTCTTCTGCCATTTTGTCTCCAGCAGCTCAAGAGGAGAGAGAGAAGAAACCCAGCTTCTAGGGCCTGCATGAGGCAGGAGACACTGTCTACCTTCCTGAGTCCAGATGATCCCCCAGGACTCCCAAGGGAAGGGTGAGCTATACAGGGGCAGTGCAGTTAGGATGTTTGTTGTTTTCTAAATGATCTGTTCTTTCTTGGGCTTTATATGGTTAAGTAAAAGAGCAATTTAGTCAGACTTCTGTAAAATGCCTGTGTGTATTATGTGCTTCACAGCTACTATAAGCCTCCGGAGAGCGTTCAGATGCAAACCAGCAGGCTCTCCCAGGGGGGTGGGGTTCTGGGGGACGGTATGTTTAAATGCAGGGGAGTCTGAAGGGTTAGTATTGCAACCAGAGGGGATAGGCAGCTGGACAGTGGGTTGCAGCTCTCAGAAGGAGTGCTATAGTCCAGGTCTTCACTCTGCATGTTTGCCTAGGGACCCCAAGATTGGGGTACTGGCTTGACTTTCTCCAGGGGCTTAAAACACTCAGGGATGAAAGGACACAGAGACTTAGATGCCCCTGGTGGGTGGACAGCAGGAGACCGGATCTGTGACTGGGCCAGGGCACATCTCTCACCCGCAAACAGAAATTCCACTCCCATCTCGACACTGACGATTCACAGATCTACCTCTCTGCTCCAGATCTGTCTCCTCGATCTGTCCAAACTCGAATCTCAGCCTGTCTCTCTGACCTCTCCTCATGGAGGTCTTGAGCTCAACATGATGAAGACAGAGCTCTTAATCTTCTCCCACAGCCCCTCTCCCTACCACCTCTTTTCTTGGACAACTCCACCCTTCTGCCCATCACTCGGGCCTGTAACCTACATGATCTTCAACTCGGGACCTCTCTCTAGCTTCTCACATCCAGGGTATGTCTAAATCTCGCAGACTGCTGCTGCATAACATTCCTAAGATACGTCCTTTCCGATCTACCCACATGGCTAACGCTGTCATCCAGGCTTCCGGCATCTCGAGTCTCAGTTACTGCAACATCCTTCTCCCTAGTCTTGACGAATCCAACCTTGCCCTGCTAGTCTCCATTCACAAGGCTGTTGCACGGATCATTTTCCTAGTCTATTGCTCTGACCACGTCAGCCCTCTCTTTGCATCCCGCCACTGGCTCACCCTTCCCCGTCAGCGCAAGCTGCTTCTCTTCACTTGCAAGGCTTCTCCCTGTCCTACCTATTCTCTCTCATTCACAGTTGGCACGTTGACTCCTGCCTCCATTGTCCACTTGTTAAATGTTTACTTTAGCTCCTTTGTGCTTGCCCCATTCCGCCTCTCATGCTTGGGAAGAGCTGCATGGGCAGCCGGTGGAGCCCCCACTTCGGGGAGGCTAGCCCCCAACTAGGCCCCTTCCTTCCATGCCCCCGGAGCCCCCCTGCCCTGCCCCCTTCCCCCCCTCCTGGAGGAGCCCTGGGTCAGCCAAAGCCCTGAAGCCTCCCCCCCCCCACCTGCCTGGAGGAGCCCCGGGCCAGCCGCAGCTGCAGCTCCCCTCCCCAGACCCCAAGCCGCCCCGGGGAAAAGCTCTCACTCTCGCAAAGAAGCTTTTGAAATGCCCCAGGCAGGTTTTGGGGCATCTGAGGAGGCGCTATGTGCTACTCCGCTGCCTGGGTTCGCTCTGGAGGGCCGCCCCTATCCGCCTAGTCTCCAATGGCGCTACATTCCCAAGAGTGGGCCGGGAGCCCTGACACCGGCTGGGGCAGCAGCCGTGCTCCCCTGCACTTCAGGAGACCGTGTGTCCAGAGAGCAACCTGGCCCCAGAGCCAGAGACATACAGTGGTGGATCCTCTGACCCCATAGAGCTGAAGACAATGGTGAATACGGGGTGCAAACCCCTCCCATGACCTCCTCACATCCACAGATCCTCTGCTAAGAAGCCATAGCAGAGGCCAGAGTTAAATTTATTCGAACCATTTTGCATATTCAGTGGCGGATTAGCCCCTGGGCCAATGGCTTTTTCCCCAGCCCCGGAAAAATGGGTGCCCCTGCACCCTGACCTGCTCCACCCGACGCTCCTGCCGGGAAGCAGGGGAAGCCCCCGCGCTCCGCCCCGCTCCCCAGCAGATGCACAGGGCGGGCAGGACAGGGCAAGCCCCCACGCCCCGACCTCGCTCCACGGCAGGAGAGCCGTGGGGGAAGG
Organism: Platysternon megacephalum; assembly: GCA_003942145.1. Lineage (NCBI taxonomy): Eukaryota > Metazoa > Chordata > Testudines > Platysternidae > Platysternon > Platysternon megacephalum. The sequence goes on along the minus strand of QXTE01000153.1, from coordinate 317,013 downwards.
AATGGGGGAGACTGCAGTCGGAAGGGGTGGAGAAGGCGCCCGGCTTGCTCTGGTGCAGGGCCCCACAAACCCCTAATCAGCCTCTGTGCATATTCAGATCAATACTTTTTCATCTGAGCAGCTACAGAGATTTTTCCGAGATGTCAATTTTCCTTAAATGGTTGTTTTCAAGAACAGTTCAATATTTCACCTGAGGCAGAAACATATTTACTAGTAGGCCCTTTGCTCCATTCCCTTTTGGATATTACACCACAGCCAACGTTCCTTCTGCACTTTGTATGATAAAGGACTGACAACAGCATTATTTCCCCCCCTCGATCGAGCCCTGGAACATTTCTGGCTAAGCCTCGATCCAAACTTGCAGAGCACTGTAACTTACGTGTTTTGCAAAGACGTCGCCTGACAGCTTAAGGGGGTGAGGGAAAATACAATTCTCCACATGCCATTGGAGCGTTCTTATGCCGGCAAGTTGTTAATACACATCAAAAAATGCAAACTTTGCACTTAGACCCCATTCTAAGCTGCATTCAGTTTTCGCCAACTGTGCACTCGGTTTCAAAATGTTTTATGGATTCATAAAAAGAAACTGCAATCCCACAACAATGCTGTAATACAAAGGAGAAACAGTACCACGCAGTGTCTTGTAATCACATAACAACAGCTGCGTGGGGCTGCAAGTCGGATGAGTTTATTGTGCACAGAACTGCTACCCACCAGAGCTAAGGTTCATAAACCAGCCCATTTGTTTTAAAAGTTCATACACAGGTTGTGAAAAAATAAAATCATGAATCAGCAGCCCAAGGTACATGAAACCCCAGGAAGCTTGTTTTCAACGGGATGTGGTGGAAGGGTTTTCTCATACATTTCTCCCCTTTCTTCTCTCCATAACGGACCCCCCAACAGTTACCAAAGGTCTGTTCTATTCTGAGACCCCCTCTCAAAATAAAATCTAAAAGAACTCCTGCTGGAGCTGACCTTCCATAGATTTTCACCGCGTGTATCCAGACTCTTCATATCTCACTCCTCCTCGCCCAGCTCTCTCCAAATTGCTGCTGGTGAAATCATCCTCCTCCCCTGCCAGCCAGACCATATTGCTTTCCGCCTTCAAATCCCTTCACAGCTCCTGGATATTTTTGTCACTTCAGATTGAAGCTCGACGCTCTGTACCTCAAGTCCCTACACAATCTCATTGCTATTTATATCACCGCCTACTCTTCCTAATTTGCTTCTTCTAACTTCTCAGTCTAAGCTTTGCACTTCTTTTTCCACATTGCCGCAAGCAGCACCCTTGTCTCTCCCTTATTCCTAGATGTTAAGGCCAGCAAGGACCATTAGGATTATCCAGTCTTACTTCCTGCATAACATGGGGCACAGAGTTTCACCCAGTGATTCCTGCAATGAGCCCCATACTGTGTGCTTGAGCATCTGGAATGGTGCGTATTCGTGCCTGGAGGCAGCGTTGCAAGAATGTGTCTTTTGCGCTCCTTTTTGACCACTTCCTCGGCCCTGCGATGGCCTCTCTCTCTGGGTCTTTTGTGGCCTGGTCCTCTTGCATAGTCATGTAAAAGTGCACTCCTCTCCGAGGTAACAACAGATGCAACTGAAAGTCCAAAACTAACAACCAAACTAATAGTTTTTCTGCCCCTCTTGGGCTCCACTGAAGTCCTCTGCTTTTGGCTCCTTCTCCTGGCTCCTGCAGAGTTTCTCTTTTTTGTTTCCTCCCCAGCAAGTTTCCCCCACTGCCTCCCTTCCCCAGGGATTCTGGCAGCTTCCTTAAGGGAGCTCCCTCATAGGAGTCCCTCATAGGAGCCCGCCAAGCTCCCTGTGGGTTCTCTTACCTGCAGGAGAGTCCCTCCGCAGTCTCTCTCTCATACTGACTGCCAGCTCTATCAGTCCTTCCTGATTCCCCGCAGCTGAGTTCAGTGGTCACAATTAAATCTCCCTACCCCATTCAGCTGCGGTCACTGCTAACTCACCAGTGAGGCTGCGAGATAGCTGGGTAAGGAAGGGTGTCCCTAGCCTCGGTTTGTCAGAGGGTGGAGATGGATGGCAGGAGAGAGATCACTTGATCATTGCCTGTTAGGTTCCCTCCCTCTGGGGCACCTGGCATTGGTAGACAGGATACTGGGCTACATGGACCTTTGCTCTGACCCAGTACGGCCGTTCTTATGTTCTTATGCTAAGTCACGGGAAGGCTGATCCCAGCTTGTCTCAAAGGGCCAGTCAGACGTGATAGCATCTCTTCTAGAAAGGTATCCAGTCTCAATCTGGACACTTCTGATAGTGGAGACTCCAACGCCTCCCCTGGTAAGCTGTCCACATGGTGAATTACCCTCACTGTTAGAAAACTGCACCTTTCTGCATTTAACTTCCACTTCCAGACACAGGATGCTGCCATGTGATTGACTGGCAAGTGAAGAGCCCTGTGAACGCCTTACAGTCCCCTTCTCCCAGGAATCTTCCTGCAGCACGTTTTCTCCTCAACAAGGACGTCGTCAAACCCTCTCATATCTGACCTGTTGCCTCATAGATCTGTTTTGTCTGAATTCACCTTTAAATTCCCTGTGGCAAGGACCACAAAGTGACATCCATATGGGTCGGAATCTGCAAAACTCTGAATGAGGAGTCCTTGCTCATCTTCGGCGGAACTACTCATCTGAATAATGGTTCCTCACATGAGTAAGGGCTGGCAGGCTCAGGCCCTGTGTTCTCAGTGCAATATAATTATTGTTAATGATAAAAAACATTAGAATTGCAGTTATATCTTCATCATTTATTACGGCTGCCTCTTAGCTAGCACAAGCAAACCGGGGCACACAATAATCGGGTGGAGATATTTAGAAATAACCCAGCAATATCATGAAGTTTCCTTCCAAAGAGTAAAATCTGCATTGAATCCAAAACAGCTCAAGCAGTATATTACCATAACTCTTCATGCAATTACGGTACAATAATTACATGTATTTTATCATATTTAAGTAAACATAACTTCCCAGAGTCAAAGCCATCAACTCTAATCTATCTTTTTCCATTTGTCAAATATAAACAAATGACTATTTTTAAAAGCACCATTCACTTAGGCCCCTGTCTTCCAAGATGTCTCCAGTGGATTTAGATGTAAATGGAAGGTGCTGAGGCTCTCTCAGGATTAGGCCCATCATAATGGAAACGCTCATGGCTTCAGACTTTGCGCCAGAAAATAGGCTGATACTTTCCATACCAAATGCTGAAGGAGAAACTATCATGTAGACCAGTGTTTCCCAAACTTGGGACGCCGCTTGTTTAGGAAAAGCCCCTGGCGGGCCGGGCCGCTTTGTTTACCTGCCGCGTCCGCAGGTCCGGCCGATCGCGGCTCCCACTGGCCGCGGTTCGCTGCTCCAGGCCAATGGGAGCTGCTGGAAGTGGCGTGGGCCGAGGGACATACTGCCCGCCGCTTCCAGCAGCTCCCATTGGCCTGGAGCAGCGAACCGCGGCCAGTGGGAGCCACGATCGGCCAGACCTGCGGACGCGGCAGGTAAACAAACCGGCCCGGCCCGCCAGGGGCTTTCCCTAAACAAGTGGCGTCCCAAGTTTGGGAAACACTGATGTAGACTCTTTGGGATGCCATTTTGGTTGAGAGACAGGCTACTTCTATGGTGCAGAGCCTCTCTCTCATACTCACACCTCTCCATATTAGAAAAGAGAGTGTGTTGTATCACTGAACCAAAGGAAATTCATTTATAATACATAAACATACAGTTGTAGGATACATTAAGAACTACAGAGCATCTGAAAATGGGGTGGGAAAAATATGGCTTTTCACTGAAAGCCCAAAATACTATTTTTTTCCCAATCTTTTTATTTCAGTTTTCACATTATTGGTTTTATGACACAAACCGATTTTTTTTTTTTTTTTTAAAGAAAGCTGAGACTTCCCGGGAAAATTTAATCAAATATCCAGTTTTCCATCAAAAAAAGTTTTGATGAAAATATGTTGACCGGCCTATTAAACACTACTACACTCAGGACCTGAAGACTGACACACTACTGGATGCTTAAGCTTTCACCGGTTCTTCAGGATGATGCCACTGAAAAACACTGAGCTCCTGTTAACAAAATGAAAATAATAAAAACAAAAATGAACCCCCAATCCCTTCCAGCAGGATCAGTAGAATTTACGGGTCAACACTACCTTAGATGCCACCGTTTATAATGGCAGCATATGGTATCTGATTAAACTAGTAATACAATTCAAATAGGGAGATGGTTTTTAATCCAAGACTGAATTCATTGAAGAGTGGTTTTCTTCCCAGATCTCCGAAGAGATCATCAAAAAGATGAACAATCTGTGCATCTGAGGGACTAACAGCAGCCTACATGCCAAACTGTGGCTTCCTGTGATCATGCCATTCTCTACTTACAGAATTCAGACAGCTACTTGTGCCTACAAATTGCAGAAAATATGCACACATCTCCCAAACAGAGTGTGGTTTTAGTAAAAGTGGGAGTTCTTAGCCCTACTCACCTTGTCCTACAATCTCAAATGGGCACATCAGAAGCAAATGTATTGGGCAGACTCTGTCCTTGAATGATCACACGTAACCTGCACTAAAATCCCTGGAAACCATGCATGCACATCAAAGCACGGAATAAAGCTCATATACAAATAATTGATGCCTCGGCTTGGAAGGATTAGATTTTTATTGGTAAATGTCAGTAAACATCAGTTTCTCCATATACGCACAGACCGACAAAAAAGTATTTCCATCAATAAGAATTGACATGTGCAGATAAGCAAAGTATGAAAAATGTTGCTTGAGAGCTTGATTTGAGGATATTCACTTTCAACCTTTTGACGTGCGATGCTGACCTTTTGAGTTTTAACAGTTATAAAACCATTAACTTTTCAATCTCAACTTCTACTGTCCAGTGCTTAATCTTTAAAGAAAGAGGTGCCTGGGCTCAAGCAGTCATAGAATATCAGGGTTGGAAGAGCCCTCAGGAGGTATCTAGTCCAACCCCCTGCTCAAAGCAGGACCAACCCCAACTAAATCATCCCAGCCAGGGCTTTGTCAAGCCGGGCCTTAAAAACATCTAAGGATGGAGATGGCTTCCTCCGCACAGCGTGACCTTGCACACACGGTATGCGCAGTGGGGTCACAGCTTGCATGCCACTGACAGAAGAGTGCCCCAGCACAAATTAAGCTCTGCTACTGTCATTAATCATTGTCTGACACCCCATAAATGTCCCACAACTATAAAAATTCAAATAGATAAAAATAAATTAACAATGCTTAAAAATCAACATTGAAATTATCCATCAAAATTATATGTCAAATTCTGCCAAGCATACTGGTTCCACACAGTTGCTGGACTACATACACACACACACACCCCTCTGGCTCAGATGTACTCCAACATCAGCTCAGTGTGCAGCAATTATGAACAAAGCTGCATAAACAATGGGATAGAAAACAATGCTGACAATGTCATGCCCTGACATAAAGCAACAATACACCCGCCCCTAGAATACCATGTTCCATTCTGGTCACCCAGTCTCAAGAAAAAAAATATATAACAGAGATACCAGGAGTCCAAAGACACATGCAGAAATTGTTTAGATGCATGGAAAGGCTGAGGGACAAGACTGAGGGGAGATGACTATGAAGGCATGTGATAGTTATAAAAGAATGAATGATGGTCTGAAGAAGGCTATTAACCCTCTCTCATAGCAAAAGAACAGAGGGACGGCCAATGAAATTGGAAGGTGGCCAACGTAGAAGTGATAACAGGAAATACTATTTTGCATGCCAAATTAACGTGCCGGAAGGTATCATTGAGGCCACAAAATGAGATTCAACAGCATTTCTTAATTAATAGTTTCAGATTACCCTATGTGAGAGAACACACTGGACTGGAAGATGTTTAAACGAAAGGTGAGATGAGATAGCAGTACTTTGTGTCACACAACATGGCTGCCAGTGAGGGGAATGGCACAACGCAGGCACATCATGGGCCAACCTTTCTGCTGCATTGTCCTGAGATCGCTGGATGAGGCATGCTCTTCACTTTAACATTGAGTGAGACAGACCTTTGTCTAGCTGCAGAAAAACAGTTTGGTTTGAGACAAGTGTATTACTTTGGAAAGGAAACCATTCCCCATTTGGTGAACAATTTCTATTGGTTTGATTGATTGGTTTCTCAAGGACTTTTTCATAAAGGCAGTGAATGATTGTTCAAGCGGCTTCTGTATAAGGGCTATTTACTAGACTGCTCCGTGTCCCTCTCCGCTACATCCCTGCCCTCAGTTAACGAGCTGTACTTGGCATTTTAAAGATCAGCAGTAAAATGATTGCAGTTGTTAAAAGCCTCCCATAAAACATATCCACCAGCTTTAGATTTCCCTAAAATTCACTGCTGGATGGCAGAAAGCCCTGCAAACAAACAGTCTTCCTCCTAAACACAGATGACAATAATTGCCACACTAATTAAAAACACTGAAAGGTTTGGGTCTGGTTTATACCTTTTGCAAGTAGAACAACAAGGCTTGACACATGCATAAGTAAAAGCCTTTTTAATAATGAAAGTGTAAAAAAATGGAAAAAAAAAATATAGGGATAGTTTCTCCATCCTGACTCACACTGAGCAGTATCTTACCCTGTGGAGCACACATGCCAGAATCTAGTGCAGCGTGATGATAAAAAACAGCTTTGCTAGTTTCTGTCTGCCATCTTTTAGTAGGATTCACATTGTAATTTAAGGGGTGTTATGTTTGTTCAGACACGAAAAACTGAGCCCAGTCAGCGTGCAACCGTTCAGAATCTGTTGTATAACAGACTTTTTTACTAAGTCTGTGGAGGTTAATATATGTCTTGAAAAGGAATGTTCTCCTGTGAATTCAGTGGAATTCATTTATTTCCTCGGGCTGAGCTTGACACGTACTCTGCATCCAATCTTTTATCGAGCCACGCTTTGTTTTTAAAGAAAGGTTTCCATCCTGCAAACGCGAGAGTAACTTCTGGGACGATACACGAGTCAAATTACTCATGGGTTTAAGTGTTTGCAGGACCCTAAAGTGTTACACAGCACGAACCCCAGATGTAAGGAAAGTTCTGAATGACAGTCCTTCCCAAGCGCATCCATTCACAATGTAAGCATTCAGAAATGAGACTTATCAATGAAATTATGGCACACACCTCAAATACACACAGTGCAAGAATTAATGAATTGGCCTAAGGCGACTATTTTACAGGACAGAGCTGTGCAGGTCAAGACTCCTTCTATCACTCAGTTTCTGCACGTTGGGTTCAGTGAAGAAACAAATCTATTTCAAATACTCTGTAACAAACGAAAGGCTTTGATGCTGCCGCCATCAATACTGACACTGAATCAGTCGTTTCACTAAATTATTTTTCCGGTCATTGTCTGGCCCTTCAATCCGAAGGAAGCAGTGTCAATATATTTAACTTGCCTTATCTAGGTCATCCAATCGCACACATTTTTCTATTATTCAAGTACTTCTTTGCTCCACACTTTCATATTTCTATTTAAGGTTCTTTGGAAATGTCATCTGCTTCAATAGAAACCTCAAGGTACAGTATAATAAGAGGGAAGTCATCCTCTTTTAAATTACCCTTCGTCAGAAAGGTCATCTCCCGAGGATTATTCAAATCCTTCATGAAAAGTAAAGATCTTGTAGCTCTTCTAGCAAAACTACACTCTCCCCTCAAGCCTCAGAATCCTTGGAAATAACTTTTCCTAACATCGTATTAAGCTTTTAAAGATATGTCATCGTTATATCCACCATGGTGTCACTATTCGCTACCAGAGGGAGTTTAACCAAAACACCCCCTTAAAATGGGGGGCTAGCCCATCTTCTTCAGTTAACTCATGTTCTTTTCATTGCAGTAGCTACCGAACGGATGCCTTATATATTTAAAAGAGTTAATGCTTCTTTATTAACCTGACTTTACATGCAGTTTTCAGTGGAACCACATAATAAAAAAAGCCCTTTTGCAAAAGGAAGTGTTAATGAGTGAAATACAGAGAAACTTCGTGTGTGTGAAAGAAGCGGTTGAAATCCAAATGCACGTCTTCTGGTTTCCTCTCCGTGTTACTGGTAGTTGCCATTTCTATGTAACAGGGCATATTCCTTGTGACCCTGCCTGCTTCTGCCACATGCTTCATGCAGGGCCTGATTCAGCAGCAGGGGCCTTTCCTGAAGTTCCCATCACCGGGGAAATATCTGCAAGGCTTCGTCTAGAATAAGGGGCAGCGCAGAAAAGTCCTTGCCCAGAGGGAGCACGGGGCTGCATTAGGCCTTGCGGGGTAACATCACTGTTTCCAATACTGACTTAAGCCAGCCTGTGAGAGGTGCATGGTATGTCCTGCACTGAGATCCCAGGTGGCTGGGTGTGACAAAACCCAGTGGCCAACCAACTAAGAACTCCAGATTTTAGTGCAACACAATACCCACAGGCCTCCTTGATAGTCTGTGGTAGAACAGGATTTGATGCAGGTGGCCAGATGATCACCAAGGTCCCTCCCGGCCTTAAAATGTCTAAAAAGAAACTCTTCACCTGTGAATCATGGTCTATTGTTTTTTTATTCTCACAGGAGATAAAGAACTAGATCTCCAGCTAGCCTAAGTTGGTGTAGCTCCACTGAAGTCAACGAAGCTTTGCTGATGTAACACCAGCTGAGGATCTTATCAATAAACTCTGTGATCATTTTCTGAATTTATTTATTTAAACTACTGCATGGCGTGAATAAAATGCATTACAACAACTGCACACAATTGGAAACATGACTGTTACATTTATTTAATGCCAAGTAAATGAAACAGGATCTGAAAGGCCAGTATAAATGATCTCACAAACAAACATCAAAATATTAAATAGCACCAATTGTAGATAAGCTACTATGGATTTTAAACAAATGTCTAGGTTGCACTATTGTCCTTCAAGCATTGGCGCAAAAATAAAGTTCAGGACTGGAGCGGCAAATCATTCACAACAGCATGTACTGTATAACGAAATGTTACAAAGCCATGCACTAGTAATTTATGTAATGTACTAGCTAGAATCAACCACTTCTGTTTAATTTCTAACCAATCAGAATTGTCCAGGGTAGTAATATTTACCTGCAAAGTGATTCTTTTCAATGCAGTACATGTATGCCGAAAGAAAATATGATGGCCATTTGTAAGTTTGTCATAGAAGTGGCCTGGAAATCAGACTCCTACAACAATCCTGTTCTTATTTGCTTATTTGCTAATAGGCCCTTTTAAATGAATTAGATATATGTATATTATGTCAATTGTGAAGATATGTCACAAGAATTAAAATGCAAGGCCTGCATGAACATTAAATGGGATATAAAAATAGCTGCCACGTATTGTTTCTAATGACTTGCGTGACAGACATGAGGTTGATTAATACAGTGCGATATGCCTTGGCTGAACTTAATCACTTACATATCAGTTAATATTGACAAAGGGGAAATGGATCATATGGACGCATCTACATCCAGAGGCACAAGACCGGCATGAATTTTAAAGACTAAACCAGGGTTAGCATAGTTAGTGACAATGCTGCACATATAGTCTTCAGCCCAACTGGACTATTGTTACTTATCATAGAATCATAGAACTTAAGATCAGAAGGGACCATTATGATCATCTAGTCTGACCTCCTGCATGATGCAGGCCACAAGAGTTGACCCACCCACTCCTGAAATAACTCTCACCCTTGACTCAGCTATTGAAGTCCCCAAATCATGATTTAAAGACTTCAAGTAGCAGATAATCCTCCAGCAAGTGACCCCTGCCCCATGCTGCGGAGGAAGGCGAAAAACCTCCAGGGCCTCTGCCAATCTGCCCCGGAGGAAAATTCCTTCCCGACCCCAAATATGGCGATCAGCTGAACCCCGAGCATGCGGGCAAGACTCTCCAGCCAGACACTCAGGAAAAAAAACTTTCAATTTCCCAACATTAACCATCGGTACTAACTACCAGTGGTGGCACTTATCATTGCAGCTGTCTGAACTCTGTTACGTATAATATCCATTACAATTTTTTAAGCCACCCTTTTGACAAGGAATCCTTCAGGAACCAGGCTTGATTCTGGTATATTTTCCTATAGCTCTTATGTAGCCATAGCATCTAGAGCAGGGATACTCAGATCTCAGCATTTCAGGAGCCAAATTAGTGACTAACATTACCAGAAAGATCCACAGTAGTGTGAATTCACTGTATCACTTACTATTTATATTTTATATATAATTTATAATTTATAAATATAATTTCTCACAGCAAAATGACTGACCACATATTCTACAATTGGTTAATAATATAGTGCAACACAATACCCTCATTGGTTAATAATTAAATATCACAGTGTTTCAAATAAAAGGAAGTTCTTCTTCACACAGCACACAGCGAACCTGTGGAACTCCTTGCCTGAGGAGGCTGTGAAGGCTAGGACTATGACAGCGTCTAAAAGAGAACTAGATACATTCATGGAGGTTAAGTCCATTAATGGCTATTAGCCAGGATGGGTAAGGAATGGTGTCCCTAGCCTCTGTTTGCCAGAGGGTGGAGATGGATGGCAGGAGAGAGATCACTTGATCATTACTTGTTAGGTTCACTCCCTCTGGGGCACTTGGCATTGGCCACTGTCGGCAGACAGGACACTGTGCTGGATGGACCTTTGGTCTGACCCGGTACGGCCGTTCTTATGTTCTTATGTTTTTAATATCATGTGCTGCAAAGAGCCACAGGAGACACAATAAAGAGCCACTTGTGGCTCCCAAGCCTCAATCTGAGTATCGCTGATCTAGGGACATCAACAAGGTCGGAGCCCTATTACGCTAGGTACTATACAAACATGTTGCAAGATTCTTAGAGATTGAAGTCAACAGGGACCACTGTGATCATCCAGTCTGATGTCACGCATAGCGCAGGCCAGAGAACCTTACCCAGTAATTCCTGCATGTATACCATCATTTCTGGTTGAACTATAGAATAGCTTTTAGAAAGATATCCAGTCTTGATTTAGAGGCTTCAGCTGATGGAGAATCCACCACATTCCTAAATTGTTCCAATGGTTGATCGACCTATTTAAAATGCGTGCTGTCTCTCTAGTCTCAGCTTGTCTAGCTTCGGCTTCCAACCCCTGGAATTCATTTTTCCTTTTTCTGCCAGGTTACAGAGTGATCTACTATCGGAAATCTCTTCCCCGCGTAGGTGTTTGGAGTCAGGTCTTAGCCTTCTCTAGGATAAACTAAATAGATTCAGTTTCTTAAATCTCTCACTGTAAGATGGGTTTTTCAGAACTCAGATATAATAGACTTTTGTAAGGTGTTTGAGTTCTGATTAAAATATAGCGCAATCCAATATCAACAGAGCACACATTAAACAGATGAAGAACTGGCTAACTGACAGATGTCAAAAAGTAGCCATCAGTGAGGTTCTGCAGGGATCAGTACTACGTCTGACACGAACATCTTCCTCAATGATCTGGAAGTTAATACAATATCACTGCTGACAAAAAATGTGAATGACAGAAACACTGGTGGAGTGGTAACTAATGAGGAGGACAGGACAGTCATACAGAGTGATCACTTGATAAGCAGGGCCCATTCAAACAAAACATTTTAATACAACCAAATGCGAAGTTATACATGTAGGGACAAGGACTGCAGGCCATACCTACTGAATGGGGGAACTGTCTTCTGGAAAGCCGTGACTCTGGGAAAGGATTTAGGGTTCAAAGTGGGCAAGCAACTCAACATGAGCTCCTAGTGTGATGAAAATGAAAATTGTCTTTCAGTGAGTTTTAAAGAGCTCAATCTTTTCAGCTTATCAAAACGAAGAGTGAGAAGTGACTTGACTACAGTGTAATGCCTTCAGGGGGTACTACAGAGCTCTTCCATCTAGTGGAGAAATGCATAACGAGAGCCAGTGGCTGGGAGGTGAAACCTGAGAAATTCTAATTAGAAATGAGGCACGCATTTCTCACAGCGATGGCGATTAACAACTGGAAGACAATACCAAAGGAAGTGGTGGGTTTGTCATCTCTTTACGTCTTCAAGTCAAGACTGGATGCCAGCCTGAAAGATACGCGTTAGCCAAACACAAGTTATTAGACTCAATGCAGGAGTAAGTGGGTGAAATTTAAACGTCTGTGATATACAAGGGATAAGGCTAGAGGATCTAATGGTCCCCTCCTGGCCTTAAATTCTAGGAATCACTCTTGTATCTCTTTTCTGAACTCTTTCCAATTTTGAAACATATTTTTGAAGTGTGGACACCTCCCTACATCTACACAGTATTCCCCTGCTTATACATTAAAGGATGGTATTAGTCCTCGGAGCTACAGCTTGTTCAACTGGTTATCTGCCATGACCCCTCAGTCCTTTTCAGTGTCAGTGCATTCCAGGTTACTCTCTCCCGTCTTGTAATTGTGCCCAACAAGATTTTTAACACTTCTGAAAGAGATTTGCCAGTAACTGACAGTCCTTCCCCTGAGAAACGTATAGTCTAAAAGACAACACATAACAGGTGGAGGAAACAAATGAGCAGGCATGGGGAAAGTGTGCGTCAGGATCACAAGAATAGCATGACTCTAACACAGCCTAGCTGTACGCACAATACACCTGCAAACACCTGGGTTATGTTTTTGCCATCTGATTATATAATACCTTGCAATAAACCCCATTTTCACCAGGATCGGGGACAACTTCTTCTGGGAAAAGCAGCCTGTGATGAGACACTCACCTCCTAAATGCCTGCTATCAGCTGGGTGTGGTACAGCAATCTTTATTCCATGCTCCTGGCATCCCCTGTAGGTTGCTGCCCTCACTAGGCAGGTCTTCAGAGTCTCAGCCCTCTGGCCAAGTCACACAGTCATAAATGGACGAACCCCTTCCGGGGTAGCAAAAGCCCAAGCTATCTGCCCTCACCAGGGTCTTCAGGCCCATCTCTGGGCCCTTTAACACTCGGGCTTCTAAATGAGCCTTGTCCTCTTCCCGGGGCTTAGGTTACTTTTTCAGTGGCCAGAGGGAGAACCCGGGCCCACCCAGGACTCCGAGTCCCAACCCAGTGACTCCATAAGCAGCAGCAACACACCACTGTCTCCAGTTCACTGCTGCTATCCCTGGGCCTTTTCCCACACAGCCTCTCTCTCTCCACCCTGACCTCTAGGCTGAAGTTCTCAGATCCTCTTCCTCATCAATGAAAGCAAATGCCCCCAGAACCCATCTTCTGGTTCTTTGTCAAGCTCCTGGGACCCTTCATTGCTCCTCTGGTCCCAGCAAGGAAATGACCTGCTCAGCCCCAGCAGCTCCTTTTGTCTGATCCTGCTGCGCTCTGATTGGCTGCTTCTGTGAAGCCTCTCTAGGCAGTTCTGGAAGACCCACCTTCACTGCTCCTTTCCTGGAGTGAGGTGACGTCCCCTCCAGCAGGGAATCTTAAAGGGCCAGATATACCCCATCACACAGCCAGTATAGACTGTAGAAGTATAGCAAGTGAGTTCATTTAAAATGACAAAGTCAAGGGATTTCTGGTCATTTTTGAAATGTTATTTTACACATGGTTTGCAGCAACCCCTATGTAAATAGAAATCAGTTTCCTTACTGAATAGACTATTTTCTTTTCTGCATATGGTATTTCTTTGATTAACTAGATCCATTTCTAACCAGACGGTGTTTTGCTTTCTTGATACCTTGATGAAGAGGGACCAAAAGAAAGGATAGATTTGTGTGTCTGTGTGCATGTGCACCAACACAGGTGATGTCCTTGAGACCCTTTTGAGCATTCCAGGTGTAAATGTCAGAGTACTAAATCTAAAGATGTTGATGTAATCCAAATTAAGACAGGGAGGGCCTTTGTCTCCTCTGGTGGCTGGACCATATAACGAGGTATCTGAATCTACTAATGATTCTAAGCTGCCGCTTTAGCTCAAACAGGGGAGGTTCATGCTTTTAAACCCAGAGGTCTCGAGATCAACCACTGCATATGTCCTACCTGGCACATTTATTACCTGGTGAGAGGGGACAGGCACTTGGCTAATAGGAAAACTGCTAGCTTAGAGAAAGAGGATGCTGTAAAGCTAATCAAGAAAGGATGAGATAATACAAAAAATAAGTGGGTAAGGACAATGCCAAGATAGAACCTGGCAAAAACACGCTGACACATCCAGTAACTTTAAAGAGCAGATGTTACAGAAGAGTCTTGCTCATTAGAGAAACCCCATTCACAGCTAAGACAGACATCTCTTCTTTGAACTGCAAAAGTTTGCTCTCTAACTTGATGGGATCATTGCAGAATTCGTCAGTGGCAGAACAGGAGTGAGCACAGACGGACCTCATCCCAGGCAGGATTAGCAATTGGTGTTTTATTCTATTCCAGCTGATTTTCCCACCCATAATATTTGCCTTAAATATGTAGGCACAACCTTGGAGGATGTATAGAGGTTTCTTCTGTTAGTGCCCTAGGGTGAGTAAGCTATAATCCACTCTGTTCAACAAAGACTTCTCAGCTGTGTTGCACGATTCCCTGTACTGACAATTTTCAGCACAGACGATCAATAACTCACAAGAAAAAAAATCTCAATAATGATGCAAGTGAGTTGTGGAGTTTGTGTGTGTGTGTGTGTGTGTGGTTTTTTAACCTTATATGATTAAGAGAGAGCCGGCCTTGGAGAACAAAATCGCGTTGCAGTTACTGAACGGATGTCACGGTACAATGAAAGCACACCATACATACCAAAACGCTACCTTTTTCTCTCTGGCTCGGGTCCATCTGTGATGCCTGAATTTAAGAACATATCTTAAGTGCTGTCCCTCAGATAACCTGGGCTCCCTTTCTCTCTCTCTCTCTCTCTCTCACTTTAAACAGGCTAATACTGATTGTATTAGAAGTTAACAAGTTACAAAGGGCTGTTACTTGCACGTGATGAGGTGACGACTTGAACCATTTATCGTGTGGGCATTTAAGATAACAAATGAAAACCACAACCATAAAAGGCTCACCTGTGTGTGTTTGCCACCTACAATGGGTTCTCAGTTGAACGCATCTCCTTGCATTGTTATGTACAGAACGTGCTTGTGTTATTATGAACCCCACTGCCCCACACCAGTGGGGAGGATGGGAAGGCAGTGTCTGTGCCTCAGGTGGCATCAGTCCTCCTCCCAACTCCCCAGCACACAGAAGGAACACACACACTGCTCTATCCCTTCGCATGGGGGAACATGCTCTCCGAGGCATACCTGGCCAGATCTGCAGGCAGCTCAGGGAAGCCCTGACCCACATACTGCCCTGCTGCCTTAGGGAGGGAGAGTGCATCCTCAGGCACTAGGAAGGGGAAGTCCCTGTACTTATCAGTTCGAAGCAACAAAGGAGAAGAAAGAGGTGAGTGTATTGGTTGATCAAAGGATGACTATGAGGCACCAATGTGATGCATCTGTGAAAAAAGGCTAATGCAGTCCTAGGATGAATTGAGCGAGGTATTTCCAGTAGAGACAGGGAAGTGTTATTGACATTATACAAGACATTGGTGAGACCTCATCTGGAATACTGTGTGCAGTTGTGGTCTCCCAAGTTTAAGAAAGATGAATCCAGACAAGAACAGTTGCAGAGAAGGGCTACTAGGATGATCAGAGGAATGGGAAACCTACCTTATGAGAGGAGACTCAAAGAGCTTGGCTTGTTTAACCTAACGAAAAGAAGGCTGAGGGGAGATATGATTGCTCTCTATAAATACATCAGAGTGATAAATAACAAGGAGGGAGAGGAGTTATTTAAGTTAAGTGCCAATGTGGGCACAAGAACATATAAAACTGGCCATCGACAAGTTTAGACTTCAAATTAGATGAAGATTTCTGACCGTCAGAGGAGTGAAGTTCTGGAACAGCCTCCCAAGGGGAGCAATGGGGGCAAAAAACCTAACTGGCTTCAAGACCGAGCTTGATACGTTTGTGGAGGGGGTGTAATGATGACACTGCCTACAATGGTATATAGCCGATATGAAACGGCAAGTAGCAAATATCTCCAATGGCCGGTGATGGGACACTAGATGGGGAGGGCTCTGAGTTATTACAGAGAATTCTTTCCTGGTGTCCGGCTGGTGGGTCTCACACAAATGCGCAGGGTCTAACTGATCGTCATCTTTGGGGTCAGGGAAGAATTTTCCCCCTGATCAGATTGGCAGAAAGCCTGGAGGTTTTTTGGCTTCCTCTGCAGTCTGGGGCACGGGCCACTTGCAGGTTTAAACCAGTGTCAATGGTGGATCCTCTGTAACTAGAAGACTTAAAATCGTGACCTGAGGATTTCAGTAATTCAGCCAGAGGTTAGGGGTCTATTACAGGAATGGGTGGGCGAGGTTCTGTGGCCTGTGATGTGCAGGAAGTCAGATGAGGTGATCATGATTGCTTTAAAGTGAGTCTACCAGTGGAAAGGTTGCTATTGTGTCTCAGCCTTATGCAGGTAGTGGAACACGACAGACCCCTAATGAGCTCTCTGCAATATGCACCTACACCACAGACCCATTGTGTGGCCCTGTACTGCTCGCAGGTTCAGACAAGCGTGTCCCACTGCTTTGCTTCTCCACAGCACCTTCCATGACACCTACAAGCAGGAATACCATCCTGACCTCAGGGACACGTGGGTCTGCCATTTAGCTGATATGGGGGGAGGGATAGCTCAGTGGTTTGAGCATTGGCCTGCTAAACTCAGGGTTGTGAGTTCAATCCTTGAGGGGCACATTTAGGGATCTGGGGCAAAAATCTGTCTGGGGATTGGTCCTGCTTTGAGCAGGGGGTTGGACTAAATTACCCCCTGAGGTCCCTTCCATACCTGATATTCTATGATTTAAGAGGGATCCCAAAGTCTGTCAAGATGAAAATGAACCTTTACAAAACACTGGGCATGTAAGGAGCAAGTTGTGCTCACCTAACCCCTGCAATATCCCCACTGACTTTGAAGGGAGTTCTGCAAGAGTAAGGTAAACAAGGGATCTGCTCCAAAACACCAGTCCAAGGACAGCAACTAGAACTATTGTTGCTGTTACTAGAATCTCTAGGGGGAAAAAAAACACAATTCCCGCTTGTCTACATGTATTCTGGAGGTGATTATCTCATTCAAAATATTTTCACCATCAGAAGCATCCTCACCCCGTTTGCTATCATGCTGGGCCATTTCCTCACACATTTGAAACAAAAGGGCATGTTCTTCTGGAGCTGAGGCAACCCTGAAAACTAAGGACCAGGCCCTCTCCTGTGCCGAGATCTGCTTGGCACAGGAGAGGCAGAGGGGAGCCACTTATACCTCCCTGATTTTTTGGGACGACCTGCTTCAGCCCTGGCACAAGTTAGAGCAGCCCCACGCTGTGTGGTTCCCAAGGGAGCACACACCAGCTTGGGAAGGCGGGGCATGCTATCTTCAGGCCACGCCCCCTTCACACACACACAGTAACCATCCCCTGTCCACAGGCTGTCAGCTCTGCCAGTTCCGCATTCATGCAGACTACTCGATGGGGAAACGTGGAACCTTTCTGCTCCCTTTGCAAGGCAGGAGCAACACAAAAGGAATGGAATGGGGCCAGAGAATCCAGCCCTAGAATATGAAGATGCACAATAAAGTGGAACATTTTTATGGGTGAAACCTGTTGTCTGCAGGCATGTTGCATTCTGGGGTTTCCGGAAGGGCCATATTTCTTCCTACAGAACTTTGCTGCACAGAGATTGATTATTCTCATGTGACATGACAGCAACAAAGATTTGTGGCTCCTGCCGTATAATGAATAAACTTGAGCATGTGAGATTAAAAAATAAAAAGTGCAGCCAGTTTGGTGTAATTGCAAAGAGGCGAAGGAAATTCCTGCTTGCCAGAGAAGTTTTGGCAGGCGCAGAAAATAATTTTCATTCAAGTAACAATGTAGCTATTTAGTACTGAGTGAAAATGGAACTGGTACAGCTGAGGGGGAAAGCAGAAGGTCCCAGCACCAATTCTTCTTGTTGGGGCATATTAAAACAGGTTGGATATTATCCATGTCAACAGCAACTTAAGGCCAGATTCTGCAGCCTTTACTCATACTGAGTTGGATCTACTCATGGGCGTATTCCCACCAAAGTGAAAGGATTACTCACATGAGTAAGTGCTTCTCAGTGTGAGTACCCATTGCAAAAATGAGCCCTAACGTCCTAAGATTGTCTCCCTTCCCTTCCAACTTGCCACTGGCTCCCTCCTGTCCTCCCAGGACTCTGACCCTTTTAAGCTTTGTGGTTAGGTTCAGATAGCTCTCAACAGGGACCTGCCTACCTCAGTTAATTCTGTAGGTTTGATTAGTTCCTGGCTACACTGTCCGAGTCACAATAGGCAAGCTGAGTTCTCAGACAGGCAACTGGACTTTGCAACAGGTCTTAAAAGACGGCGGGGCGGGGGGGAGGGGGAGAAGGTCTTTTTATACAGCAAGTGCAGTAGAAGCATTGCAAGTTATATCTTACTGTGTTCTCACAGATCAGTGCAAAATACTGTGCTGTAAACGACAAGATCCTTTTTAATCCAGCAAAACTAACAGTTTGTGCGGCAGTTTCCTCCAGGGCCGACGAGAGGGGGGGGAAGCCAGTACAAATTACCGGGGCCCGGCGGTCCGGAAGGGGGCCCGGGGCCCAGCTTTCCCGGCTTCCCCCCCACTCTCTCATCGGCCCTGTTTAGCCGGTCCGCCCTTGATGGGGGGCCCGAAAAGATTCCGGGCCCAGCTTCCCCCCGCCCTTTCGTCGGCCTTGTTTAGCCGGTCCGCATTTGCTGGGGGGCCCGAAAAATTTTTTTTCACCAGGGCTCGAACTGGTCTCCCATTGGTCTGCAGAGTAGGCTGATGCAGAGCAATGTAGCTCACAAATTAGCTACTACAGGTCAAGGATACTGATACTCTGAGAAAGAATAAGAAGTGTCAGTGATTAACTGCTCCCTCATACACTTCATCGTATGCCCTGCTGTCGCTTGTTTTCCTTGCTGCCTGGCTCCTTTCATCCTCGGAGTCAGTTACATTTTCCACACCTGCTGTATGTCAGGTTGGTGAAAGCTTCCAGCTGTTCTCTGTCCCACTTACACCTGACTCCTAAGAGAGGACACTGCTTGGCTCGGTGTGTTCACGATCGTTGTTCATGAGGAACGAGAAATGCTTTCCTTTCAGGCAGGACAGAAGAAGCAGTTTCTTCTCAATCAACCTTCAGCTTCACTTTATCAGCAGGGTTTTTTTAAAGACAATTACCCAGGTTGTGGTCTAGCGCTCTTACGGCATCAGAAGATGGGTGTAGGTATGCGTGCTAATTAGCCTCAAGGATGGATCATAATCGATAATTAAATGAAAACTATTAGAGGGCCACACATGTTGCTTATGCAGGGCAAGCTGGCAGGTACTGGGAAGGGTGGGGATGCATTTCTGTAGCAATTCCACAGGGTACTGCCACAAACCCTACATTTGCTTCTTATGTCGCCCAAGCAGCTCGTCGTCTTCTTTTCATCATTTCTTATCACCAGCTTCCCCTTGAGAGTGCCTATGAGCTGCTGTTGTCAGAGGAGCCTGAGCCGCAGCCTTGTGACATCAGAGTAACTCCCTCCCTCCTAACCTGGGAGGGATTGCAACTGCTTTGGAGGATAGGGTCATAATTCAAAATGATCTGGACAAATTGGAGAAATGGTCTGAGGTAAATAGGATGAAGTTTAATAAAGACAAATGCAAAGTGCTCCACTTAGCAAAGAACAATCAGTTTCACACATACAGAATGGGATGAGACTGTCTAGGAAGGAGTACGGCAGAAAGGGATTGAGGGGTTATAGTGGACCACAAGCTAAATATGAGTCGACAGTGTGATGCTGATGCAAAAAAAGCAAACATGATTCTGGGATGTATTAACAGGTGTGTTGCGAGCAAGACACGAGAAGTCATTCTTCCGCTCTACTCTGTGCTGGTTAGGCCTCAACTGGAGTATTGTGTCCAGTTCTGGGCACCACATTTCAAGAAAGATGTGGAGAAATTGGAGAGGGTCCAGAGAAGAGCAACAAGAATGATTAAAGGTCTAGAGAACATGACCTATGAAGGAAGGCTGAAAGAATTGGGTTTGTTTAGTTTGGAAAAGAGAAGACTGAGAGGGGACATGATAGCAGTTTTCAGGTATCTAGAAGGGTGTCATAAGGAGGAGGGAGAAAACTTGTTCACCTTAACCTCTACGGATAGAACAAGAAGCAATGAGCTTAAACTGCAGTAAGGGAGGTTTAGGTTGGACATTAGGAAAAACTTCCTGTCAGGGTGGTTAAACACTGGACTAAATTGCCTAGGGAGGTTGTGGAATCTCCATCTCTGGAGATATTTAAGGGTAGGTTAGATAAATATCTATCAGGGATGGTCTAGACCAGGGGCCGGCAACCTTTCAGACGTGGTGTGCCGAGTCTTCATTTATTCACTCTCATTTAAGGTTTCGCGTGCCAGTCATACATTTTAACCTTTTTAGAAGGTCTCTTTCTATAAGTCTATAATATAGAACTAAACTATTGTTGTATGTAAAGTAAATAAGGTTTTTAAAATGTTTAAGAAGCTTCATTTAAAATTAAATTAAAATGCAGAGCCCCCCATCGGTGGCCAGGACCCGGGCAGTGTGAGTGCCACTGAAAATCAGCTCGTGTGCCGCCTTCGGCACATGTGCCATAGGTTGCCTACCCCTGCTCTAGACAGTATTTGGTCCTGCCATAAGGGCAGGGGACTGGACTCGAACTCTCGAGGTGCTTCCAGCCCTAGAATCTATGAATCTATAAAACGTTAACCCTGCTGTCTGGCTTGGCCATCCGTTCCCTTGAGAGTGCCCATTTGGTGCTGCAGGCAAAGCAGCATTGTGGCACCAGAGGTATCTCTGCCAGTCATCACTCCCTCTCTCTAGGTAAGCCTAACACTAACCTTAAACCCTAACTAAGTGACAGACAGGCAGACAAATGCCATGGAGCTGTGTGTTATGCCTCATTTTGCTTGGCCAGTGAGAGAAAAATAACTGGAAGAAAAGAAACTAGGCAATTTACTGTAACACAAAATCACAGGCACAGTATGGCACGTTATTGTCCATTTCCCCCCGTCAGATTAGATTTTATTCCCATTTAATGTTTAAATGATCTCTCTGTGCCTTGAATGTCCTAGCTAATTAATTGTTTCCACTGCAGCACGTACTGGTAAGAGGAGAACTGGCCATCTGGAGGCTCTACTCCTGTTTAACTCCTTAAAGCAACCTCCTGAAAACTTCATTTTCTTTAGGCCAAACTCCATTTTCTTGTGAGCTCATTTAACATGCCTGTTAGTAATGAGTGTCAACAGCATCTGGAGCCTGATGAGTGCCATGTAAATAGCTCTGGCCAGAAAACAAGAATATCCCTTCCTGAAAAATTGTGAAGTTTTGAAATTTGGTTTCATTCCAGATTGGAATGAAAACGTGACCAGTCATTTTTCTTTCACAAAATAAAATCTAAGAGAGAGAGAGACAGTGAGAGAGAAAGAGAGAGAGAGAGAGATATCCTTGTCCCCATCTCTGCCCGTGAATAGCTCAAGTCCCTGACCTGAATCAGGCAGAGGTCTAAGGAAGAAGATATTTGCTATTCTGAGGTAGGTCTGTCTCTCAAACACACACACCAGAAATTCCCTCCTGAGCCTCAGAAACCTTTCTGGTGAATTGTCATTTTCCGATGAAAAAACATGTAATCGAAAAATTGTTGACCACTTCTACATCTAAAGTAAAACGGAAACCACCAAAGGTGATGCCCCACACAAGGGAGTTAAACTGTGATCCTTAGGAGCAGATCAGAGACTAGACCAGGGCATCAGTCTTTGAAGCTGTTATGACACCATATGCATTTGCTAGTCTTTGCTCTGAAAACATCATAGGAGATCATCTAATAAGCTAGGGCCTCTGACAGCTTGGCTTGTAAGCCTGAACATATCATAATTCCATCAAAAACATTTACTGGAGAAAATGTATCTGTTGCCCTTTCTAATGCTATGTAAGGGCTCTTTGAGGAAAAAATGAATGTTCTCCCACTCAGAGCAAGTGTTCATACAATACGCATTGGCTATTGCTCCTAACAGAGGTAGTAGTTACTGATCATCGCTAACAAGAAGGAAGGAAGTGAAATCTGAGTCACATGGGCATGAGGGATTCTCAACAGAATGAAGGGCTGGGGTCTCATTCACACTACTAACATTTGTGCCTATCAAGGCAGGTAGCAAACAGCTGGAAGTGCAGCAAAACAATCTGAAACATTCTATTTTCCAACTATGGGAATCCTACTTGAAACAATCAAGTTATTTCCTCTTTAGAATTACTGTAATACCATCAAGGGAAAATAATCCCAGACAGAGTTATTCGAGAGGAGAAAGCTATTTCAAAAGGAATAGCATAAAGAGATTTAGGATGATCTAGGGCAGCAAATTAGATAGGAACCAGCCATGTGATATAGCAGTGAAAAAAAAAGGTTAATGTGATTCTCAGCAACACACCTAGAAAGGCAAGTGGGTGAAGGGTCTGTATGACCACACCATTTGCTCTATATGAGTCTGGTAAGAATGTTTCTTGACTATTACACACACTTCTGAGGACATCTACACTCCAAAGATGTTAAATTCGATGGCATTAGACTATAACAATGTTTAAAAGGGGACTGGATAAATTCATGGTGGCTAAGTCCATAAATGGCTATTAGCCAGGATGGGTAAGAATGGTGTCCCTAGCCTCTGTTCGTCAGAGGATGAAGATGGATGGCAGGAGAGAGATCACTTGATCATTGCCTGTTAGGTTCACTCCCTCTGGGGCACCTGGCATTGGCCACTGTCGGTAGACAGATACTGGGCTGGATGGACCTTTGGTCTGACCCGGTACGGCCGTTCTTATGTTCTTATTCAGATAATTGTTTAAAATATTAAAGTTCTGGAGGAACTGACTAATGCAGACAGAAAATACAGCCAATTAGACGCTAAAGGGGTGTCTTGTGTGGGATGTGAGAACCCTCTGCAAACATCTGAAGGAGGTAAACATCGAGAAAGGGGAGTAATTGTTTACTGGTAATTGTTTATATGACAAGAAGAAAAATGATGCAATGAAGGAAGCAAACATGAAGGCTGAACATCAGACCATTTGGATGTGATTTATTAGACTGTGAAGTACTTGTCCCAAGCAAAGGGAGGGATGCCCATTTGACTTGAGCCATTCCAAACTGAATCACTGTGGGGAGTATTACTGGTAACAATGCTGCCCTTCAAGGAAACAGACTAGGGCCAAGATTTTCACAAAAGGGTCCATAAAATTGGACTCCTAAGTCCATTCTTCAGTACTTACTTATTGATTTAGGAGCTTAACTATCAGCACCCATATTTGAAAATCTTGGCCGAGAAAACTTCATTCATTCAACCTCCAATCTCTCTGATTCTGTTATTTATTCTCTAGGACCTTACATAGGACACACCTGAATGCAAAAAGTAAATCTCTTGTGCAGACAGCGACAACAATATTGTGCTCCCACGAACAATTGGCCACCATATTGTCCTGCCAAGAGGGTAATAATGTACCTAAATTCTACATCCATGTCCTGCCAAGAGGGTAATAATGTACCTACATTCTACATCCACGTCCATCCAAACTTCTCATGTCAGTGTTGTCTCTTTTACTCTTTACACAACACACCTAATATAGAATACCCACATAGGCATGGGAGGGAGGGGTGTCCGAATCACTGCATTTACTATCTAAATACGCATGCACGGCCTAGCTATACATACATACTGCTGCTCTGGACGGGTTCTGGTTGCTTCTCAAACGTAGAAGACAGTGAAGCCCACTAGAGGGCTCAAAAACTATGTAGAGGCTATTACTTAATTCCTCTACATTACAGCCGGCATGACAGAGAGCTTTAACAACTGATATAGGGGCTCTGCTTTCCTCTGGCTTTATCCAATTTGTCACAGCATCAGTAGTGGCCAAAGCTCTGTAAGAGCTATAGTTGAAGTGATGCTTCTGCCAAAAGGATCAATTCTGTACAAAGGGCAAGTTTAGAATATAGCAGGGTGCAGCCAGGGCTCATGCCTACGCCTGACAGGTACATTGCTCCATGCTGATTGAGATTGGTATTGTGTGAGTGATTGATCTAAAATCTCAGTCACTCCAGGGCAAAGCAAGCATCTTTTCCACTGACACGGAATATAGGTTATTTTCTTCCCAACAGAAGCTCACATGTGAGATCAGGAGACCTTGAGTTTGGCAGAGATCAAATGTCATTGCACTTTAATGTCCCGTCTTAATACAGACAACCCACCTCGTGAAGATTTGCAAGAACATAACAGCTCAAGAGCCATTTTAAAGGGCTCAATTGTCTTTCCACTGCTTATTGCTTTCAGTAACTTAGTCTCAACAGGCAAGGCTGCTTGATAATCCATGTTTGGAATATTGACTTTCGAATAGAGACAAGCACTAATTGTGAATGTTGGACCTGAATTTGGGTCCAGATTTCAATTAACCACCCTCATTCCACCCCCCACTAAAGCGCAGAGTGACTGGTTTTGAGGATCTGCCTCAGGCAGGCAGATTTATCTTCTGTGTCCAGCATTTTTATGCAGAGGGGAATAAATTTCAGCATTTAATTGTTTTCCTCTCCCCCTGGGATTCCATAAAATTTAACGTTATTTCTCCCAGGTCTGTTTTCTCAATGTTTTACACATAATTGCCTTTGTGGCTTCAGTAAATCTGTATAATGCAGTTCTCGCTCTTCCAGCTGTTTCAGTCTCTCTTTCTTCGCCTGTGTTCTAGTTCGTCTACCCTCACATCCATTTTTATCAGCCTCTGTTTTATCTCCAAAATTGAATTTTCAAGGTTATTGAGGAAAGACGTTTTTCTTCATTTTCATTTCCTTTCTGAACTCTGCCATGGCTTATGCTTTGCATATTTTGGAGCGCTGCATAGTTTCTGGTGAGGCCGGAGTTATTCTTAGTGTTAGACACAAGCGAGCAGAAAACCCCTTCCTGAGCAACCTGGGCTTGCCCACGAGAATCAGACAATCTTGTTCAAATTTTTTCCATTGTAGAATACACCAGTCTAATCCAGAGGGCAGTACATGGGAACCAACAGCTCTTCTCCGACTGCAACTGGAATTCTCTTATGCTCATTTCAGTTCATACCATCACACCCAGTCAAATGTTACTCATTCCTAAAGAGGAGGTGCTCTATATTTGTTTAAGAATAAATAAAAATAGATAGTCATTCGTCCAGCTGTCCTGTGTGCCTCAAAATACGTTTCTAGTCTATTCTGCACAAGTTTTCTCTCTTCCTGTTTATAGAATGGGGCAGGAGTTCTCATACAAGTAGCTACAGTCCTGTCCCTTATGTAAACAGAGTGACCATAATACTAGTAGCCTAAGACACTATGGTAAACTGGAATACTTGATTCTCCACTACCTGGCATGGCGCTTAAATGTTACCACACGAGAATGGTAACATTTGATACCCTCTCGTGCACAGATGTGCACTAGTCCACAGGCTGCAAGTCAGGGGAGAATCAGGTTGTCAGTATTTTAGAGCATTGCTGTACCATTGCTATCAGTGTTTCAGCTTGTCATGTCATTTTCCTTAACAATCTTATTGTGTAGTGTTTAACAACCCCTCGAACAAGCCGCAAACAGGAACCACGATCATTTTCTAAAACAGCTGCTACGCATAATGAACTTCAGTTCAAGTTGCAGACAGGCACCCTAAAAGTTTGGACAACAAAATTTCACCGAAGTTGACAATGTAACACATACAAACGAGAGGCTATATCACTGGCACATAGGGCCAGATCCTCAGCTTGCACAAATCGGTACAGGCCCACTAAAAGTCAATGGAGTTACGTCAACGTGCACCTAAATCCAGTGATGGACTCAACTGAAAACAATGCATAGCATCATACACCACTCTAATCAAATGTGCAGAATCTGAGTATCAGCCTCCTTCCTCAATTTTTTTCTCTTCTCCACTTATGCTCATTTGAGTTCATACCATTGCATCCACCCAAATTCCAAATGGTAAGCTCTTCATGTTTTTGGACACACTCACGAGGTGGTCAAGAAGAAATGATGATATTCATGGGATGAATGTCATCTCTACATCTAGGAGATAATTTATATATATCCACACACACATACCTATCTTTATGATGTAGTTTGGGAGCTTTAAGCATATTTTTGCTAGAAGCAGTCAGTATTGATTGGGGAAAAAAAATCAAGAAAGTTCTATGAGTAGCCAGAAGCTGCTAATTAACTTCTTTAATAAAACCAAACTACCAACGTTTATTCTGGAGGAGGCCCGTATGAAGGACTGGTCCCTGACTATGCAGATTCCATGGAGCTGGAAAGTTACGAGATCTGCCGTAGCAATCATCCTGCATAATTTGTCTAAGAAGGGATAAGCCTCTAATTACCAGTTTTAAAAAACAAAGCCATTTGAGCTTGTAGGAAAGGGCATGAATGAAGGATTAGTGGGATGTAGCTGGAAAATTGGAGATTTGTTCAACGTGACTGTCCAGCATAATCATTGCCCAGTGAGGATGCTCAACTTTCTTCTACACAATACAACTGTTCTCTTGTCTGCATTATTTAATACAAGTATTTCTTTTCTCATCTTCCTTTACACCTTCAGAAAGCCGAGATATTCCCTTGTACACATTAGGCTGCAAGTCAAGCTCTTGTACTAGATATGAACTGGCTACAGACCTTCTTACCCAGAGACATATACCAGCAATATGTTCTCTGCAGGAGCCTTTAATGCACTGCCCGATAAAGTTGTATGCTCAGGTAAGGCATGCTACACACGGCACCACCTGGTGGCTGAAAACAGTATAAAACAGTTTTGCATTCCATGACATTCCCTGTAAACCTCACTGTGTTATTGAAATGTATATATTTCAATAACAATATGTAGGATCAAATGTATATGGAATTTGCTAAGGCTAGAGTGAGCCCCTTAGAGGATTCTCTGAAGAGCTATACAAGCAAACACTGAACATTATTTCAAAGATCATAACATCCTTTAGTTGGTAAAAGACTAGGCAGACTAAGTGAAATAGTGTATGGGGCACTGTCAATGCTCATATTGCCATAGGATTAAGTAGTTCCTAGTTCTATAGCAAAGAAACATACACAGCCTGACAAACANGTAACATCCTTTAGTTGGTAAAAGACTAGGCAGACTAAGTGAAATACTGTATGGGGCACTGTCAATGCTCATACTGCCATAGGATTAAGTAGTTCCTAGTTCTATAGCAAAGAAACATACACAGCCTGACAAACAGCTGATTAGGCCTCAACTGGAGAATTGTGACACCTGTCAGGGATGGACTAGATAATACTTAGCCCTGCCATGAGTGCGGGGGACTGGACTGGATGACCTCTTGAGGTCCCTTCCAGTCCTAGAATTCTATGAAACATTTCAGAGAAGAGAATGTGACGTTGTGCAGTCTNTCCTGCCATGAGTGCGGGGGACTGGACTGGACTGGATGACCTCTTGAGGTCCCTTCCAGTCCTAGAATTCTATGAAACATTTCAGAGAAGAGAATGTNCATCTTCCTTTACACCTTCAGAAAGCCGAGATATTCCCTTGTACACATTAGGCTGCAAGTCAAGCTCTTGTACTAGATATGAACTGGCTACAGACCTTCTTACCCAGAGACATATACCAGCAATATGTTCTCTGCAGGAGCCTTTAATGCACTGCCCGATAAAGTTGTATGCTCAGGTAAGGTATGTTACACAGAGCACCACCTGGTGGCTGAAAACAGTATAAAACAGTTTTGCATTCCATGACATTCCCTGTAAACCTCACTGTGTTATTGAAATGTATATATTTCAATAACAATATGTAGGATCAAATGTATATGGAATTTGCTAAGGCTAGAGTGAGCCCCTTAGAGGATTCTCTGAAGAGCTATACAAGCAAACACTGAACATTATTTCAAAGATCGTAACATCCTTTAGTTGGTAAAAGACTAGGCAGACTAAGTGAAATACTGTATGGGGCACTGTCAATGCTCATACTGCCATAGGATTAAGTAGTTCCTAGTTCTATAGCAAAGAAACATACACAGCCTGACAAACAGCTGATTAGGCCTCAACTGGAGAATTGTGACACCTGTCAGGGATGGACTAGATAATACTTAGTCCTGCCATGAGTGCGGGGGACTGGACTGGACTGGATGACCTCTTGAGGTCCCTTCCAGTCCTAGAATTCTATGAAACATTTCAGAGAAGAGAATGCTAGTCTTTAAAATATACTGTTGTGTTTGGGGTGTTTACTGGATCTGTGAAGGTAGAGGGGGTGAACCGTGGGTTTCTTGTATATAGTTGTTTGTAGGGTTCCATTGTTGAAACTAATCATGGTGTCTGGGAAGTTGATGCGGGAATGTTCTAGAGAGAGATTAATGGATGAGTGGTGGAAATCTATGAGGGAGTTTAGTTTGTCTGCCCAGAGGATGAAAACATCATTGTTGTATCTCAGGTATATCATTGGTTTTGTGGTGCATTTGCCCAGAAATCTTCTCCAAGGTGGCCCATGAAAAGGTTGGCATATTGGGAGCCATCCTAGTACCCATATTTGTACAAAGGATTTGTTGTTGAATATAAAATTGTTATGGGTGAGGATGAAATGGATGAGTTTGGCTATGTGTTTGGGGTTGATTTCTGAGTGTTGTCCATTGTCTTGTCGATATTTGAGACAGGCAGTGATGCCATCATTGTGAAGGATAGTCATGTACAGGGAGGTGACATCCGTGGTGGCAAGGACACTGTTGTGAGAGAGGCTGTTAATGTTGTGGAGTTTCTGGAGCAAAGTGGTAGTGTCCTGATGGCCCTTCGTGTGGTGAGTGGTTTGTTCCTCTGAATATTTATGAGAGCTGCCCATGGGCAGGAGATGAAGAGACCGCAGCAGCCTGGCTTTGTTTTGTATGCTTTTGTTGGGTTTTTGACCAAGAGATCCAGTCTGTTCAGATGGAGTTTTCTGAATGATCAAACCCTTGAGAGCTAGGTTTGCAAAGTGGACAGCTTAAGTAAATCGTCCGGTTAGAAATGAAATATTATCTCTACATGGTGTTCAACCAGAACAGCAGATCCCATCACCTTCTTCAATTGTAATTAATCAACATCCAAGTTAAAAGGGTAACTATGCTGGAAATGGAAAATATTCTTTAACTTGTGTAGCTCCTTCCGCGAGGTGTGGCTTACATCTCCTTTCTCCTCCCTGATGTTTGCTACTTGGATTGGCTTCTCCCCTCTCCTTACATGGGCTGGGTCTTGGCTTCTTTGTTGTGACACCTGGTGCCTCCACCCTAGGTGACTCCTCACTGTGTCCAGGAGACATAGGATGCTGTCCCTGGGGAAAACGGCTAAATGCTACCACTGTGTTATGGGCCAGGATGTAGGTGGTCTGGCCTAGTAGTTGGAGCAGGAGTCAGATCTGGTGGGTGGAGCAGGTGTCCAGGTTGGGGAACAGAGCCGGGGTGTCAAGCCAGAGTCAGAACCAACAATCGAAGCTGAAGGTCAGAGCCGAGATCAGATACCAAATGCTCGGTCAGGCTCGGAAATTGGAGGCTGAGGTCAAAGCCAGGGCTGGTAACTGGTGTTTGAAGGTGAGTTGTAAGGGCAGGAACTGGAGGAGAGGAAAGGATGAAGCACGGAGCAGGAGGATGATGGGAACAGGAGAGAAGTTCAGGGGTGAGGCAGGAGCGGAGCAGGAGGATGATGGGAACAGGAGTGAAGGCAGGGGTGAGGCAGGAGCGGAGCAGGAGGAGGATGGGAAGAGGAGAGAAGGCAGGGGTGGGGCAGGAGAGCAGCAGGAGGAGGATGGGAACAGGAGAGAAGGCAGGGGGGAGGCAGGAGCGGAGCAGGAGGAGGAGGGGAAGAGGAGGGAAGGCAGGGGTGAGGCAGGAGCGGAGTAGGAGGATGATGGGAACAGGAGAGAAGGCAGGGGTGAGGCAGGAGAGGAGCAGGAGGAGGATGGGAACGGGAGCGAAGGCAGGGGTGAGGCAGGAGCGGAGCAGGAGGAGGAGGGGAACAGGAGAGAAGGCAGGGGTGAGGCAGGAGGATGATGGGAACAGGAGAGAAGGCAGGGGTGAGGCAGGAGGGGGATGGGAACAGGAGAGCAGGCAGGGGTGAGGCAGGAGCGGAGCAGGAGGATGAGGGGAACAGGAGGGAAGGCAGGGGTGAGGCAGGAGCGGAGCAGGAGAAGGATGGGAACAGGAGCGAAGGCAGGGGTGAGGCAGGAGTGGAGCAGGAGGAGGACGGGAAGAGGAGCGGAGGCAGGGGTGAGGCAGGAGCGGAGCAGGGGGAGGATGGGAACAGGAGTGAAGGCAGGGGTGAGGCAGGAGCGGAGCAGGAGAAGGATGGGAACAGGAGCGAAGGCAGGGGTGAGGCAGGAGCGGAGCAGGAGAAGGATGGGAACAGGAGCGAAGGCAGGGGTGAGGCAGGAGTGGAGCAGGAGGAGGACGGGAAGAGGAGCGGAGGCAGGGGTGAGGCAGGAGCGGAGCAGGGGGAGGATGGGAACAGGAGTGAAGGCAGGGGTGAGGCAGGAGCGGAGCGGGAGGAGGATGGGAAGAGGAGCGGAGGCAGGGGTGAGGCAGGAGCGGAGCAGGGGGAGGATGGGAACAGGAGTGAAGGCAGGGGTGAGGCAGGAGCGGAGCGGGAGGAGGATGGGAAGAGGAGCGGAGGCAGGGGTGAGGCAGGAGCGGAGCAGGGGGAGGATGGGAACAGGAGTGAAGGCAGGGGTGAGGCAGGAGCGGAGCGGGAGGAGGATGGGAAGAGGAGCGGAGGCAGGGGTGAGGCAGGAGCGGAGCAGGAGGATGATGGGAAGAGGAGAGAAGGCAGGGGTGAGGCAGGAGCAGAGCAGGAGGAGGATGGGAAGAGGAGCGAAGGCAGGGGTCAGGCAGGAGCGGAGCAGGAGGAGGATGGGAACAGGAGAGAAGGCAGGGGGGAGGCAGGAGCGGAGCAGGAGGAGGAGGGGAAGAGGAGAGAAGGCAGGGGTGAGGCAGGAGAGGAGCAGGAGGAGGATGGGAACGGGAGCGAAGGCAGGGGTGAGGCAGGAGCGGAGCAGGAGAAGGATGGGAAGAGGAGCGAAGGCAGGGGTGAGGCAGGAGCGGAGCAGGAGGAGGATGGGAAGAGGAGAGAAGGCAGGGGTGAGGCAGGGGTGAGGCAGGAGGAGGATGGGAACAGGAGAGAAGGCAGGGGTGAGGCAGGAGGATGATGGGAACAGGAGAGAAGGCAGGGGTGAGGCAGGAGCGGAGTAGGAGGATGATGGGAACAGGAGAGAAGGCAGGGGTGAGGCAGGAGCGGAGCAGGAGGAGGATGGGAACAGGAGCGAAGGCAGGGGTGAGGCAGGAGCGGAGCAGGAGGAGGATGGGAACAGGAGCGAAGGCAGAGGTGAGGCAGGAGCGGAGCAGGAGGACGATGGGAAGAGGAGCGAAGGCAGGGGTGAGGCAGGAGCGGAGCAGGAGGAGGTTGGGAAGAGGAGCGAAGGCAGGGGTGAGGCAGGAGCGGAGCAGGAGGAGGATGGGAAGAGGAGAGAAGGCAGGGGTGAGGCAGGAGCGGAGCAGGAGGAGGATGGGAACAGGAGAGAAGGCAGGGGTGAGGCAGGAGCAGAGCAGGAATCAGGAACAGGGCTGGGCACAGGAGGCAGGCACAAGCAGGGTCCAATGCAGCCACAACAGGAAATCCCCTGGTTCCTCGGTCAGCCTCCTTCTGACTTAAATAGCCTGGTTGGACCAATCGGTGAAACCGGGTGATCCTCCAATCAGGGCTCCCGTGGGCGTTGCCTTGGCTGCGCCTAAGGTCCTACTAGCTCTCAGCCCAACAGACTTCAGCAGACATTGGGTGGAAGCCAGGATGCAGCGGCTGTCAGGGGACTGCCAGGCCTAGGTTCAAGACCCTGGACATCACACACTGCTGGCCCGGAGTATAAACCCCAGTAAACAAGGAACAACAAAGTACAACAGCACAAACACCAGCCAGGAAACGACACACCCCAAAAAACAACAATCTAACACGGGATTTTACTGGGAACAGGAACATGGGATCTGGGGGCAGGAGATGGTTAGGGGTAATTAAATAAATACTAAACCACCAACTAATCCCCTTCCTTCCAACTCTCAACTCTTCCCAACCCCCAGTTCCCCCTCCCCCTGGCATCTCCCCAGGCAGATGGACCGCCAGGCTGAGTGTTGAGACAGGTGCTGAAGCACTGTGAACATTGGCCAGCTTAATCAAAAGGGACCCCCACACGGTGTCTCTGCCCCTGGGTGGGGCAGGGCCCTCTCCTTGCTCCCAGGTCTGGCGATCTGTAGGGGGTCTCAGCTGGCTCTCAGTAGCTGGCGCTGAGTGGGATCTCTGCCCCTCTGGACACTGGTCTCTTCAGGGCTGGAGCAGCCTGACCCATGCACTGGATCCTCCTTTTGTGGGGAGGGGAGTTAATCAGAGTCTCCCATGAGCCCCTACACCCATCCCATCCAAATCTGAGTGACGACCTGGGTCACGGTGCCACTCAGGTATGGCCTGGCCAAAAACTGGTTGGGCCATGGCCCCAGGTGCCCTCCTTAGTCTGTGGCTGAGTAGCTCTAACGTGTAACCAGGCTTAAGAATTTCCAGCTCCGACAATCACAAACCAAGGAAGTGAATTTTGTGGTTCCCAGGACTAAAATGAAGGAATAAGTGAGCAAATCCTCAGAATGACTACCAGACCAAGGTAATATCCATCATGCCAAGAGACATACAGCAAAGGAGGGGGCCGTGTCTACGATTAGCTGCTCGAGGGTTTGAAAACCAAGACTGAATATATGTCTTTTACAGAGGCTAAGACATTCCAGATTTAGGGCCTCCCAATCTTTAAATGTCTCTATCGTGAAGGAACCAAATGAATCTTAATTTACATGTGATTTGGGAGAACTGCCTAGCATTGCCTCAAACCAAGCTGAAATAGAGACGATAAATAAGATGGAAGACTTGGAGGCTGAATTAGCATTGACATCCCTAGCTGACTGTCTTTTCTGAAAGATGACATTATTTGGGAGAACTCTACTCTGTGAGTCGGATTAGATCAAAAGCCATTCGGAAACTGATCTGCAGAGAAGGAGCATAGACTTTGCATGGGAGTTATTTTGCGGTGTGTGTAGTTTTAAGAACTATGGTGACTGTGTGTGGTCAATGCATCTTTATGATCTGGAACTACAGTGTGGCAGGGTTCACAGGGACTTAACCCAAGACTTTAATGGGCTCTGGTTGCATATCAGTGGGGCTAGATGCAGGTTGTACATAAGAACTTATTCAATGTGGGTCAACTTGATTCAGTTTTCTTGCTACTTTACATTTTCCTGTTGATATTGTCTTCCAGTTAAAGTCACTGCAGAAAATTAATAAGGAATATTTGTTTGGGAGCTACAGGATAGATATTGTCAGAATGTCCACTATATATACACACTGTGAAGAAGAGAATCCTTACAAAGCTAATTCCCTTAAAGAGGGAAGTATGGTCGGTTTTCTGCCTTCAGAAACATGGAGTTTTCTTTGTAAAACGTGACAAAAACTGAAGGCCTCTTTTTTTTTTTATTGCACCTGCAAATTATTTAAAGTATTTCAGAACTATAAGATGCATGTCTTGTTCTATTGCAGTCCGCTAAGTGACATGTGCTGTTCTCTGGAATTTGTTGAGAACACCAAAGATAATTCATAGAAAACATGTTTAATTGGATCATCAAATAAGCAAAGGGCTCCTTGACAGATAAAAGTGTCTGGCATTGTTTGCTTGTAAGTCTGATCATATCATAAATACCATCACAAAACAATTTAGTGAAGAAACTACATTATAATGCTAACTAGGACTCCAGGAAGAAAAACTAACTTCCCCAGCTTCAGAGTAAGCTATCATCCTAAATGTGAACAGGCCCCATTCCTTTCTTAAATGCATATCCGTAACTCATGCTGGAAACAATAGGAGCAGAACCGGAGCAAATACATCTTACTGGTCACCACAAACAAGGAGAACAAAAGAAGCAATGATCATAATCAAGGCTAATAAGTGAAAGGTAAATAAACTCACCCATCTCATGGGAAAACACCCGGAGGATAAAAATTGCTTTTTAAATACCAAATCTCATTACTGAAC
Organism: Platysternon megacephalum; assembly: GCA_003942145.1. Lineage (NCBI taxonomy): Eukaryota > Metazoa > Chordata > Testudines > Platysternidae > Platysternon > Platysternon megacephalum. The sequence continues at coordinate 282,837 of QXTE01000153.1, read as the reverse complement.
TGGCTATGAAGGGTCTCTATAAAGTTAGGAATTACTTATCCAGTGTGAAGGATCAGTATATATTTTCAAGGGTCTGGACTACCTGGACATTACAATCTCTCTAGAAAAGTACAGCAGAGTCCCCTCCTCTTCCTAGACACAACAAACTGCCAAAAGAGTGGGTGTCAAATTCCCNCACCACAAACAAGGAGAACAAAAGAAGCAATGATCATAAGCAAGGCTAATAAGTGAAAGGTAAATAAACTCACCCATCTCATAGGAAAACACCCGGAGGATAAAAATTGCTTTTTAAATACCAAATCTCATTACTGAACTGGCTATGAAGGGTCTCTATAAAGTTAGGAATTACTTATCCAATGTGAAGGATCAGTATATATTTTCAAGGGTCTGGACTACCTGGAAATTACAATCTCTCTAGAAAAGTACGGCAGAGTCCCCTCCTCTTCCTAGACACAACAAACTGCCAAAAGAGTGGGTGTCAAATTCCCCTCCATCTGGACTTTTATGGTTATTGATTTGAAAGGCTTCTCTATGTAAGAAGCATTGTTAGAAATCTTATTTCCCTTATGTTTCATCAGTGAAAGAGCCTACCCCAGCCTCTGCACAAGTTCACACAAGGCTTTCACCTTTTCCGGTAGAACCTGGAAGATACAGAGTTGTCACGGGCTCAGGAAGAGACTGAGCCTACAACGATACAGCTAAGCGGACGATAGCAACTGCCCTGCAGAGTAGTCGGGCTGGGCGCGAAGGAGATGTGCAGTGGACCCCAGGGGGAGGAATCCACACTCTCCCACCAACATGTTGGAGCCGCTTTGTGGTGGATACTGTAGCCATTATACTGGCTGCAGTAGACGCTATGGGTGAAGTCCGGTTGCACTGAAGTCAATGCACCATAACAATTGGGGCTAGGATAATAATCAGTGGGGCTGGACTTTTACTCTGGGAATCCTAGCATGGCACACATGGTGGGGGGCAGGAGGGGGGACACAGGAAGGAGGCTCCACACAGCAGCAGAGTCTCCGTGTTCAGCCGCAGCATGGAGAGCCCGTCTCCCGCTAAGCGTGCTCTGTGCCGTGCAGGAGATGCACCAGACCCTGCACAGACATCTGACGTCCTGCTCTCCTACCCTCTTGCGAAGCATAACTACCGGCACCAGTTGGGCTGCCAAAGAGCATGTCCTCTCTGAGCACGGAACTCAGACACCTCTGCTGGGAGTAATGCAGCCAAGTGGGTTCTCAACTGGAATGGAATTGCCCCCAGAAACAAGGCTCATCTTATTACCATGAACACGGGGGCTGTTATAACAAATCTGGTGTCCCGTCTGTTAGCTCCACCAGAAGATAGTGACTAATAACGGGCACAACTGGGATCTAACTTGATCCCCACTGCTGCATGACGGAGTGTGGCAGATGAGAGCAGGGAACAGGGCAGGTAGAAGGCTTTGCTAAACTTGGAGTTAGCAACAGGGCACAAAATGTCTGCACGAAAATATAACTGCACGGAGGGAGTACAGAGCCATTTTCTTTAAATTATAGATATTGCAACCAAAAATGCTATGTTAAAAGGACATTAAGGTTGAAAATTCAAGCAATCAAAAGACAGGAAATGCCAGAATTAAGGGGCTCTGTGGGAAAAAAATGGCATGACAAAAATGGCATGCAGTTAACGACTACATCATAATGAAAACACAAAACGGAGCCAATTTAAGATTTCACAGGCCACCTTCATCCTGCCATTCCTAACTTCTTAGTGCTTGACTCTGTAATCTTAATGGTTCTTGGATAGAGTTTTTGGATGTCATATATATGTATGTTGTAGGAACAAGTCCTCAAAGTACCGTAAGCCAAAAAACTGACCGCACACTCCCTCAGCAGCACTGTGCTTCCTGCACTGTGTAAGAAGCCAGAGGGCTGGACTTGCAGCCCATCCTGTTGACAAAGGCGAAGATCTGGCACTCATGACCTTAGAGCGAATTAAGAAATCTAATTATTTCAATTCCCTTTTCTCTTAACGGTTTGGAGTTTTTGTTTGCTTGACTTTGTTTTGTATTTGTGATGTCCAACATACATGTCTGTGACGGCAGGAGGTGGAGTATGAGTAGGCTTGAAAAGTTTACATTTTTATTGGTAAATATTGATAAACGTCAATGTCACTGTGTACACACAAACCAACAAAAAGATCGGAATGTAGGAACGGCCACACTGGATCAGACCAATGGTTCATCGAGCCCAGTATCCGGTCTTCCAACAGTTGCCAGTGCCAGGTACTTCAGAGGGAATGAACAGAACAGGGCAATTTATCAAGTGATCCATCCCCTGTCGTCCAGTCCCAGCATCTGCCAGTTAGAGGTTTAGGGACACCTGGAGCATGGGGTTATACCCCTGATCACCTTGGCTAATAGTCATTGATGGACCGATCCTCCGTGAATTTATTTAATTCTTTTTGGAACCCATTTATCCTTCTGGCTTGTACAACGTCCCCTGGCAACGAGTTCCACAGGCAGTCTGTGTGTTGTGTGAAGAAATACTTCCTTTTGTTTGTTTTAAACCTGCTGCCTATTAATTTCATTGGCTGACCCCTGATTCTTGTGTTTCGTGAAGGGGTAAACAACACTTCCTTATTCACTTTCTCCATAGCATCCATGATTTTAGAGACCTCTGTCCTATATCACTTTAGTCTTTTTTCCCCAAAAATGAACAATCCCAGTCTTTTTAATCTCCCCTCATAAGGAAGCTGTTCCATATCCCGGTCATGGAGTCACTCACCACACTGGTGCCTCCTGCTGGGCGTTTCGGGAATTAGCTCAGTCCCAGCGGGTGCGCCCTCGGGTGGTGGTGACTCTCCCGTCCTCGCCTCCACCTGCAGGCCCGTTATGGCTCCTTTCTCTCGGCGTCTGTTTCGTGGCACAGCCCTCCGGCCATGTCATCATCTGGTCCCTCGCCTTCCGCGGGACTCCTCCAGCAAGACCCCAGCCACTCCTCGCAGCGGCTTGGCAGTCCACAGCCGGGCCACTCCTTCAGCGGCTGGGGGGCAGGCACAGGCTTGCCCACTTCTCCGGGCCCCGGCCCAGGGACCCTGCAAACAGCAGCTTCCTGCTGCCCCTTCCTTCCAGCTCACTGTCGCTGTTCCCTGGGCCACTTCCCTGCAGCCTCAGTTCCTTCCGCTCCTGCCTCTGGCTCCAGCTCCTTTGCTCTCTTCCCAGGGCCTCAAGCTTGTAAGTCCAGGCAGCCCGCCAGGAGCCCTCTCTAGCTCCCCCAGTCCCTGCTAGCACCTGCCCTTCCCCAGGTCCGGGTCTCTCTGTAACCCTCTATGAAGCCAGTCTTCTCCCTAGGGCTCCCTGCAGCAGACTCTTCGCTCTGGTCTGCAGCTTCCTTTTATATGGGCCGGCTGGGCCTTGATTGGCTGGTCCAGCCACCACCCTAATTGTCTGCAGCCATTGCCCTAATTGGCTGTTTCCCCTGCAGCCCCTCCTTTGCCAGCCTGCCGCTCAGCCTCCCTAGGCTGGTTTTAGCCTTCCCAGGGCCAGTGCAGGGCAGGCGCCCCGTCACAACCCGTAATTATTTTTGTTGCCCTTCTCTGCACTTCTCCCAATTCTAATATATCTCTTTTCAGACAGGGCGACCAGAACTGCCCGCAGTATTCAAGATGTGGGCGTACTATGCGTTTATACAGTGGCAAGATGATATTTTCTGTCTTACTAGCTATCCCTTTCCTAATGGTTCCTAATGTTCTGTTAGCTTTTTTGACTGCTGCTGCACACTGAGTGGTAACAGCTAATTTAGACCCCATTATTTTGTATGTATAGTTGTGATTATGTTTTCTAATGTGCATTGCTTTGCATTTAACACTGGATTTCATGTTCCATTTTCTTGCCCAGTCACCTAGGTTTGTGAGATCCCTTTGTAACTCTTCACAGTCTGCTTTGGACTTACCTATCTTGAGTAATTTTGTATTGTCTGCAATCTTTGACACCTCACTGTTTACCCCTTTTGTCCTGTTTATTTATGAATATGTTTGGAATTTCCCCCCCTACAAAGATGTTAAATGTAATTCTATTATGGTCGCTATTACTGAACAGTTCAACTATATTCACCTCATGGACAAGATCCTGTGCATCACTTTGGACTAAATTAACAATTGTCTTTTCCACATGGGTTCAAAGACTAGCTGCTCCAAGAAGCAGTCATGAATGTCGCATAGAAAATATTTCTGTTGATAATACTCAAAATTTACAGATTGGCAAATTAAGAAAAATGCCACTTGAGAATTTATTAGCATTTGATTGAAGGCTCTTTACTTTGTATATTTTGACATGTGCTATTGACAATTTGTGTTTTAAGGGCTGGAAAGCTTTAACTTTTTGAATCTCACTGTGTACTGTCATTAAATAATTATTGTCTGACCTCTCACTGTGAAAATTTAAATGGATAAACATTGGAAAACATGGTTAAAACCCATAACTTTGCAGAACTATGACAATGGAAATAGAAAAGTGCAGTGATCATGGAAATACTGTCTGATCTTGTGGGGAATTAAATACCAGCACTCAATCAGTTTGTGTATTCAGGGCCCAGGTAACACTCAATAATCTGTGGCAGCCTTCAAAGAAGTCATAAGATTCCCTGAGAAATAGCAAACCTGTCATTCATTCCAAAAGAGATGATGTACATCTAGCAGCTGAAATGTAGGCAGGCTTGACTGACGTGCGAATGCATTTGCCTGCTTTTCCCAGGATTTCACCTACAGTTTATCTCCTCACGGAAGCACTTCATGCAGGGTCTCTTTGCACAAAGAATACTGGAAGGGGGAACACATGCCCAGCTAGCCAGAGAAATGAGCAATGTGTCTCGTTGCAGAAGGAAGCTGGAGCAGTGGGGGCAGAAGGGAGTACACGGTCAGTAGCTTTCCCTGGAAGGAAGTGTATGCAGTAAGGTACAAGCAGGCCTGCATGTTCAGAACTGACTAGCGAGTTCACTCATCTTGGCTTTTAGGTGTCCAACTGGAGACATCGTTAAAGGGCCTGCTTTTCCAACAGTGCTGAGCCACCCCTCTAGGCAAATCAGGCCCCTTCAAAGGTGTCTCAAATTTAACTACCAACAATTAAGGTGCACACAATTTACACTTAGAATATTTTTCCGTGTCTGCAGTAGCGGCGCCAGCTTTGCTGGCGCCCTAGGCGGCGGAAGGTCCCGCCCCCGAAATCCCGCCCCCAACAGCGGCGGCGGAAGGTCCCGCCCCCAAATTTTTACGGGCGGCGGGGGCGCAGGCGCCCCCAAAATAGCAGCGCCCTAGGCGACCGCCTAGGTCGCCTAATGGAAGCGCCGGCCCTGCGTGTCTGTGAGGCCGGCTTTTCCCAAGCCAGAGAGACGTCACCCTGCCGTGACTCTCCTTGGGCTCCATCTTTACTGCTGAGCACTTGGAGTCTCATATGGAGCATTCCTCCAATTCTCCCTCAAGCCCACGAGCAGGGGCTACAGAATGGCTGTGTAGCCACACTCTTCCCTCCCTTTGTCTCAGCGACACGTCTCTCCTCACTTTGCTGTGGAGTCGGAGAGACACCCCACAACACACACACACATACAGCTCGCACTGTCCCTCTGTAATAACCAGGACACTAGCAGCCTACAAAAATGCAGCTGTCAGCTAGGAATGACAAGGGCCTGTGGGGGCTGAATAAGCCCCGTTTTAGTCAGTCCAGAAGGGGGAGGGTGCACAACCCCCAGCCCTAGGAGACTCAGTCCCTCTAACCTCACCACAATGGAGCTTTTTTTGGGGGGGGGGGGGCGCATAGGGAGCTGCTCGGAAGGAGGAGGGTCCTACAGCCACAGGTCTGCACAAACACCTCCAGTACCCGCTGGGGTAGCAACTGCAGATGGGCCAGAGAGCTCGTTTACACCAGCTGCCCCCTGGAGCTCCATGGGGACCCGCCCGTATTGCCCCTGAAGAGCAGCTCAGTGGCCCCTTCCACAGCGTCTGCCCAGCCTCAGGATCAGAGCTCCCCCATGCGGGAGGGAGGGGCCACCATTCTCTTTACATCAGTGTCAAACAGGGTCACGATTTGGCCTCCTGCCTCCCTGTGGTTTCCCACCCTCCCATGCTGCGCCGTTTCGCCAATGGCATGTGAAAGATCTCAGCTCATATGAACATGAAGAAATGGTCAGCTGCTGTAGCACTCCAAAGTGCAGTGTGCCAACACAAACCAAACCCAGACACACAACTGTTAACATATTGGTTTGTGTGCCAACACAAACCAAACCCAGACCACACAACTCTTAACATATAGGAGGTTTCTGGAGATCAAATTGTACCAATTTTGCACAGATTGGTGCATATAAATGCAGGACTTGCTTAATTTATCAATTCTACAAGTCAGGTTCTGAAACAATGCAGGAGATCTCCAAAGAAGGCTGGCTTAGCTCAAACCCCACATTCTGACTCTGCAGCCCTGTACATTATATAGGGAGGCAACAATTGTCAGCACTCTTTGTTTCTGTTTCTTCATTCGTTCTCATTGCAAGAGCCATGTTCAACAAAAGTGCTTTTGTCGTCTTTTCTGCAGCTGACTGGAATAAACCCGTCTGCTTTAAAAACATCTTCAATATGATAGGCTGTTAAAATCATTATCAATAATTTAGGATTTTTTCAATTATTTAAATGCATGTGCTCCAGGTTGTATTTTACCTGCTGTTCTAGGGAACATTTTCAACAACAGACACGATGCATCTTATGAGGTTCTCCCAGTGACCACTGGATAAGAAACATATTCAAAATTATCCTGCTCTCATTAATAAATTTCCACTTTGCCAATGTTTGCGTATTCATCACCTCTACAGGTCACCGGACACACATTGCTTTTGACCTGGGTAAATGTCAGAATACTACTATTATTTTGCTTTACTGATCAAGCCATCAGTTTTGCCAGTGTTTCTACACATGTTTTCAACAATTTTTTCCTCACTTCTTATGTTCACATAAATTACATACAGAGTCATCGTTGTTTATTTACCATGCTAAAATTGTGCACAGCAGCCTTTCTCCAAGGAACTTTTCCTTGTTTTTTTTTTACTCTCTGCACTGGCTAGAATTCTGACAATCATCAGGATTAAAACCCAGTGCCCTGGAAACACCACTTGTAGCCTGAATCCCAAGGAGAGAAAGTACGGCCATGTCAATGGCCTGAATAATGACGCAAGGCTAAACAGAGCCTTCAGGCTCAGCCCTGAGTAAATGCGGGTCTCTGACTGCCACATCAGAGCAGCCCTGGGAAGGAATTTTGACTCTGAAAGCGGCAATTCCTTTCTTGCTGAATTCTGTCTCTGGAGCAGGGAAGCAAGTTACTGCAGCGCTTGGTTGGCTATAACTTCTTGCCAGTGAGCAGAGAGGGTAGAGTTAAGGGTCTGACCACTCACCACCCTTCTCCATCTCCTCCTTGCTCACTTACTCACAGGAGGATTACTCAGAGAAGAGAGGCTGTACTCCAAACTCCAGTTAAGAGCGTGCAGGGTCATGAGCTAACTTCCCCTTGCTACCCTGCTAGTTTCAGTATTGCAAGCGTACAATCTAGTCATAAATATTTAAAGAAAATGGTGCAGTGTTGCCAAACTCAAGTGTTCAAAATTTTTTAATCCAGACCCCTCAAAAACCATGAGACTGGCTTTAAAAAAATCATGAGTTTAAAAATAATATGTTTTGGATTCTTTTTCTTTGCCTTCTGGTTTTTGAGCTAGTAGGGTGCTTTCAGGTCACATTTTGCAGCTTAGCTCCACAAGGGCTAGACGTTTACTTTAAAAAAATGCAAGCTGAGATTCACTAGACTCCAGGAGCTGGGTCCTTATGAAATATTGTGAGTCCTAAGATGAAATTGCAAGAGTTGGCCACACTTGTATTGAATTGCTTGCATGGTCAAATTTGTAGTGGCTGAAAACATTAGTTACGGACCCCTTTCCCTGCACACTGAATAAGATATTATTTAACATGAAGCAGATTTATAATTGGACTACATCTTGGGCTCTTGTACCCAGAAGATTCTATGCGACTATTCACCACCTTTGCTTAGTATAGCCGCAAAGGTGAGATGTCAAGAAAAGAGCAATTTACCTGAAGAGAGAATTGAAAAAATGATCAAAATGCTCTAATGGAACAGCATTGGGAAAGCAATCCTCCCAGGCAAAAAGTCTGCAAAGAAAGAGCCTAAGGCGCAGCATACAATAAAAGCTGCAAGGGGGCAAAATGCACCATAAAAATCAAATGAACAGTTAAGATGGGAGAGAAAAGTTCATCAGTTTAATAAGTGAAAATGGGATGATAATGGTCAAAAGGAGAAAAAACGCACAGGGGAAAAAAAGGAGCAACAGACAAATTTGCCAAATGCGAAAAGTGCAGACAATATACAGGGCCGGCGCTCCCATTAGGCGTCCTATGCGGTCGCCTAGGGTGCTGCTATTTTGGGGGCGCCTGCGCCCCCGCCGCCTGTAGAAATTTGGGGGCGGGACCTTCCGCTGCCGCTGTTGGGGGCGGGATTTCGGGGGCGGGACCTGCCGCCGCCTAGGGCGCCGGCAAAGCTGGCGCCGCTACTGACAATATAGCAGCAGCAGTAGTAAAAACAGGACCTTTGCTGGGAGCAAAGATGTGGCAAAATATAACCTTTGCTGAAAAGTTCTAATTTCTCAGTGAAATAAATGTAATGAGACACTTCTTTGTAATGATAAGACTAGTATTTTCATACATGCCTTTTAATCATCCACTGCAAATGTTGTAGGTACCCTACAAAATACGATATTAATATCATGGTGGTATGAAAAAAAACTAACCCAGATTGCTGTCCCAGTCTGCTAGGCACCATGCAGACTGTACAACTACCCTGAACCTGACAAAGGGTACTGGCATATCCGCCTCGTGAAGAGGCCTTAAGTGAACTTTTCTTTTACCGCCTCTACTCAGCCTTTCTCAATTCTAAGCCAAGCCAAGCCCACCTCCCCAGTTGCGTTGTGTGTGAAACAGCACTTTCATTATGCATTTCATAGTCCTGCACGTTTGTGGTTTGATTTTGCTTGTAAACCTAAAACTCAATGTGGGGATATTCTAACTGAGCATTTCCTAGTGTTCTCATGATTGAGTCTGGAGTTTTGAAGTCCCATGTTCCTCAAGGCGATGAGGAGCATAAGGCCACTGGCTGTATAAAAGTTGTTGGTAAGTGAATGTTAATGAACAGGCTGGGGAAAAAATAGCTATGGGGTCAAGCCAAAAACTATGGATCCAGGTCTGAACTTTGAACAGCCGTGAAGTTGGGAGATATTTAAATCCAAGATTTGCTTTGGTCTATTATTAACACCATTTGAAAAATGTAAATCTGGATCCATTTTCTAATTTCAATGACTCCTAAAGTTTGGGGATCTGTGATTTTGCTTTGGACACAATTCTAGAACCAAAGCAAAATTAACAAAGGCAAACTGGAGCATCTTCATTATTCTGAAATTAAAAGTTTACATGCAACTTTTATTACATCTGGGTGATCACTGGTGAAGTCCAAGCACCAAAAGAATTACAAACTAGCACAGAAATATTTAGTGAAAAATAAACCTCTAAATGTAGACAGAAGCTAATATCTAATAACCAATAAGGGAATTAATTCAGAAAACACTGAGCCAAAGAGCCTGGGGAATGTACTAGATTCTATAACCTCCGTCCGGAATGTCAATCAGTATCACTCAAAAATAGTGTGGCCTCAGGCTTCTGCTAATGCCTCCACTGCAAACATGAGAAGAGAAATGCTAAGGCTTTGATAAGCTTGGCCTTTAGGATTTGATCTAAATAATATGGCTGTAAATGACAAACACTGATTTACTTTGTGGCCTCTTTGTTTGTTTTAAATAATCATTTCATTCTTTTTTAAAGAAAGCATTTTTTTCTGGAATTATCAACGTGCCCTTAGATTTCTCCCTTTTCCATTTTAAACAGAAAATTAAGAAATATATTTTCAAAGTCAAGAGATTCCCACAAATGTCTGAGCTGTGATCCAGCATGACCCTCCTCACCCCGTGTCTGTGCACACGCACACAGACACGGACACAGACACCCCACCCCCCCAAGTTAAAAGTCATGACCTGTGTCCGGACAGTTAATTAGAATGTTATACACAGACATGCAAATATCACGGGGAGGGTTCGGTATCTCACTGTTGCACAGATGCAGCAGAACACTCTCTTGGGGGTGGATGTTAATTGATAGTTACTGTGTTAGCAATATTAGCTTTAGATGAAAGATGGTACCATCCTCTGGGAGTTTCTGTTTGTGATCCCGAATATAGTTAATGGAGCAACGCCATTAACTCCTCAGATTGTATCAGCCAAAGACATGAAGAAGTTTAGTGGACAAAGGTTACTAAGGAATGAGTTTTGTTGCTGTGCATGGAGGGGAGGAAATGTCCCAATTCTCCGGAGCTGTAACTTCACTGAAATCAATGAAGTCAAGCCGGGGAGAGTTTGGACCAAAGTCTTTCACATCAATAAATGGCTCAATTTCTGCTCTAGAGTGAAATTCCAGGGTCATCCAGTCTCCATTTTCCCAAGGGTTACCCCTAGATAAAGCTCATTCCAGCTGCGAGGATGGAGACATGGAGTCTCGTGGTTCCATGTTCTTGTTTGCTAAAATGCAGATCGAGCTGTTCCTGTCCCTCTTCATTGCCGAAGAATGGCCACTTGACTGGTGATTGGGGAACCGAGGCAGAGAGACACTAATTGACGTGCCCAAGGTCACTCAGGAATTTTTGGCGGAGCAGGGAAGTGAACCCAGGACTCCAGCTAATAACCTAACCACTGGATCATCTTCCCAGGTCATGAGTATGGAAGGAGTGTAGATTTTGCTGTATTTGAGTATAGAGTGGTCTCCCGAGAAGGTGGTTGGGACATTGACTGGGGGCTTTTGAAACCGCACTAGAAAGCATGCTGACCAATTCTGCACTAGCATGGACTAGATGGACTAGATAATCTAACTGGTCTTTTCCATCTCTGACTGCCATGAGTCCTTTGCACTACACGGCACATCTCCTACCAGAATGTCATGATGCTGAAGAGGCTTACAAGGCCTGAATGATGACTTAGTGCCCACAGTATAAACCTGTATCACAAAGACAGTCCCTGTCCTAGGAAATTCACAATCTAGGAGTTCGACAATACACAATATGGGAATAAACACACATACATGGGGTGGGCAGGTGGCAATGGAACAGTAAGGATGGGTGCATTTGCATACAATAGTAGTCACGGGGGGTTCAGTATTCACAGTGGCCACATGAAAAACGTCTATTCCTTTACACATCTGATGCAGTTGACTTAAAAACCACTGTCAAGGGGAATTTTGCCTGGGTATGAACTGAGGAATTGGACTAGAATGTTCAGTTATATGGAATCGGTTGTATCCCAGGATGGGACGTAACTAAGTTTCATTCAGCTTGGCCAGAGAGGTGATTTGGTCCCACACACAGTTTGTTTTTATGCCCTAAAGAACTGGATTGTATGCAACTAGATACATTACACTTCCTCACACCTCTCTCCTCACACACCCACACACTGCAGAAAAAGCAAAATTAATGAGTTATTACATAATTCACAGAGTTTCACCAAAATATCACTTTCTATTTAGAACACAGAATCATCCAAGAATAAATCGTACAGAATTCCTGATTTAAAAGCACTGAAGTTTCTTTATCTCAGATAAATTTAATACTATTACCATTATAAAAAGAACACTGTAGTTAATGTTAACATACGCACACACTTTTCTTCTCCAATACCTAGAAGATCATCATGAAATCCATGCTTTCCCCATCTCTATTCAAATTCTCACTTGCTAATATCAGAATCAAATGAATAGGAATCTAAACAAAGACATTAAAAAAAAAACCTCACCCAAAGACTTTTGATATACTCCTGGCCTCTCATAACCATGTTCTTGTTGTTCCTCCCAGCACTTTCAAAACACATCAGCTGGTGCATATAGTATAGTGGTCTTTTGTTTTTAAATCTCTAATATAAACCAGAGCTTTCCCCTCTAACATTATAACAAAAATATTAGTAATGTGTAGTTTGAGAGGCATGGGAGAGAGACTTTGTTACGTATCTCTCGGCTATCTGAGAGCTTGCGCCAACAACATCCATTGACGTCAAGTGGAGTAACTCACCTGAGTTTAATAGGGAACGGACCGGGGCCTGAGCGGGGTCGTTGCTGAGAAGTCTATAGAATTGTGGGAAGCATTTGTGGGAAGCAAGGCCCAGCTTTCACAGTCCATCCCTATTCAGCCAAACACGTGCTTAGCTCCCATTCATGTCCATGCTGATCATCTGCTTAAATGCTCTGCTGAACTGTGGCCCAAGTGGGTGGGCCAAAGCCTACTGGAATCAATGAGAACCTTTACATTGACTTCAGTGGGCTTTGGATCAGGCCCTTACATATGCAAGATGGGACACAAAACACGGATAAAACAACTGAGCACGCTCAGCAGGGCTAGTGAGGCACTGTAAGACCAGTTAGTGAGGCACTGTAAGACCAGGGTTAGTGAGGCACTGTAAGACCAAACACTTCCAGGCTGCCAACCGTCAGCAGCTATAACCAGCTTGTATTCCCCTATCAATGACCCGCTGTGGACAGGGATTGCAGGAAGTCCCACCTCAAAGGAGTCTGACAGGCAGCTCCCACCCTATATAAACCCAAGGGGCGTTCCAGGAAGTGTCAACAGCACAGATCTCCTGTCACTGCCACGACAATAGAGGCTCTTGAGCGACCTCAGCTGGATTCGGGCCTCACCTCCTGGCCTGGACCCCGAAACCTGACTCGGACTCTGGCACTTGGTGTGTGCACCTCAGGCTGGAAGCGGCCTACGAACTCCTCCATTACGTTCCCTACTTTTGACCCTTTGACTTCACTCCTGTTCCTGTTTTTTTTATTAGTTGTCCCTCGGACTTATTTGGGTTCCCGGTCCTGTGGGTCCTCCCCTTAGGCTGGGGGGGGATCCTTTAGCAGTGGGTGGGCTCCGCCCGCCCACTTCCTGGTTACCCAATAGGTACAAAGGGAAAAAAAAAAAAAAAAAAAAAACACTCCTCCATTACTTGCAACCTTTGCTCCTCTCTGCCGTTGGCAGCATGCTGACAGGCACAGACTGTCCAGAGTGCTCTTCCAACATTCCCCAATAAACCTACCCTCCTCCAAGGACCCCACAAACAATCCAAATGAGGCTGAAAACCCTGTTTCTGGTTTCTAAATGGATTAAACAAGGCTCTCCAAGGTTGTGTCATCACAGGAAATTCCAGGGTGGAGGACAAGGCACAGAAATTCCAGATTTACCATTACCAAGGGGAACAGACTGGAGAAGGCAGGAATATGGACATCTTAGCAGCTTCAAAAAGCCTAAACACAGATTTTCATTAGGAATATTTCTAGTTAAGCTCTCTCTAGTTAAGCGACCCCCCAGAGTCCATGCTCCTCAGCCAGTGCCCTGCCCACCAGAACACAATCATTACATTTATTTTGCGTTCACTTCCCCATCTGGGGGTCTGGAGACCGCTTCCCCCCAAGGTCCCTGCCACGTTACATTCAATCTCACACTCCCAAGAGTTTTCCGGAGCACGTCTGCAGCCGGAACTGACTCCTCTTGTGCTCAGCAAAAAGTACACAGGAAGCTAATGTAGCTTTTCTTCCTCTATAAGCTAACTTCTTCTGTGGCACTGAAGTCTTAACGTATGAGGAGGAATTAGCCATTTGGAGTCTTTATTAAGGAGGGACTAGCCAGTCTCCTGCGGGGGTGATCTAAACCCATTGTGGCTTGCATAAGCATTTAGCCCAGGGAGGGCCACTATTTCATTGGAAGAGCGGAGAGGAGAAAGTGGAAGCAGCAGGCAATACATTCCGCTACAGAGCCTTGGGGCAGAATCTTTAGCAACAAAAATCCACGTGGCTATTTGTCATGAGTTTACATATATAAGGGATATGCCAGTTCACCTCTGCATAGCTGAGCTAAGTGTAAAAGAGCAGCTCTGCTAATCACACATGCTTTCTTCAGCAAGAGACCATCAAAAATAAAAATGCCATATTAAAATAACTGACTATATTACTAATTGGGAGGAGGGATAGCTCAGTGGTTTGAGCATTGGCCTGCTAATCCTAGGGTTGTGAGTTTAATCCTTGAGGAGACCACCCAGAATTTGGGGCAAAATTAGTCCTGCTAGTGAAGGCAGGGGTCTGGGCTCAATGACCTTTCAGGGTCCCTTCAAGTTCTGTGAGAGAGGTATATCGCCATATAATTTTTAGAATAGCAGCATTACCTCGAGGCCCCAACTGAGATCAGCGACTCATTGGCCAAGCAGTGAACATACACATGGTTAGAGACAGCCCCTGACCTAAAGAGCTGCTTGGTTCATCTAAGTCAGGAATAACTGAGTGGTGCATAAGTCACTTTATTTAACAGTGAAAATAAGAACCAGCATTTTTAACTTGATTTGATTTTTAGACTTGAAAATCTCCTAGGGAACATCTTATCTGTCACTTACACAGACATGACAATGAATTAGTGTTCCCACCTCAAGTCAGACATCTCATTCTCTGATCACAAAAGCACAGTGTTTGCAAAGTAATTTATTTCCCCACATTTTCTCCTAAATGTGACTGAATTTTATGGCAACACTGTTTATAATTCACAGATTGAGAATCTAAAAAGTTCCCTGTGCAAAGTGTGTTAACAGTTCCACATAGACCAAGACCCATGAACTTTTTTTCTTATCTCACATAATGTCCATAAGTGAAATCAGTATGGGGGCCAATATTTATAGAAACACACTCTTCTACATGAGATATTTGTTCCTGCACTTAAAAAAGTGTAATGTTAGACATCCACAGAATAACACAGGTTCATTAAAAATTGACAACAGCATCATCATATACTTTTTAAATCAATGAGTAGCTTGTGTCATTTTTACTTATATGGTATCTGCATATTCTAATCATGAATTTTGGGAACCACAGAACCAAAACAACAGGACACTGATGCATGGAATAATCAGCAGACTCCTATTGCTATGAGTTTACCAGGAAACAATCAAGTCATTTCCCCCCAAAAATGCATAAGAAGGAAATAAGAATTTACTTACATTGCACAATGAGCTGCACCAATGCTTCTCTGGGTTTCACATTAAATCCATTGTACTGACTGGTCTGACATCTGTATGTTCCTGTCATCTCCCTAGACACATTCACTATCCTCAGTATTCCATCATAGCTCTCCATCTGCATGGATCCATCTGGCATTGCAATCTCCTTATCAGCTCTGGACCAAAGAATTATAGGTTTGGGCTTTCCGGTCACCTGGCATTGTAGTTCTATAATGTCTCCTTCCCGGGTGACTAAAGGTGATTTTTCTTGTGGAACAGTCAGATTGGGCGGAACTTCAACGGGAAAGGGGTGGAAAAAAGAGAAGGATCCCTGGTTAGTATTTACAGGAAAAGTAGTTGCAAAAATGAAGAAAATATACAGTGCTGCTACTAGTATTTTCATGAGATGAACCTCTGGTCACATGGCTTTCCGTTGAAGTATGTTTGACCTTGCAAACTTGTTTTATAATAGAACTGACTACAGACCACGTATATAACAGTCAAGGACTAAAGACAACATTCATGCTGGATTCCTAAATCAATACAAACTTTACGAATTGAAGGGGGGAAAAAAATGCTTTCACGACATTACCAGCAAAGGCTTTTCTTAATGCAGATTTTAAACCTACGAACAAACAACCCTGGGAAGGAACATTTGAACAGTTTTTTTTCCAACAAGTGTCATGTAATCCCTTGACTAGGAGCATGGCTTAACAATGATAAGAAGAGGTGGTCAATGAAATCAGTGCTAGTGTACGAAATACATGATAACATTTCCACTTTTTCCTAGACAGCTTGTTCCCCCGTTTGAAAGAGTCTACCGGGGAAGGTGCGAGATCAGAAGTAAGTGCAGCTTGTAACCATATATTCATGTCACCAGTCCGGTGTTTGTACTAGGAGCTTATTAGCATTCAGCCTCTGTACTTTACGTAGCTACTTTTGATAAGTACAGAGCACTAAGAGCGTCAAAGGCTTGAAGAGAACATTTTTGCCATGTTCAATTATCGTCACAATCTCATCATGCCTATATTCGTTTTGTAACCCAGCTTCTTCTTCTCTCTTAGCCATGGGCTTAAGGCAGATCAAAATACAATTCCTGGAGTTGTGTGTGATTTCTAGACGTGAACAGCCACATTTGACACCACACAGTGTTGTGTTTACTTGCATGGCTAACACCTAACAGGTGGTAGCTAGCTTTGTAGTGGGTCCATTTAAATACAAACAAGTGCAGTGTGTGGAGGGAAAACCCTGTGATTGGGTGCAGAGCCATGCAATACATACATTTATTGAGTATCATTTCCCTGCCCACCCTCAGGAGACTATCCACCCCCTGGGACTTGTTCTAACGCTTCAAATCTCTCAGCACCTTCGAACACCCACCGTTTCCTTTTAATCGGCCTGCCAGAGAAATGTTGCTTCTTTCCCCCTAAAATGTGGACTTTTCCAAAAAAATTACCCTGCCCCCAGCCAGGCTGGGCAAGATTCAGTCTTGTACCAAATCTTCTGTCCATAAAAATGTGTCGCATTCAAACTTGCCTCAGTGCAGGGGGCTGGACCAGGGAGCCTATTGAGGTTCCTTCCAGTCTTACATTTCTATGATTCATTGATTCTACCTCACAGCCCCGCAGGGCCAGAAGTGGGACCTTTGTACCAGTGAGAAGGGGAGACAGAGCCCCATCATCCCCCTGGGATCCAGCACTCATTTCTAGGCCTGCAAGGTCCTTCGGTATCAGACTTTAAAAGAGGGACGTTTTCAGGCACAGCAATGCTCTTTTAGACTATTTCACAGGCTTTAGTAGCTCCCTCTGAACCTTGCCCAGTGAGACTTGCCATAACTGAGGCAAACTGGTTTTACAGAAGGATATAAAAAAAATGAACCTGCACTGAAAAAGCAAATCTTTCTAAAACACTGCTAGAATATATTCTTGTGTAACATGTGAGGCACACACCTACGGCCCAGGTGATGGTGTTGGGCATAATGGCTTGATCGGGCATCATTTGGCAAATCCTGCATACCTCACTCAGAGCCTCACCAGCCATGAGTACTGCTGTCATCCCAAACTCCCGGTGATAAAACCACGACACGCCCCACCCACGTTGTGTTCTTTCACTCACAGGCACACAGTGAGAGCGTGTGTATGCGTATACATGCCTACATAGCAAACACACAGACCAACAAACTATCAGGAGCAGGCTGAGCAAGATGACGTGAAATGAAGGTTTCTCACTCAAAAGGAACAGACATGGGAATACAATGGCTTGAGGAAAATATAGCTGATGCCTTTCCCTTTATACCAAATGCCACATACTGACTTTTGAGAAAATAGCATGCAACTCATGACACCGCTGTTCCCAGTCCCGATACCTGTTATAGCAATAGGGTCGGGGGGGGAGGTGGGGTGGAGGACAAAGTGTCATTCCCCCATGGAATCACCATGGCCCAGATGCTTCCCCCAAAAAGAGGAGGAAGAAAATACAAATGGAATTTCTGACTCAGCAGAAGCAAGACAGCACTCAAAGAATAAATCTTTATCAGATCCAGTATTTATCAGCACACTCAGACTACATCTCACTCTCCCCCTGCCCACAGACACTACTGCAGTAATAACAACAGCAATAAATGATTTGTCAGTAGAAGTCAGGCAAGTTAACAAAAGCAGCCCAGCCCCAAGAAAAACAGCTCTGCCCAGAATCTCATAGACTCACAGAAATGCAGGGCTGGAAGGGAACTCAAGAGAGTCAGGTTGTCTAACCAGAAACTGAAGCAGGACCAAGTAAACCTAGACTATCCCTGACAGGTGTTTGTCCAGCCTGTTCTTAAAAACCTCCAATGATGAGGATTCCACAACCCCCTGGTATCTAACCTAAATCTCCTTTGCTGCAGATTAAGCCGATTATTTTTGTCCTACCTTCAGTATATATGGAGAACAGCTGATGGCAGTCTTCTGTATAAATTATATATTTGTGATCCTTTTCTGTAGTACTACGGCCTAGCCAGTTACACCTCATTCTGCATGTGATTTTGCCTTCCTAAGTGTAGTACTTTGCAATTGTCTTTATTGAATTTCATCTTGTTGGTTTCAGACCAATTCTCCAGTGTGTCAAGGTCATTTTAAATGCTAATCCTGTCCTCCAAGTTTTAGAGAACCCTCCCAGGTTGGTGTCATGTGCAAATTTGATAAGCATCATCTCAACTCTATTATCTCATTCATTAGTGAAAATAGTACATAGTACTGGATCCAAGACAGACCCCTGTGGAACCCCAGTAGGTACGTCCACCCAGTATGACATTGAACCATTGATAACTAGTTTTACCCTTCCTAGTTTGTGGTCTGTTTGGTGAGTATTCCAAAGGTGGCTGAAGTATTTAATTTAAAGAGGCCAGAACAAAGTGGAAGAAAACAAAAGACATGAACATTTAGCTAGGCAATGATAGCCAAGAAGGATATGCAAAAGCGTAAGAAAATTTACCCAAGAGATCTTAGATTTTAAGTTCAATAGGGCTGGAACCATTTTTCATGATGGTTTTATACAGCACCCAGCATAACGACATGCTGATCCCTGATTAGGGTCTCTAGATGATACCACAATCGTCATTAATAGGAGCAAAGATGGATACAGGAGACGAGTTGCACAGGGAGCTGATGGCGAGGACAAGAAGCTTGTGTTCGATGCAGCTATCAAGAGGACGCCAATGGAAAGATTTGGAGAGGGCATGAATGGAGTCAGAACAGTGTGCAAATTACTGACCTCTATCTCAACTATCTAGTATGCACACATCACCCATAGCATCCAGGGACATGAGTTTCAAAGCACTACTTGATTTACAGCAGCATTTTGCATGGACAGTTGGAGGACAGAGAAGGCGAGAGACAAGGAGACTTCAGAGAAGGAGGTTGTAGAGCTCAAGGTAAGATATTAACTGGCCAGGATGCGGGATTTAGAGGTGGGGAGGGAGAATAAAAGATAACATTCTGAAATGTTGTTGAATAAATGCTCAGGAATTAGTGACAGCCCAGATATAGAGGTGGGAGAGGAATATTACTTACACATCTCCACAGGTGTGCATGATGCTTTGCAGACATATAGGAAGATTGTTGCAATGAGTGGATAGCCTAATTAGGAGAGAGAGCGAGGTTGTGGCTCTGGGAGAGAGGGATAAAGTTCACAAGTATTTGGCGCATGTAAACACCAAGAAGGGACTAGGCTGTGTAGAGTGGGCCAATGGCAATTAAGCTAGTAAGGATGGATCAAGTCAGGCAAAGGAATGTTGGGGCTGTGCTTCAAGAAATAATCCCAAACTGAGATTAGACTGAGTTAATCTGCCAAGAGAATTGATGGAAGCCCTTCGCTCGCGCCATTTAAAACTATACTGCTCAAGGCACTAAAGAACATTGAAGGGAACTACATTGCTGTGTCAGAGAGATAAGAGGCTCCCTTATTTAGGGCTTTACTTTCTCCAATTTCTACAAAGGTCAAAGGTGATGTGCTGGACTCCTAAAGTGCATCCCCTGCCACAGGTGGCTTTGCAACAGATTCATAGTTCATGGCAAAGACAAAAAAGCTGCTTTGGAAGAGAGGGTTAACAAGAGGCCTGGCTGAAACTGGCAAAAGCCATCCAAGATGGTCTGTGAAAGGCAGCCTCAGAGCTACCTCATTAAGCTTT
The DNA here is from genome assembly GCA_003942145.1 of Platysternon megacephalum. Taxonomy (NCBI): domain Eukaryota; kingdom Metazoa; phylum Chordata; order Testudines; family Platysternidae; genus Platysternon; species Platysternon megacephalum. Next base: position 263,034 of record QXTE01000153.1, on the reverse strand, counting down.
AGTAAGGCAGCCATTAATCATCATTAGGGACCTTCTCTTTCTTAATGGACCATCTCCTGGAAGGAGAGTGAAATTGTTTACCAACCCATACTGTGTGTTTGTCTTCAAACAACTGTTTGGGGAAACCAGGAAGGGGATTTAGCAGGCATCTTGAGAATGGGCAGAAGAAGAGTTGGTATCTGGACAGCTAGTGAGACTGCCAGTCCTGCCAAAAGAGATTGCTTTAAAAAGATGTAAACTTTTGAACCTTTCATTCACCTTTCCTTTCTTCTTCTCTGGAAGTAAGTTGAGAAGGTAGTTTAGCTTAAGAAAAGTGTAAATCTTGAAGTGTCAAGCAAACTATTTATTTTCTTTTAATTCCATTATCTCTATTGTTGCGACTTTTTAAAAATTAGAATGACTGTCTGGGTAATTTCATGCAGTCACCCCATGGAGAAGAGAGCCCCTTATCCTCAACGCAAAAGTGTACACAGATAAAGAGACTGTAGAACCTACATACCCAGGCCAGTTTCATTCAAGGGTCAGGGATGGAGTTGTCTGCTTCCATCAAGTTGTGTTGCAGTCAGGCTGTGGTGTGCAAACAAGACCAAGGAGGTGATGAGAGTCAGAAAAGATGTGGGTCAGTGAAATCTGCTGTGACAGCAGCTCATCATCACCACCTTGTGCAGTAGCACAAAGGCAGGGAGACATCTCACCAAACAAACTGTGTTGTAACGTGTAGTATAAGGGGCAGCTCAGTCCACAAATAAAGAATAAAAGTCCTGTACACATTCGATATCCAGTAATGATAAAAGAAAAGCATTTTAAAGCAACCCACAGTTTCTTTTTCTCCTCATGAATCTATTGCTTGCCATGATAAACATTCAATGGATGATGTCTCCAAAAATCAATTTACTCCAATAATAAATAAGTCATTTGTTTCCTCCAAAACACATTTGACATCGCTAGACTACTTATAAATTATCACTGTTGGACAATGCTTGTGGCTTACAAATGCTTTAATTATACCACTAATTATACCAAAGAATTCTCTTTGTCATCATGGAAATAGACACAACTGTGATTTTAACAACCAATTTGGACTAAAATGAAGATGATTCTTTCATATGTTGTCAAAGGCAGAATGAGATGACCAGCAAACAGAATGCTTCATCAATAGATCAGGGCCCCAAGTTCTAATGAGCAAATGAGGTTTAATTAGCAAATTCTTTAGTAGATAATTGATCAGTTTAAAGGGGAAGCCCTCTTATCAGATCATCACAAGGAAGATTTGTGGCTTGATGTTCTACTGATACATTCTTGCAGTTTATGAGTTACTCTGCCAGTTCACATTAATGTGTTTGTATGGAAAATATGAGTCTCATTCTACAGTCCCATCAAAAGGAGTGACACCAGTGAACTCTGATCAGGCCAACACTGGACCCGTTGTCCCATCCACGTTGTGCTCTATTCCTGGGCTTCACGGCCGCAGATACTTCTGCTTCAGCTTCTGCAGCAGTGATCAGGCAAAGCCCAGTCCAGCCGTGCACAGCTGACCAAGCCTGCCGTTTTCAAAGCCAGGGATTTCAGTCGATGTGCCCTCTTTTTTTACCACTGCAAGATGGGCCCTTATCTTTAAGATGTCCAATGGCCTAGGCTGAGCATATTCAAGAAGTTTGCCTAAAGTTCTGGAATGAACTTCACTCCTCTGGCAAAATGGGACTTTGTACCATAAGAGCAAAGCTCACCGGTATAGGAGAAGCACTTTCTCGCCAGCGGATCCAAGGCTGTGGAACCAACTCCCCCCTGGAACTAGGGACCACCAGAAATCTCACCAGATTTTCTGCTCCAAGTGGAAAGTGCGTTTCTTCTCCTGCCTTCTCTAACGGAAACACACAGCATCATGGGCATTTAAAAGCAAAACCCTGCCAAAGCAATACACAATGCTGCATGAACAATTCTCCTCCTAAGAGGATGAGAGAGAACAAACCACATGAGATAGATGTTTTGGTTTGGTTTTGATTTTTCCCCCAAGAAGGTTAGTAGTGATTGGATGTCTAACATAGTGAATGCCAGTGAAAATGAGATAAGATCAGAGGCTAAAATAAGGAAAGAACAAAATGAGTTGTCTTCAAGTCACCAGGACCTGATGAAATACATCCTCGAATAATCAATGAGCTGACTGAGTAGATATCTGAGCCATTAGCGATTATCTTTGAAAAGTCATGGAAGGCGGGAGAGATTCCAGAGGACTGGAAAAGGGCAACTATAGTGCCCATCCATAAGAACGGCCATACTGGGTCAGACCAAAGGTCCATCTAGTCCGGTATCCTGTCTTCCGACAGTGGCCAATTCCAGGTGTCCCAGAGTGAATGAACAGAACAGGGAATCATCAAGTGATCCATTCCTTGTTGCCCATTCCCAGTTTCTGGCAAACAGAGGCTAGGGACACCATCCCTGCCCATCCTGGCTAATAGCCATTGATGGGCCTATCCTCCATGAATGTATCTAGTTCTTTTTTGAACCCTGTTATAGTCTTGGCCTTCACAACATCCTCTGGCAAGGAGTTCCACAGGTTGACTGTGCGTTGACTGTGCCAGTTAGTTTTTTTGCCCCCACTGCTCCCCGTGGGAGGCTGCTACAGAACTTCACTCCTCTGGTAGTTAGAAACCGTTGCCTAATTTCAAGTCTAAATTTGTTGATGGCTAGTTTATATCCATTTGCTCTGGGGTCCACATTGGCACTTAACTTAAATAACTCCTCTCCCTCCCTGGTTCTTATCCCTCTGATGTATTTATAGAGAACAATCATCTCTCCCCTCAGCCTTCTTGTGGTTCGGCTAAACAAGCCAAGATCTGGCTTGTTTAGCCTTCTTGTGGTTCGGCTAAACAAACAAAGCCCTGGCTGGGCTGATTTAGTTGGGTTTGGTCCTGCTTTGAGCAGGGGGTTGGACTAGATGACCTCCTGAGGTCCCTTCCAACCCTGAGATTCTATGATTCTATGATTCTATGATTCTATGATCTTTGAGTCTCCTCTGATAAGGTAGATTCTCCATTCCTTGGGTCATCCTAGTAGCCCTCCTCTGTACATGTTCCAGTTTGAATTCATCTTTCTTAAACATGGGAGGCCAGAATTGCACACAGTATTCCAGATGAGGTCTCACCAGTGCCTTGTACAATGGTAATACCACTTTCCTGTCTCTAATGGAAATATCTCGCCTGATGATCCTAGGACTGCATTAGCCTTTTTTCACGGCCGCATCACACTGACAGCTCATAGTCATCCTGTGATCAACCAGTACACCCAGATCTTTCTCCTCCACTGTCACTTCCAAATAAGAAGTCCCCAGCTTATAGCAAAAATTCTTGCTGTTAGTCCCTAAATGCATGATCTCGCATTTTGCTCTATTAAATATAATCCCATTTCTATTACTCCAATTTACAAGGTCATCCAGATCTTCTTGTATATTCCGGTTCTCCTCCATATTGGCAATACCCCACAACTTTGTGTCATCTGCAAATTTTATGAGCACACTCCAACTTTTTGTGTCAAGGTTAGTAATAAAAATGTTAAATAAGATTGGTTCCAAGACTGCTCCCTGGGGAACTCCACTATTAACCTCCCTCTAGCCTGAGAGTTCACCTTTCAGTATGACCTGTTGTAGTCTCTCCTTTAACCAGTTTCTTATCCACCTCTTAGTTCTAATATTAATCCTCATCTCCTCCAATTTAACTAATAATTTCTACTGTATTTTCCACTCCATGCATCTGATGAAGTGGGCTTTAGCCCATGAAAACTTATGCCCAAATAAATGTGTTAGTCTCTAAGGGCTGGTCCACACTAGGGACGGGGATCGAAATAAGATACGCGACTTCAGCTACGAGAATAGCGTAGCTGAAGTCGAAGTATCCTATTTCGAATTACCCGCGCTTCCCTCACGTCCTCGCAGCGCGGGATCGACGGCCGCGGCTCCCCCGTCGACTCCGCTAACTCCGCTCGCCCTGCTGGCGTTACGGAGTCGATGGGAGCGCGTTCGGGGATCGATGTATCGCGTCCAGACGAGACGCGATATATCGATCCCCGCTATATCGATTTCTACCCGCCAATCCGGGCGGGTAGTGTAGACGTAGCCTAAGGTACCACAAGTATTCTTCATTGTTTTTTCATGTGGAACTGTATCAAATGCCTTCCTAAAATCCAGGTAGATTAGATCTACTGCATTTCTTTTGTCTAAAAAATCAGTTATCTTCTCAAAGAAGGATATTAGTAACTTTGCTACCACCTCTTGAATACAACAATTGAAACAATTATGGAAAATCTACAATTGCTTTCCATCATTTAAGCGACTTACTTTTTGGGCATGGCTATACTGGAAACTTCAAAGCGCTGTTGTGGGAACGCTCCCGCGGCAGCGCTCTGAAGTGCGAGTGTGGTCGCGCGGGAGCGCTGGGAGAGAGCTCTCCCAGGGCCCCTGGTAATCCACCTCCACCAGAGGATTAGCTCCCAGTGCTCGGAGCCTGTCTACACTAGTGCTTTAAAGCGCTCAGACTTGCTGCGCTCAGAGGGGTGATTTTTCACACCTCTGAGCCAGCAACTTAGAGCGCTATAAAATGTAAGTATAGACAAGCCCCTTGTAGTTCACCAAACTTGGAACTGATCATTTAACTTCAGGAAACATTTTAACAGCCCTTTCTTATCTTAAACCCCCGTTAATCACTCTGTTTATAAACAAAATTCTGACTCCCTGTCTCAGGGGCGCAAGCTGGGAGCAGCATGTCTCCTGTCTCCTCTGCAGAACTCATGACATTGCATACTCAGGCTGCCTGCCTGAGGCTTGCAGTTTGGGGGGGGGGGGGGGGGGCCCCCCCCNATAGGACAACCCAGGGAAATACAGACCACTCAGCTTAACCTCAGTACCTAGAAAGAGAATTGAGCAATCAATTTGCGAACAGCAAGAAGATAATAAGGTGATAAGTAACAGGCAGCCTGGATTTGTCAAGAACAAATCCTGGCAAACCAACCTAATAGATGTCTTTGACAGAGTATGAAGCCTTGTGGACAGGGAGGAAGCGGTAGACATGCTATATCTTGAATTTAGTAAGGGCTTGTCTACACTGGCACTTTACAGCGCTGCAACTTTCTCGCTCAGGGGTGTGAAAAACACCCCCGTCAGTGTTGCAAGTTTCAGCGCTGTAAAGTGCCAGTGTAGACAGTGCACCAGCGCTGGGAGCTATTCCCCTCGTGGAGGTGGGTTTTTTTATGGCGCTGGCAGAGCTCTCTCCCAGCGCTGGTGTCACGACTACACAGCCACATTAAAGCGCTGTTCAGGTCAGGAGTGTTTTTTAGGAGATGCGGGTCAACTGTTTAATTTGCATCAGAATCGGATTTGGGAATCTAAATGGCTTGGGAGCACACAGATCTGGAAAGGTAATGTCCTAGGCCCATTACCACTGAATCTTTAAAACTACACTTGTCCTGCAGAAAGGGAGGGTCTTTAATTTCACGAACACCCAATGAAATTCACTCCTGATGCACAAGTGGAATTTTAAAGGCTCCAGAAACGTGTCATGTCCCCTTGTCCTGTTATCCATTTCTGATTGGTGGGAGGCTGAAACAGCACATCCCATGAAAGTTAGCTTCAGCAAACTCTTCCCTTCCTTGCAATGCAGCACATGAGGTTTTGCGTCCTCCCCTTTCGACAGCAGTGGGAATCCTGCCGGAGTAAGGAATGCAGGATGGTGCCCAGAGTCAGATAACTGATGAACAGCAAGATGTCTAGGATAGCAATGCTCAGTTCTGGCATTTGGAAAATGTGTTTGTGCATGGACCTTATGTTCATCGCTATCACAGCAGTTATGAATCTTGATGAATCACTAATGACCTTCAAATTCAGACTGAAACACTTTCAGCTTCCCCTAATTGGATGATGAAGTCATACAAATAGACATAATGTCTTTTAAGACGTTAAGGAAGACTGGTTCTGAATGATATTTTTTCCTCCCTCTTTCTGTTTGTCTTGCATGTTACGGGAGAGTGAACCTAAGTACTGACATAATTCATCAATGCCTGCAGAAATTATGAAAAGCTTAAGGGGATGGTCATCTGATGGATGCTTCCGATTTATCCTATTACTCTTCCAGATGATCCTATGGCAAGTAAAGATAATGCAGTGGTAACTTTCTGCTAGAGAGGTAACACATGAGTGCACAGAATGCCATTCTCCCACATGCATCCATCAGACCCCAACATTGCATTTGCCAGCTAACAATCTTCTCTCTCTTTCCACTTCACTCCTGTCCTGGTTAGTAAGATGAGCACTGCGAAGCTGTACAACGGGGGTGCATGCTACACGACATAGTAAGCTCAGGTGTGTGAGGCTGTTGCTCACAGTCTCTGTCTTCAGTGCCTTTGTGATAAATAAACATGGAGATAGAAACGAGCACTCCAAGTATCTGAATCACTGATTGTTTTGCCTGTAAATCTGTGCTTCACTTCAGGTTTCACTTGGCATAAGATTTTGGCTAAAGAGAGAAACTGATGGGGGGGGGGGGTCTTTGAACAATGAAAACAGAGAGATTTCTAGAATGGGGTGTTGTGCTCTGAGGACCCTAAAATGCCTGTATAGTTGAACGGTGTTTCGCTGGGTATGACGGATAATAAAACCAACTGCGTGAGTACTAATCACATACTCCTGTGCACCCTGATTCTGCAATCAGACCCACAAGGGTCGAAGCTCCTGATCGGATGGACCCAAATGCAGGATGAGGGCCATGGCCAGTACAGATCACGTGTGAAACAAAACCCAAAGAGAACCCTGATTGTTGGGTATGATGGTTGTAGAGGAGTAGGTGGAATTTTTCCATGGGAGGTAAGGGGGGGGGGGGGGGATGAATCTTCCACGTCTTTGTCAGAGCCAGCCCAATTCCAGCTACCTGGATAAGGCCTCCAGAGAGGAGGATCTGACCACCTCACAATCATTAAATGTATATATACACTCAGCATCTCACTGGGAGGCACAGAAGTGCTATTAGGCCCATTTCACAGAGGGGAGATTCAATGGTTTGCCTGCCCAAAGTCATACAGGAAAAGGCTGTGACAGAACAGGGAATGGAATCCAGGCCTCCCACATCCTGGTCTGGCCCCCTAGCCACTGGACCATCCTTCCTCTCCTTCCTGTTATTCAGAACTTTCCTCCTAATGCACTTTCAACGGCTACGGAAATATTTTAAGACATAACACACGACTCAGGTCCCACCCATGCATTTCAAAACTGATTTATGGGGCTAACATTTTAAAAGGGGCTTCCCAGCTTGCGTCCACCAGGGCAGGGAGCAAGGCAATTGCCGTGGGCACCAGCTTTCAAGGGACACTGGACCATTGTGCCACTCGGCCATTTTGTTTTTTTCTCTGCTGACTGGCTGGCTTTTTTTCCTGGTCCACCCTATGGCGGGGAGGTGCTCCAAAAACATTTTCCACCGCGGTCAGCAAAAGGCATTGGGTCATTCCTGCTTACACAACCTCTTTCTGTCCCTATTCTCTTTAAAACACCACCACAGATCAACACATGCAACTCCTCCTGATATCCAGGGCATGTTACCGAGGTCAGAGGGCAGCATTATGGCTCTAAATATAAACAAGGAGTCAGATAACGAGGAGGAGAGCTATGCGAGAGAGCATTTACCACATTGGACTCAAGAGGGTGTTTATAGCGTGTTGGACAAAAGGTGACGTGTCAATGCCAAGTATTACTGCTGGAATAAAAGACAAATCGGAGACTCTCTGGAAAAACTGACCTTCTACTTGAGGGAAATTGAATCAGCCTTTTAGAAACTGGGCAGCACGTTTGTGTGTGCGTGGCAGGGTCAGAATGAGGCTGTTCCACAACACCTTCGTACTCTGCTGCAAAACTGGATCGGGGATGTGTGTTCTTTGCTGGCTTACTCCAGTGGCCTGTGTGACATCCGCAACATACCTCAGATCAGCGCATAGGGGAGCAGAGGGGGCCAAAAACCTAACTTGTTTCAAGACCGAGCTCCATAAGTTTAGGGAGGGGATGATATGATGGGAACTGCCTACAATGGCATGTGGCCCATCCACGACTGCTATTAGCAAATATCTCCAATGGCCAGAGATGGGACGCCAGATGGGGAGGGATCTGAGTTACTACAGAAAATTCTTTCCCAGGTGTCTGGCTGGTGGGTCTCACCCACATGCTCAGGGTCTAACTGGCCACCATATTTGGGGTTGGGAAGGAATTTCCCCCCATGTCAGACTGACGGAGACAAGGGCAGGAAGTATTCGCCTTCCTCTGCAGTGTGGGGCAAGGTCATTTGTTGATTTGAACTCGAGGAAATGGTGGATTCTCAGCAATTTGAAGTCATTCAACCAAGACTTGAGGATTTTGGTAACTTAGCCAGAGGTTATGGGCCTAACGCCAGAGGGGTGGGCAAGGTTTTGTGGCTGGCAATGTGCAGGAGGTCAGACTAGATGATCACAACAGTCCCTTCTGGCCTTTAAGTCTATAGGTCTATGACAGCTAGAATAACCTGAAGAGAGTTGTAGCCATGTATCATATCAAGGACAGGAACGACAATGCACATAACACTGACATGCTTTGCCTCTGTACTATAACACAAATTTGTTATTTTAACATATCTGGAAATGTACATTCATTTTTACTGGGAAAATTGACTAGCAACCCTATTTTTTCTAGTGATGGCAGAAAGAATATTTTCTATTACAAAATATATTTTCTAGATTATAAAAAAGTATAAAGCAGCTTTCATTTGGACCTGGTTGAAGGACCTTTTATTTTATTTTTTTCAAACTCATGAGAGAAAGGTGATCATCAGTTTTGCTCTATTCATATTTGATTTGACATACCTGGGGGGAGAAAACCCTTCTAATTGATAAAAACCCAATAATGGGTAACAAATGAAGAAAGTAACTGACCCTACCAGAAAGCATTCCATACTAATCTAAGGACTTTTGTTGTTCTGTGGCCGCAGTAAGAATGGGGACTGCGTCAGTCACTAAGATCAGCCACTGGTAAAAAAACGTAAGAAACTGCAATATTCACTCCTATGTGTTCATATGAGTTACAAGCCATCCATCAGTTCAGAGAGAAACACACACACTCCATAAGCACTGGAAGATACTCTTAGCTGAGACAAAAAGAATAGGAGTACTTGTGGCACCTTAGAGACTAACAAATTTATTGTTAGTCTCTAAGGTNTACTATTAGTCTACTCAAGTTGCAGAGGGGGAGGTTTAGGTTGGACATTAGGAAAAACTTTTTCACTAGTNCACAGACTAACACGGCTATTACTCTGTTAGCTGAGACAATTGCCAACAGAGGGACATACTTTCTTGTAAGACATAGAAATGAACATGCATTGAGTACTGTGATGGAGAAAGGCCGGATGGCTACAGGAAAGTACTAAGGAACAGTATATTAGCCCCAGGCTAAGCAAATCCCTAGTACCATGGGAACCAAAATGGCAGTTGCTCCAGGGTAATTAAGGCACCTGGGGCCAATTAAGTACTTTCTAGAAGGCACCGGAGAGAGCTACATTGATTGGAGCACCTGCAGCCAATCAGGCCAGGCTAATCAGGGCACCTGGTATAAAAAGGGGAGCTCACTCCAGTCAGAGGAGGAGGAGCCAGAGGAAGGAAGTGCGTATGAGGAGCTGGGAGCCAAAAACACAAGGAACTAAGAACTGAGAGGGTGTACTACTGGAGGATTGAGGTAACACCATACAATCAAGCAGTATCAGACACCAGGAGGATCCTATGGTGAGGATAAAGAAGGTGTTTGAAGGAGGCTATGGGGAAGTAGCCCAGGGAGCTGTAGCAGTCAAGCAGCGNCACAATGGGTGCCTATGGGATTTTGCCAACTAGGAGCAGCATGAGCCCCAGTATTCCCTTACATAGTCATTAAAACAGCTGCCTGCCCCACACCCAATGTCTACTATTAGATGCAAGTAGCTGCATGACATCCCTTTGGGGAACAGAGCATCATCTGCCACCCATCCAACCTTCTACCTTCTGTTCATAGGAGCAGCACATTCTGGGAACCAGGAGTCCAAGTTATGGGGAAGCCTGCTGGGTTCACTCCTCTTCTCTTGCACACGCACTGAGGAAGAGCCACAAGTCCAAGGGAGCAGCCTTACCTGTACTGCTGGATATGTTGACATCAATGCTGATATCGGATATGCCGCCGCCTTTCAGGGATGCCACGCAGGTGTACGTTCCAAAGTCAGTGAATTTCAGGTCGATGATGTCCAGGTTGGTGGTGCCAGGGGAAACATCAGGGTCAGTCTGGGTGATGACCATCCTTTCTGAGCTACGCAACGGGCGTCCATTTTTAAACCAACTGAACGTGAGCTCCTCAGAAGGAACAGCTTCCACCTGACAGGAGATTTTCACCTCGCGCCCAATCTGGATGTTGTCATCTTTGTGATAGGGGTCAGGCGTGATCCAAAACCGGCCTTTTTTTAAGGCTAAAATATAAAAACATGCCCACAGTTAGTCTAATATGGTACCGCTTTTGCAATCCGAGACCCTGATCCTGCAAACGGTTATACCCATGTACATGAATGGTCCCACTGAAGTCACGGTAAACTACTCACGTGCATAAAGTGGAACACGTGGATTAAACGTTAGCTGGATCAGGTCCTTAATCAGCAGCATAACTGTGGCATACATATGCATTGCTAAAGCTCTCACCACTGTTGTCATGCAAGCAAGGAATAGATACAGTAAATAAATCTGGCTGTGCTGCTGGCAATTGAAGGGTAATAAAAACAGTTCAAGATTCCTCAGTGTTGACTATATCGTTCTAGGTAGATCCATGCCCCCCGCCCCACTGTCCTATCAGAGTGCCTGAAGATAAGCTTGCTGAAGATAAGAAAACACAGAGATCAATCTAAGATCACTGAAATGATCAGCAGTGTCATCTCAAATCTGTCTGCGGACAGGGACAGCTGTGCGGAACAGCCCTTTGCCAGTTCGCTGCATGGGAAAAACCAAACAAACTCCTAGGCTAAAATCCTCCCTGAGGCACACACATGTGGCTCCTTCCCCCATCAATGGCCTGTATTCACCCCTCACTCATACCAGTGCTCACAGGCTTCTCCCAATGGGGATCCCCCTGCCAGCAACTGCAGCCCCAGAAGTGGCCAGGTAAGGAGCACACCTGGAGCATGGATGCATCTTCTGAGCAGCCTCCCTTAGTGGGTCTGTTCTGAAGTCGCAGCAGCAATGTAAAGCTGCCCTTCCCCAGTGTATGCCCCGTGAGAGGCTGTGCAAATGTAATCCACACATCTCCTGGGTGTGGTTCTCTGTCCCATCTAGCGGCACTGAGACCACCTACAGAGAATTAAATGAGTTCGCTCTGTAACCTTAGCAAAGAGCCAGTTGGCTTTTAGCTCATGTGGTAGAGACTCATGCACTAAGTTCCAGAGGTCCCAAGTTCAATCCTGCCCGCCGATGACTGGGGTCTGTCAGTGTTATACAAACCCAGCATGCCCTTCCAAGGGGTGAAGCGGGGCTGCCCATCCCCGGTCAAAGTGAAGTGAGGCCAATATGCGCGCACACGGCTGGGAACAGAAGGTTAGCCAGAAATTGCAGTGACGGAGCTTGCCACAAGCATCAACAGGCTTTTTAAAATTAATAATAAAGTGATTTTCTTCAATTCACTAGGACAAGATTTAAGTACAGTAATTAATTCTCAACCCTCCAGCCCACGAGGGGAAGTACCGTCCCGGTTTTACAGAGGAGGAACCTGAGTTCCAGAAATTAAACGAGGGCTTAAGGAGACAGTGTCGGAGGCAGCATTAGAACTCAGATGCTCTAGGTCCCAGCCAAGAATGCTAACTGCTACCCCGTGACACTCTCGTGAGGCAGGACAATCTTCAACCGATGAGAGTCACTAACACAAATTCAGCAATTTGCCATAAAAAAGCAACTTGATGCCATACTGCAGACATTTGTTTTCAATATTTTTGTTTAAAGCAAACATAAAACTATCCTGAAACTATAGCAATTGGAATTAGCAAAGCAGCTGGTACGATGCTAATTTTTGGAAGATGTTCCAGAGTCAACCATTAAGCTCTTTAAATATGTATAACTTCTGATATACTGCATGTAAATGCTACTTGTATAATCTCTCTCTCTCTCAGAATATATCGCTATCTATTCTGTGTCAAACTGAAAAGCCCCACAAGGAAAATACCGGTTGGAAATTTTATAAACAAATATTCAGGCTAAACACAAAAACTGGAAGACAAATATTTAAATCTGACATTTCCGCTGCATTATGTGACTTTTTAGCACAGTGGAAAGTTGCTTTGTTTTTCCCCCCTTATTCCTGCGACTGCCCATACAGTGCTTCATGCATGGAGCATTCTGAGGTGAAATGAGGACACCACAGCAGCATTCTCCTATCTGGGCTCATGTATTTAGATGCTTACAGCAAATGAAGTGTGACATCGTTACAAATGGCAAAGGCTGTGTACTGAAAATTTTCTTGTCAGGATACCATACTTTGGGTAATAAACAGTTTGCTCATATACAGAAAGCGTAACAAGATGAAATGGAAATGAACTTATGAGGTACACAGCAAGCTAAGAGAGCATCCATTGTCAGCTGTTTATGAAGTGTTGAAAATGCTAATTCAGACTCTCTGTCCTTAGCTCAGTAACTCTTGGAATAAAACTGCTTTGCAGCTAACCAAAGTGAGGCAGAATTACCATTTTCACCACTTTCTATAGCTATAAAAGAGCTGACACTTCATTGATGATATTTTAATTGTATTTCTTAACGTTTCTATTTTTTTTTATCCTCTACCCACAAATCTAAAAATCTTTCAAAATCCAGATAGCAGCCCACAAACAGAAAGAGATGGACAAACACACAGGCAATAGACCCAGAGAGACACAGGAACAAACTTTGGCTGGTGAAATAGCATAACCATCTTAATTAGAGAATGAAAGAATTGGTTTGTTTGTAGCGCAGGTTGGAGAACAGAAGAGGTTATTTGGAAACTCATGTACTTCATTGTTGAGGTATATGAATGGCTGCTAGGTTTCTAATTAAGTATTTCTGAATCTTGAAAGTTTCATGAATTTTAGTACGAAAAAATTCATGTCAGAATATGTTAGTCATTATTCATCATTCGTTACTTTGTTTAAAAGTTGCAATCAACCGCACAGGAAGCAGAAACCGGCGCATTTGACTTAGCTGACCAATCCCACACAACAAATAAAGAAACTGAAAATTGTCACAATAAACATTTGTAGTCAGCTGCTGCAGTTTGTTCAAATACCATTTCCCACAAATACATGGACGTAACAAATACGCTCATACTTTGCAAACAGAGAAAAAGAAAGTTAAACAAATGATTTAAGGAATAATTCAGTCAGCTCTGTTTGGTAGTAAAATCACCAAGCTGGTTTCAATTCTGAATCTTTTTTTCCTTGTCTGCACATAGTGAGTTTTAGCCATTTCTCTTTCCCAGCAAATGGATAGCAAAGTTGAAAAGAAAGTTTTAAATCTCATCCATTCCTCGTTTTGGCTAAAACCATAAGAGCATCTGTAAGCTAAGGAGAAAAGGAGTCTCAGGCTTCAGGCCATAAGCCTCATAGGTCAGGAATACTCCTTTCATTGCCCATGTACTACACTGCATAGTTGGTTACCAGCAAGTGAGGTATGGTTTGGTTTGTTGTCTTATTTTTACTTATGCGGAAGCTTCAGGTATTAGCAACAACCAGCGACAGGATATTGGACGCGGACCAGACAATGTTCAGCCCTGCTACGGCAAATCCTATATTTCTAAAACCACTGTAATGACAGAAGACGTTTTCTGTCAGGTAGGTCCCAGGGGTTGCTGTACAGCACCCACCTTAGCCAAATCATTCTCCCAAAGGAGATCCAGAGGCACAGAAACTGGTGCTGAAACTCTGTATTTCTTGGCAGGAAGTACAGGAGCCTATAGATCCTATAAAATCGGAGCTAGTGAATGCTTCTGTGCCATTCCCCTCCTCCTCTCCCTTCTGCTCTCCACACATGAGGCTCGCCCTTCACATGCCATCCCGCTTTCCTAGCCTCTCAGCAAGCATCACAGCCATCGCTAACAGCAACAAAGACTCCCAATTTACACCTGGTTAACCAGAATGCCTCTCTCTCTGGTCGCATTCTCCATGAGCCTCACAAAACCTGCATTGCCAATGAGCTATGCCTCTTGCCAACACGAGAGGAACAATTTTGGTTTTATAATCGTAGCCCTGAAGCATTAAGTACCATTGTTAACCAATCAACATCCACAGCTCCCTAACCTCACTCACCTGCAGGAGGAGACAGTTCAGTTCCACCATTAGCAGTTCAAAGGCTGTGTTGGAAATTGATTCATTTGCCTCAAAGTTAATTTCTTTCCTATTACATTTGCTGGTTACATGGGGCCGTTCTAGTCACACATTCCGGTTGTAAAAGAGCCGGGAGCAATAATCAAAACTCTCCATGTTCTAAACATTTTTTGAGGGACAACTGTCCAGATAAATTGACACCCTGCAGGCAGCCACACCTTCCTTGCCCACAAAAACTTCCTCACTCCCCCAAGAGACTCTGCCCCTCCTGGGTGCTGATTTTTAGGAGGTTGCCAGGTTCTCATGGTAAAGAATCACAGAAAGAGTCACTTCCATCTAGTGTTGAGCAAGAAGCTTTATGAGAATGAGGAGAACAGTGTTATCTCTAATCTCATCTATTTCCCTCTCTGCTTCATTGCAGAGCTTTTGGCTTGCACTCTGCCCAGCCCAGTTCCTATTATAGCTGGAAGGAACAGGACACATACCCTCACAGAGGGAAAGCCTAGGGATTCACTAACTGCTTTCTTCCCCGGGCAAGCTAATGCTCATCATCAATATTAACTTATGAAGACTCTCCCTCCGCACTTTCAAATGTTCCTCTGAGAGGAGGGTCACGGGCAGCTGAAGGCAGGTTTCCCAAGTCTCCACGACTCCCATGGAAGATTCTTTCAGTCCGAATGGCTGGAAGAGCAGTGAGGGCAGTCAAGAGCCCTCAAGCACGCAGTCTCTGCGCCAATATCCTGACCCTTGCTGCTTTGAGCTAGATTCAGAGGATTTCTCCACGGGCTGTTGGATCTTCTGTAGAGCCAGGAAGCAAAAGCCTACTCCAAGATCTGAGGTGCAGAATCCCAGATCCACAGGCTGGATGATGCCTCTGACGGTCCTCAGGGCATTTAAGTTTTCTGCCCATATACTGCTCCCTCTCAGGAGCACTTCCCCTCCATCTGTCAGGAGTTAAAGTATCACCGATCACTTGAAAGTTTATTTACAGCTATATTTTCAATAAGGTCTCAGGGTTTCCATGCACCCATGATCCCCAAATAACTGCTCTTTGTCCATTCCTAGAGCACCTGTTCCTTGAGCAGGCCCAGATCTGAATCCTTTCCAATGATCCCCACACCTAATAGCAGGTGTATGGATATACACCACGCTGCCCAGGAGTGCTCTGCTTGTTTTGTTTTGTCGCTACATCAGTTACATTCAGGGCAAGCTTTCCTTCACAGCCCTGAGGGTTAGGCACAATATTTAAAAAGAAAGAAAACTTAGATCTGGACGTAATCACATGAGTCTGGGAGCTGGGGCCCTAGAGACATGCTTACAATATCTATGTCCTGGCAAGGTTTTCTGCACACTGTCAACAAACAGTGCTGGAAAATATGGCAAATGTCCATAATTGCCCTGCGTGCTTCGGAACCAGTTCAGGAAATTGTCAGTCTGTCTCTGAAAAACTGTGATGTGATCAAATAGAAACCGGGGAAGCATTCTTCTCCACTCTTCCCCAACTGTTTTCACAGTTAATTACATTTCAAAGTTATGAAATACATTGACAGTGTCTCCACTAAAGCCTATTTGCATTCAGATATATCTTACCTCCCCCACCCCAATCAACCCCAAATGCTCCTTTAATCCATCACAACGTTTCATATCTTGCAAATGCATATTTGGAGATATTTGAATAGCATCAAACACAGTGATTGAATGCATTAGCTGCTGCACAATTTGCAAGCTTTGACCCAATGGTTTACTGGCCGCTGCCTGACTCCTAAGCTGACACAGGGGAGTGGGGAATGCTTGGCCTTGTGCTTTCTGGTATTTGCGTATGTGCCTGTATGGAGCCTGCAGCAACAGCAATATTCAGTAGCAGAACGGTGCAAAATACTAATTTGAACCTTGAACGCACAGTCAGACTCCACTTGGGTTCAAGCTCTGTTCCCAACCAGCAGTGGTTCTGCTTGAACGTTGATCATGTCCGTGAGCATTTTGTCAAAGCTGGAGAGCAACTTTGCTTTATCTCGTTATCTATGAATGGTTCGAGACAGTCATCTGCTGGTGCGAAGAGCTGCCCAGACGTGTGATTTGCAGCGCCCACGCCCACCGACAGCTTTTATTGGCCTTACAAAATCCAGAACTATGCTACATATTCTCAAGCACCTCTACTGGCAATTTACACAGCGATAGGTTGAGCGCGCTCTTGAAACAGCTGGGGTGCTCCGTGGGTTTGTCCACACTTTGAGCGAGGGGTGGAAGAGACACACCCGTGCTAGCTCTGATTGAGCTAGCGTGCTAAAAATAGAATGCAGCGTAGGCTAGTAGCTCCGAGTATGTGCCTGTCAGAGACTCCAGGTATGTCCTTGGGCCGGCTAGCCAGGCCCACCGCATGGGCTGCCACAGCTATATTCCGTTCCACACGCTCGATCAGAACGAGCACGAGTCTGTCTCTTCGAGCCGGCAGTCACCCCCCAGCGCCAAGTGCAGACATGCCAAGAGTTTGCTCTGCGTTGGTTGACAGGCCTCGTGGGGAAAGTCACACGGAACCCACCCCAGGGACAGCAGGATCAGCAGACGGTGTTTTCACGGGGGAGTGCCCAGTGTGTCAGTGTCTGAGCTCTCTGAAACATTTTCGATGGCTGATAATTTCTCTCTCTCTCTTACACACACACACACACACACACACACACACACACACAGAGTCTGTAGAAGGGGGAGAGAAATAAAATCTTATTCCCTCTAAGTGGAAAAGATTTCTGAGTAGGGCAGAGGGCCTGCACAGAAACCCTGAGCAGAGGACTAAGGGCTGATCCGCAGCCCATCGAAGGGTCTGTCTACACTGCAATCAGGAGGTGTGACAGCAACACAAGTAGACGTACCTGAGCTGGCTTTGATACAGTTAGCTCAGGTGCCAATCACCGTGAAGCCGCGTCAGCACGGGGTTCAGTGCCACCTGCACAAGCTCACCTGGCACCACAGACGACTCCTGCCTCCCGACATGGCACAATCTAAAGGGGAGGACACGGTGACCACCCCATTTGTGTCCTCTGCAATGCGAGCTCCCCACCCTGTGCCCAGCCCGGGGCCGCCCCACCAGTTACCTGTGGGGAAGGGGGAACTCTGCCCTTTTCCCGCCGGGCCTCCCCCCTGCCACGTTCAGCCGCTCTCCCTGGCAGCCGGGCCCAGGCAGGGAGTGGGCCCAGCCGCTTCTCACGCCTGCCGCTCCAGGTTGCTGACTCCGTGCAGCGCAGCGGCTGCCTGAGGGAGAGCCCGGCTGGAGTGGCAGACTGCCCCGACCTCTCTGCTCCCCACCCAGGCCTGGCTGCCAGGGACAGGGCCCGAGCGAGCCACAGCCCCCCCATCCCCTTGCCCATGGCACGTTTCCAGCTCGCTCGGCTCCTGACCCCAGCAGCTGGGCCTGGGCAGGGAGCAGAGGGGGCAGGGCAGGCCGACACCCCAGCCAGGCTCTCCCAGGCACCCAACGTGCTGCATAGAGCAGTGACCCAGAGCAGTGGGTTTGAGAAGTGGCTGGTCCCGCTCCCCACCCGGGCCTGGCTGCCAGGAAGAGCGGCTGAACGTGCTGCGGGGCAGGCACCCTGGGAGAAGAACCTCTCCCCTACCCCACCAGCAGGCCATGCAGAAATCTGGTTAAAGATTACTTGGGTATGCCGTGATTGCAGTGTAGATGTACCCAAAGTCATCAGCAGTCTTTCCATTGACTCCAGTGGGATTTGGACCAAGCCCTTTGCCTGGACCCCCAGGACCAGGACAAACAGGAGGCTCCATGGAGGTAGTTCATTACTAGCATCATTCCCTAGAAACCCCATGCCCGTGACTCTGAGGGTGTTTCTTGGCTTTAGAAGGAGGCACTGCCAGCTCTCCAGGTCACCCTGGTGACTTTTGGGTGGATGGAATTTTCAGAAGAGGGGTGAGTCTAAGGGGCTCTTGGTGCTAAGAGGAAAGACAAATTAAACACCTTAAGCAATTGTATTATAGGTAACGCCAATTTAATTGTTTAGTAAAAAGTTGGAATGTTTTTCCCTAGCCAGGACAGTGCAAAACCAGCATTTCAAACTAACATCCACAATTTTTCGCCCTCACTAAACTTAAAAAGAAAAACAACCACCCCAGATTTTAAACAGCGAAGTTAGAAATCCCTGAAAATGGAGGTTTAGAAGAGAACTGCTGAAGCACAATCACAGCAGTGCCATTATTCTGCCCATCTTATTAGCGTGATGACTGGAGCCTTTTAGAGTACACAGGCATGCGTGTCTTCATGCTCGTTGATTTAGAAGTAAAATACTTTGATAATGGCCCCTGACAACACCCAGAGAAAGATTTTCTTTCTGAGTATGTGCACAAGGGAAGGAAAGAAGATGTAAACAATCATTTGTTCTTGGGGGGGGAAGTTCCTGTTTGGAGGCAGATACGGTGTAGGATTCTATGCTATTTTAACCCCACCGTGCACAAAAACCATAGACTCTTTCTTAGGATTGACATGTAGCGGTAAATCTATGTACTCACATAACAGGCCCCCCAGTGCCTCAGACAGGATACCTCAGTTTTGGATCCAGCATCCCAGGAGTAAGTGGGATTACTAGTAATCTCACCCACAAACACAGATTCCATCACCATCTCTATGCGGATGTCTTACAGATCTACCTCTCTACCCCAGACCTGGATCCCGTTCAAACTAAAATCTCAGCCTGCCTCTCTGACATCTCATCAGGTATGTCCAGCCACCTGCTCAAGCTGAACATGGCTAAAACAGAGCTCAATCTTCCCCCGCAAACCTTCCCGGCTACTCCTTTCTCAATCACGGTCATACAGGCCTATAACCTGGGCATCATCTTGGACTCAGCCCTCTCTGTAGGTCCTCACATCAAGACTGTGTCTAAAATTCTTCCTGCATAACATCTCATTCATGACCAAGCTGCCAATGTTGGCCCAGGATACCAGCCTCCACCGCCCACTTGTTCAACTTTCAAGCAGGCATCATCATGTTTTCTCCCATGCTATCCCTCGTACGTGGGAGGAGTTCCCCATAAACAGCTGCGAATTTACCTCATTAACCACCTTCAAATCTCTCCTTTGCGGTGATGCTAAAAAAAGAAATTTCACAACCATTAGGCAGCTCACTTGGTGAGACCACATCTTGTCATGTTGCTCAATATTGTCTCATTGTACGGCCCCACCTGTCTGTACCCATCTGTTGTCTCTCGTCTAATCCATAGATTGTGAGTCCCTTGGGACAGGGGACATCTTTTTTTCCTATGTTTGTACAGCGCCTAGCACAATAGGGTCTGGATCCCCAAAGAGCCAACAGGGGACTCACCTGGGTTGTGGGAGACCCAGGTTTGAATCCCTCCTCTGCCTGATTTGGAACAGGGATTCGAACCCAGGTCTCCACATCCCAGCTGAGTGCCCTAACCACTGGGCTATTGGCTATAACAGGGGAGGGGTGTCACACTCTGCTTTTCATGAGAAACGGCTGACCTGGCTTAGGTTGCCCAACTCCAGGAGACAGTTTATGGCTGAGGATCCCGAGTGAAGACAGGTGCCTGCCTCTAGCCTGTTAGGCAGGCGTGACAGACCCACAGCAATGGGAGACAGCTGGAACAGAGCAGCATGCCGGGGTGGGACTCGCCTGCTCGCCATGTAGTAACATCCCATGTGGGCTCAGTTACAGCTCAGTCAAAGTCCCGGAGCGTGCTTTGGCTAGTCCCAGTTGTCCAATGTAGCCAATAATCAAAGTGCACTCTGGGGCTGCTAGTGCAGTGTCCCTCGGGAAATTACTGCACAGCAAGCCAGTGCGCTAGAGATCTTCCAGCGGGTACATCGACTCCTCGAGAGTCTAAGTTTTACAACAGGCTACATAACAAGCGCTAGCGAAGTCAGTACAAACGGAAATGTCCTGCTTTGTTTATATTGCCCTACGTACTATCCACTGAAATGTAAGTACAGGTCTGTCGCATCTTAGGCGCATTTAACATGCGCGGTTTCAGCTTTACGCGGTCGGCAAAAACAAAAACAAAAGAGAAAAATAGAATTTTTAATACTGTTTCTGTAGTGCGGGCGATTGCGCCCGCCATTACACTCAATGTAATTTTGACTATATGTGATTTTCGCTTTAGGCGCTGACCGCGGAACGTAACCCCAGCGTAAGATGAGACAGACCTGTACAGCATTTATATTCCAATCGATGGATTTTATAATTATATGGTAAACATAAGAAAGTCAGCAATTGTATTTTGATGTCTGATTTTGTAAGCAGGTCGTTTTTAAGGGAGGTGAAACTTGGGGTGTGCAAGGCAAATCCGACTCCTGAAAGGGGGACAGTCGTCTGGAAAGGTTGAGAGCCACTGCACTAGAAAGTGTTTTACCCACGAAAGCTTCTGCCCAAATAAACCTGTTAGTCTTTAAGGTGCCACCGGACTCCTTGTTGTTTTTGTGGATACAGAGTAACACGGCTCCCCCCTGATACTTGACCCCGGGCATGTTACTCCGTCACGTCTCATGTAGACTAGCCCCGCTTCGGCAGCAAAATCCCTTTGTAGATTGGGGCTCTAAGCCTTGCCTCATTGCTTTGCATTNTTCCAATCGATGGATTTTATAATTATACGGTAAACATAAGAAAGTCAGCAATTGTATTTTGATGTCTGATGTTGTAAGCAGGTCGTTTTTAAGGGAGGTGAAACTTGGGGTGTGCAAGGCAAATCCGACTCCTGAAAGGGGGACAGTCGTCTGGAAAGGTTGAGAGCCACTGCACTAGAAAGTGTTTTACCCACGAAAGCTTCTGCCCAAATAAACCTGTTAGTCTTTAAGGTGCCACCGCACTCCTTGTTGTTTTTGTGGATACAGACTAACACGGCTCCCCCCGATACTTGACCCCGGGCATGCTACTCCGTCACGTCTCATGTAGACTAGCCCCTCTTCGGCAGCAAAATCCCTTTGTAGATTGGGGCTCTAAGCCTTGCCTCATTGCTTTGCATTTCACTCCTGGCTAGCACAGGCAGCTCCCTGCTCAGCTTGCTGGCTTCTGGGAATCCTTTTCATGGGTGCAAAAGTCTCCCCATTCGATGCATGAGGAACCGGGGCCCCTAATTCAGGGCTGTGAATTCCACTGGGTGGAAGGCCAGCTCGGAGTTTGCTTTTTCAATGCCTAAGTCTCCTTCGTGACTCTAGCCTTTAGTGGTGGTATAGGCGAAGAGTAAATGACCACCCCACAGGAGCAAGCAGAGAGAAACTCTGACTCAGAGGCATATGGCTGAGGTCCGGTGCTACTCAGGAGTCGGGGCAGTTTACACACTGCCCCATAATCCAGCTCATGGTGAGAACACCAAACCACGAAGCAAGTGGAGCCCTGAAAACCATTCCCCCTTCTTCCAAACGGCACTGGGCCGTGATCCTTCGGGCCCAGCACCCTCCCCGAATCCAACTGACACCAATGGACTCCTCACACATCCAAGGAATGTGACCCCCACTGCAGGATCAGGACCTTAGCCAGAGATAAAATTCCAAAGGGTCAGAGCTTGGGGGGTAGTTCAGATAAGGACCCCAAAAAGTTTCAAAACTTATTTTAACAATGTAAACCTCTTGATTCTCCAAAACCTTGTGGGAAATCTTGGGAAACCAGCTTCTCTCGTCTGCTGGCACCCCTGCTGCTGCTTCTGGACAGGGCCTAGACATGTAGAGGCAGTGGAAAATGAAAAATAAGGATAACAAAGGTTGCCCCGATTTTGCTGAACAATGTTTTGAGCTGCTGGACTCACCTGTTCACAACCAAAGTGTAAAGAACAGGGTTTGCACTATAATGCTTTCAGCAATAAATGAATAGAATGGCTAGCTCCCTACAGCACGCAATTTACACAATCCAGTGTGTTTTGTGCCATTCAGAGTGAACTATTGAATCTACACTGGTATGATCCTGAGGGGATGTGCTGGCCGGGCCATACCTTGCAGAGTTGTGACAATGAGGCCTGAGGAGAGCAGAGAGTATGAATTGACTCGCCGTGTTTTACAATATTAAGAGAAAATGTGCTACTGCATGAGAGAGAAATGTTTTATTTCAATCATTTTGAAGCTTCCTGAAAATTAGCCCAATTAAAAATCAAAAGGCAAAACAATAAGATTTTTTAATTCAAGCCATAATACTAAAACATCAGCTTCAATGACCTGAGCTTTGATTAATTAAATCCTTAACAAGAACTTGCTGCAAAACAATGCCATATGGAGGCTGGCATGCAGATCAACTCGGTAAAGTCAAATAGGGCTGTTTTTAGCCTAGTAGCCATGTTCTTCACTAATAGTACCGTAATTTGTTCAATTCCAATGTAAAACATGAGTTTAAAAACTACAGAAAACAGATTTTATTTCCATATTGTGAAAGTGAAGTGACAAGCTTAAATAAAACACAATAAAACACGCCATGAATTTAATTTCATTCAGTTGTTTCCAGACACATTTCCTTCAAAGCTGCTATCAAAAAACTTCATCACTGAGTTGAGTTCCAGTGTTATTTGTCTGTATGACTGAATGAGGCAGAAATCCACAGATGGAGAAATCTCTACTCCAAAATCAACCCTCTCCATGGCAAAGAGCTCTGAGCACACTGCCTAATGTCTGGCTTTAAGTGAAAACACCATATAAATGGAACTACACGTTAAATAAACAGCCATTTCCACAGCAGAGCCCAGCTAATGGAAAGTCTTCTCTGGTATTTCTCTCTTTGTTAGTCCATCCAGTTCTATCTGTTCAATGGAGCCAATAATAAGCATTCTGCCTCCAGCACCATGGAAACAAAGTTTGTTTGTTTTTTGCCCCTGTCAGAATAGATGCATTATCTGAGTGTGCCACAGTATATAGCCCTAAATGCAGCTACCAAATAACAGAGCATAGACCTATGGGGGGAAAAATGTTCTGCAATGATGAACAGAACACACAGTGTTATCTTGAAACATTCATTTGGCCATGTTGTTCATGTTAAGAAACAGTTTGGGATTTTTTTGTCATTTTTATCTATCTATCTATCTATCTATACACACACACACACACACACTAATTTTAGCATCACCCAAAAATGTGTTAAAGTGAATTCCAGCCATTAAAGGAAGAGCATTCAAAATTAAGGGCTCTTCTAGCCTAACTCAATCCACTGTAATAATGGATGTCAGGTATGAGCAATCCATTAGCAGAACTACTGTGCAGTGCAACAAGGAAGAGAATTCTGTAAATACAGAGATGACACACCGTTCAAAAGTGGTTTACTGGTGTAGGTTTAATTAGATCTGTAACAGGTTTTACATAATCTCTTGTATTAATTCATACTGTTTATCTATCATTCATCACAGTTGGTGCCAATATGTACATAAACAAACTAATAAATTAGGTAATAAACAGGAGACTATTCGTAGATTCCAAGACCAGAAGGAACCACTGTGATGACCTAGTGTGACCTCCTGGCTAGCACAGGCTAGAAAACCTCCCTGAATTAATTCCTGTTTGAACTAAAGTATGACTTTTAGAAAAAAAATCTAATATTGATTTTAATATTTCTAGTGTTGAAGAATCCACCACAAACTTTGGTGAAGTGTTCCAACGGTTAACTATCCTTACTGTTAAAAAAATTGTGGTTTATTTGTAGTTTGTATTTGTCTAGCTTCATCTTCCTGCCACTGGATCATCTTATACCTTTATCGGTTAGACTGAAGAGGCTTCTATAATCAAATTTCTGTTCCCCAGGTAGGTACTTATAGGGCATGTCTACACCGCCCCGCAGTTCAGATCATGGGGGTGTGAATGCCAGTGCACATCAGGGTGATGTGATGTAATTCCCCATGCAGACACTGCAGGCATGAACTAAAAGATTCCTAGTTCATATTAGCGTGAATCTCTTCAAACAGGACTACATTAATGCAAAGTAGGAAGCTTTTAATTTACACCTGTGGCATTCACATAGGGGAGTTAAAAAGCGGCACTTTTTTCCGCACTGCTATTCACACCCCCATATTCCAAACTGAGGGGCAGTGTAAACATGACCATACACAGTGATCAAGTTACCGTTTAGCTCTCTCTTTGATTGAGCTCCTTGAGTCTATCCCTATAAAACACGTTTTCCAGTCCATCATTCTCCTGGCTCTTTTCTGGACTCTCTCCAATTTATCAACATCTTTTTTTTGAATTGTGGACTCCAGAAGTGGACACAGTGTCCAGCAAATGTTACACCAATGCCAAATACAGAGGTGAAATAACTTCTCTAGTCCTACTCAATATTCCCCTGTTTATACCTCCCAGGATTGCATTAGCTCTTTTGGCCACAGCGTCACATGGGTAGCTCATGTTCAGTAGATTATCCATTATGAGCCCAAAGGTATGTGAATAACTGATTTTTTGGTGTGTTGGTAGTTCCAAAAAAACAGGAAAAAAAATGGTTCAGGTTGAATCAAAACAGATTTTTTCTTTGAATTTTCAGCAAATCAAAAAAGTTGGAAAAATTATTTTGTATCAAACTAAACGTTTTCATTTTGAGAATTTTTAGCCTTTTTTTTTTAAATCAAAGCAAAGTCAACAATGGGCTAGATTGACAAACTCTAGAAGGAGGAGAAGGTGGTGGGGGTGCCCCCCCTTCTGACTCAATATCCTAGTTGTTAGAGCACTCACCTGGGGGTGGGGAGAGACCCGGGTTTAAATCCCTTGTCCAGAGCAGGGATTCAAACCTTACTCTCCCACTTCCCAAGTGAGTGCCCTAACACAGCTAGGTTATTGGCTATAAGAGGGGCACCACCAGAGACAATTTTTTTTTTTGCCCATCTCTAATCTGGATTGCTTAGCAAGGTGGGGGCAAGCAAACAATATGTCTTTCAGTACGGCCACATGTGAAATCATACATCTAGGAACAAACTGTAGGCCATACGTACAGGTTGGGGGACTCTGTTCTCAGAAGCAGTGACTCTGAGAAGAACCTTTGGGCTCATGGTGGACAATCAGCTGAACGTGAGCTCCCCATGTGATGCTGTAGATTCCAGTTGCTACTGTAAAGATCACTCTGAAATAGTGACTTGTCTTCATTATTTACCACTCCCCCGGTCTTTGTGTCATCAGCAAATGTTATCAGTGGTGATTTTCTGTCTTCCTCTGGGTCATTGATAAAAATGTTAAATCATGTGAGGCCGAGAATTGATTCCGGTGGGACGTGAGAGTAATGAGAAGTCTTGTTTGGTATTTCTCTTTGTTAGTATATTCAGCTCTGTCAATTCAATGAAGCCAATAATAAGCATTACGCCTTCAGCACCGTGGAAACAAAACTGCTTTTTTTGGCCAGTATAGATGCATTATACTTGCTCGACAATGATTCCCTATTTACAATTACATTTTGAGACATATTAGTTAGCCAGTTTTTAATGCATTCAATGTGTGTCATGTTAATTTTGTATTGTTTTAGTTTCTTAATATGTCATGTGGTATCAAGTCAAATGCCTTACAAATGTCTTACACCGACGCTATTACCTTTATCAGTCAAACTTGTTATCTCATTTAAAAAAAAGTTAGTTTGACATGATCTATTTCCCATAAACTCACGTTTATTGACCTTAATTATGTTACCCTCCTTTAATTGTTTATTAATCAAGTCTTGTAACAGCCATTCCATTATTTTGCATGGGATCTATGGCATGCCTATAATTCCCTGGTCACCCCATTTACCCTTTCTGGATATTGGTACACCGTTAGTTTTCTCCCAATCCTCTGGAACTTTCCAAGAGTTCCAAGATCTACTGAAAACCAGTATGAATGGTTCAGAGAGCTCCTTGGCCAACTCTTTTAAATCTCTTGGATGGAAGTTATCCAGACCCGCTGATTTAAAAATGTCCAGCTTTATTATCTGTTGTTTAACATCCTCCTTAGTTACTATTGGAAGGGAAAGTATATCATCATCATCATCATCATATAATATGAATATATCTGCACTTTCCCCCCAAATGAAACAGAAAAAAATATCAAATGCTTCTGTCTTTTCTGCATTATTGTTGATGATTCTTCCGTTTCCATATAATAATGGACCAGTATCATTGTTAGGATTCACTTTGTTTCTTACATGATTTAAAAAACTACTTATTCTCCTTAACTCTGCTGGTCATAGATTTCTCCTGGGGTCTTTCTGCTTCCCTTACCAATTTTCTACATAACTGGATTGAGATTAAAAAATTCCCAAAATAGAGAGAAGACAATTTTATATTTCTTGAGGATTAACAGAGATTGGAGCATGCACCTATCCCTCCTGCACAAGAAGAAAGCTTACTTGTAGACAGTGACACACATTGTACTGCCTCCTACTGCCCAGCTCTCTCACAGTCACTCCTCCCAAGTTTTCTGCTCATTTACAGTAGCATCACAAGGACAACTGGAATCCCAGTGGGATGGATTATATTTAACATTAAGATAATATCTCTGTTGCCGTTTGTGGCGTATATATCATGACTCGTTCTCCTATTCCAATTGTCCTGAAACATTATTTTGGGCAAAATAAATACGTTTGGAAAAGAAAAGTTCTGCATAATTTCCACTTCAAACATACCATTATTTAACATCGCTCTTCCACATCCTCTCGTGGCAAAATGAATGCAAACCATTACTAACGCACGAGCTCCAGAAATACATTTAACCATCCACAATGTAGTCCCACCATCCCAAACGCACACAAGCCCCTCTCCCCACCCAAACTGCCAATAATTACTGCCCTGCCAATGCAATTGACTCCTCCACACTCTCCCTTGCGGTACACATCAAGGACACAGGATATAATTAACAGACATTATAAAATACAGAGAGAAACCCGTTGTCAACATAACTGTGGGTGACTAATCTAAAAACAACAAAAGATCATATTTAGTTCCCGGCTTCCTCTGGAAGACCCAGCATTGCTTTAAAGTGTGTGCACAGAGAGTTTCTAATTTGTCAGCAAACCAACAGCCAGCTGTGCTACTGAAGTAACTCCCACAAGGACAACACCTTTTCTGTCTGCTGCAAGTCCTGCCATCTCCTTATTCCACTCTTTACCTTTGGTTTGCTTATCTTACCATATTATAATATGCAGATATTATAATCACGTTGGTTATCAAAGGGTGATAGCTGGGCAACAGCTGTATCCTCCTTACGTTCAGTCCCCAAAACCACTCTCCAACTCCACCCTGTGCCTGCAGAGTCGAACAGGCCTGTTTTCCAGCTCTGTGCGATCTGGGAATGGTGTCCTTAGCCAGGGGAGAAATGGATACACACGGTCCCCCAGAATCAATGTGGAGATGGAAGGCCCATTAATTCCAATGTAATCGAAATAGTGGCTTCCTCTGGCTGTTCTTGAAAATGACAGAATGTTGAAACTTTGCAGCATGAGTTTGGCCTAGCCATGCTATGCCCATGACCAAGAACCTGCGAGGACGATCCATTAAGGTCTGCATCACGGGCGTATTGGACTCCTTTTGACGCATTGACTATTGAGCATGTGGGGAAACAGGGAGAAAAAAGTGGGCACATTGGGTCATCAATAGTTCTGCAGAATTTGTGAATCCCAATTGTTGAAAGCCCTCAGCGATCTCTGATACAATGGATGCTTGATCATATGCCACGACTGAGATTTTTCAAAGCAGCATAGGGACACTTCCATAATGCCATTCGCACCCCTCTACAGCAACCATGTCCACTGTGGACTCCCTAAACCCAAATTTGTGCTCAAGTGACCAGTAACTATCAGGGTAGCCAGATTTCCTGAGCTGAACACCCCTCTCTCTTCTCCCAAGGTTCCCTCATCTTCATGATCTAGTGCTGCAGATCAGGCCACGCTGGCTCCCTCCAGAAATGTAGAGTCCTCTCCTTATTCATGCCACCGCTTCTGCTCTTCCTAAGCCTTGAATACAACTTGGTCCAAACCAGTTTGGACTCAAAATCAACACACTGTCCTGTCATCCCCATGGCTGGGAGCAAACACTCTGCCATCTGCCAGTCTCAGTCCCAGACACTCAGCAATGGCTGGCAGAACTCCCTCCAAAAGCTCCAGCAGAAATCTCTCATCCTGCGCAAGGAGCAAGAGCAGATTGTTCATTCTGGCCTCCATCTTAAGGCAAGGAATAGGAAAAGGCGGTCATGGATGGAAAGGCCAGAAAAGACCACTGTGATTATTTAGTCTGGCTTCCTGCATGACACAATCCATAGGATTTCCCTGAATCAATTCCTGTTTCAATTAGAGCAAATCTTTTAGAAAAAACATCCAATCTTGGTTTAAAAATGGCCAGCAATAAAGAATCCACCACAACGCCTGGCAAGTTGTTCTAATGGTAGAGTCTGTTTAGCTTCAACTTCCAGTCATTGGAGCTTGTCTGCTAGACTGAGGAGGCTTCTGTTATCAAATGAATGTTCCCCATGAAGGTGTTTCCAGACAGTGATCAACTCACCCCATAACCTTCTCTTTGTTAAGCTAAACAAATAGACTCAAGAACTTCAAGCTCTATAGTACCTGTCACTATCACAGTCGTACCCAGGAATTTGTAAGAGTCTTGCAGGGGATTATGGGAACAAAACCCTTCCCTGGGCGTCCAGAATGCATTTAAAGATCTCCTAGAAGCCACTGCTTCAGGGAGTTACTGGCTAATGTGAAATGGCATACCCAGAGTGCAGGGCACTGGAAGTGTGCTGGTGGGCAAAACGTCAACTAAAAAGCTGGCTAACGTGGGCACACAATCCCACCAGTTCAATCACCAACCGCTCGTTTCTCTGCTGATAACGTGGCCTCAGTTTAAGCTTTTAAACCCCTTACTTTCAATAACTGTCAGAACAATTAGGTTGTCAAGCATTTTCTAGCCGAGCATCTCCAAACTTTTGAATATCAAGTAATTATTTGGCACTTATGAGACCAGATGCAGTCACATTTTCAATTTAAATGCAAATAGCATGGAGATATTTACACAGTTTGTCTGTATTTTTATAAATGCTTTAACATTTTTAAGACAGAAGGGCTTGTTATTCTGGAGGTGTACCATGGCAAATGGCTGTTTTCACCTGGGATCAAGTTAATTAGCTTCTGTGTCTTTTACTGCTTTTTTTTCTGGTGGGGGGCCAGTGAGATTTCAGCTTCTCCATAGAGTGCCACAGTGGAGTTCACTCTGCAAATAACTCAGTATATGAACCGTTAAATAGGTGAAACTGAGATCTAAGTGTATGCCCCGCAGCTTGGGTTCTCCTTTCACTGCTTCAAGTAGTAAATATTCAGAAGATGCAACTGTCACCAGAAGAGCGACGTGATACCACCTCATGGACCTGATTCTCCTCTCGAACTTGCGGGAAACATGAGTAACCCCAATAGGGTAAATGCTGCTATTAGGTAAGTATTACGGTTATTTTTGTTCATTCCCTCTGAAGCACCTTGTATTGGCCACTGTCGGAATACAGGATACTGGGTTAGATGGACCTTTGGTCTGACCCAGTAGGGCTGTTCTTATGTTTTTATTTGTTGTGTTGTGGTAGCAACTAGCAGCCCCACTCCTGGACCAGGAACCCATGGTAGCACGTACTGTAGGAACACAGCCAGCTCGCAAAAAACGTACATCCTAAGCATAAGGTAAAAGAAAGCACGTGTATATCAACAGACCAACCCAGGAGCACAAGGAAACAATGAGAGAGAGTAAGTTACTGGCAGGTTAAGCTGTGTAACCATAAGAAAGAGAATCTATAATCAATACTATAGAAGAATCATGGAATCATAGAAGATTAGGGTTGGAAGAGACCTCAGGAGGTCATCTAGTCCAACCCCCTGCTCAAAGCAGGACTAACCCCAACTAAATCATCCCAGCCAGGGCTTTGTCAAGCTGGGACTTAAAAACCTCTAAGGATAGAGATTCCACCACCTCCCTAGGTAACCACCCATTCCAGTGCTTCACCACCCTCCTAGTGAAATAGTGTTTTCTAATATCCAACTGCATAACTCCACTGCAACTTGAGACCACTGCTTCTTGTTCTGTCATCTGCCACCACTGAGAACAGCCNACCCTCCTAGTGAAATAGTGTTTCCTAATATCGAACCTAGACCTCCTCCACTGCAACTTGAGACCATTGCTCCTTGTTCTGTCATCTGCCACCACTGAGAACAGCTGAGCTCCATCCTCTTTGGAACCCCCCTTCAGGCAGTTGAAGGTTGCTATCAAATGCCCCCTCACTCTTCTCTTCTGCAGACTAAATAAACCCAGTTCCCTCAGTCTCTCCTCATAAGTCATGTGCCCCAACCCCCTAATCATTTTTGTTGCCCTCTGCTGGACTCTCTCCAATATGTCCACTTCATTTCTGTAGTCGGGGGCCCAAAACTGGACACAATAATCCAGATGTGGCCTCACCGGTGTCAAATAGAGGGGAATAATCACTTCCCTTGATCTCCTATTAATGCAGCCCAATATGCGGTTAGCCTTCTTGGCAACAAGGGCACACTGCAGACTCATATCCAGCTTCTCGTCCACTGTAATCCCAAGGTCCTTTTCTGCAGAACTGCTGCTTAGCCAGTAAGTCCCCAGCCTGACACAGTGCATGGGATTCTTCCATCCTAAGTGCCCCCACCCTTCAATTTGTCTAGGTCACCCTGTATCCTATCCCTACCCTCCAGCGTATCTACCTCTCCCCCCAGCTTAGTGTCATCCGCGAACTTGCTGAGGGTGCATTCCATCCCATCATCCAGAACATTAATGATGATCATTAAGAGATGGAGTCCAGCCACAAAATCTGGGTCCAGATTGCAAAGCCCATTAGGAATGTGGGACTCTGCTTTAGATCCATCCCTAGTAATTAGTGTCACAGGACTGGGATATGGGTGGCTGTGCCTAGCGGTTAGAGAAGGAGTTGGTAGCCAGGAATGGGAGCCCAGGATAAGAACCGGAGCTGGAGCCCAGAGTCAGAACCAGAGTCCAAGGCCAGAAGAGCCAGGGATCAGAGCCGAGCACAGAGGTCAGGAATCAGAGCAGAGGGTCAGAACTGGCTTACCTGGAGTGGGACAAGACAGAGACCGGTCTGGGTCCCAGGCAAGAGCAGGAGCTATCACACCTGTGGGTGAATGCAGCTGCTGAACTGCTGCTGATACGTTTAATAGCTGGTCTGCTGACTCTTCCAGCCACTCCAGGGATCCAGCTATTCAGGCAGCCCCATTACAGGCTTGCTGGGCTCCTCAGCTTGCCCAGGGACTAGCTCTGCTGCAGGCCTTAATTCCTGACAATTAGTTCTCCAGCTAGTGTTTGTATTACTGTAACTGAGAGCACCACATCAGGGATCAGATGTTAGTCAAGTTGCTTCAGGCACTACAAGAAGGTGCTAAGACACCTCAGCCATGGAGGCAGTAAAAGAACCCGAACACAATACAAGAGAACAGAATAGAAACCCCACTGCCCATGGAGTTGTAGAGAAGAAGTAAAACAAGCTTACAGGGAGTAACAGGTGGACACACGTATACCAGGGTTGCATCTGGGGGACTAACGAAGAAGTGTTGCACAATAAGCAGCAGGACGAGGTCACCGCCTGCCTCGCTTACCGATCAGGCATTCAGCCTCCTTTGGAAACACAAAGCCGGGGCAAGGAAACAAACTAAGACGTTAAAGACGCCAGCTTGCCAGTTCACCAGACGGGCAAGCAACAGCAACACAAGCATGGATTCAGGAAAATGCCATTCTGCAAACTGCCCATCACGAAAACAAACTGGAAATTCGCAAGACTCATCACAAAGCCAGTCAAGAATCGGAAACTAAATGAAACAATTAAGAGAAGTTGACGTCATTCCCAATGGGTTTCATACTTGCCAAACAAATTATAAATCCTTTGTTATACATTACAGCTGGGTGTTGATCAGGGCCAATGCCTTTATAAAGCCCACCTCTAGTGCCAAATCTGTCAAAAAGTATCCTTGCATGACTCCCCCAAAAGCCAAAAGGCAGTGTATTGTAAATCTGCACTTTTCACTCTGCCCACATGCAATAAATGAAACGTAACATATGTTTGCCTTTCTTCAAAAACTTACAAAGCAAAGAAACAAGATTAGTCCCCACGCCAGGAAGTCTCCTATGTCCTAATGTGCTGGAATGAAAATATACTTTGGAGTGGACTGAAAGTTTAAATTCTACTTATAAAGATTTCATTAAGGGCTTTATTCTGCCACCATTCGTTGTGCTGAATAGCTCCTTCCTCCGCAAGTGGCTTTTATCCCATGGTTTAATGACTCAAAAATTGTTATGCCGGTTCTTGTAAAACTTTCCAAAATTATTAGTCACTGGGAGTTGAGTCCAAGCATGAGAACTTTCACTCCAACATGTAATTTTCTGACAATATTACATATGACTAATGGCTTCTCAATCTTCACCATTCTTGTTGTCATGGGAGAATACTGAATGTTACGGTTATTTTTGTTGTTTTGTGTTTCCCTTTTTATGTTTTTTTTTTTTTGCTTAAAAAATTAAGTCAGCACAGCAAATAGATGGACACTCCGAAGGATTCTAGTCACATAGGACACGTTCTGATACCCGCCCCGATACGGGTATCCTACTCTATGGGTAGTCTCCTTCACTTCAGCAGGACTCTTTGTGGAGGAGGGTGCTATTCAACAGAAGTAAGGGTGTCCGAATCCAGTCCCTGTTATTTACCTTAGTTAAGAACGATGACCGAATCTATTTTGGAAACAGTCATAGCAAAACGACAAACTGACAACTCCTGCCAAGAAATATCAAGTAAGCCGGCAGGAACAAGACAGGACAGCTTGCATATAAGAGCAATCCAGAAGGGAGGCCAAGCTATCCTTTAACCATATACAGCACAACAGCGGCAGCTCGGCGGCCCTTTCCTACATGAATAGCCCACGGGATGCAATGGGAACAGGCGAGTGAATTCACGTTGCACAGTCAGGCTCCAAGACCTCGCTCCAGCCATCAGATATCACAGGCCCATTGCTGAGAATCATATACAATCGGTTGATGAGTTTATAATCCCACGCATACAGCTAAGCCTCCAGAACATGTGACATTATGCACTTTGGTATGGCAGGGCAGAACCAAGTCACCAAGTCCCATCATCAAGTCAAAACAGAGTATATTTAAATTCAGATAGATTTTGCTCATGCAATCCCCTAATAATTAGCCACCTGCTAATAACCCGGGTAGCTCTTCACAGCGAGGTCCACTCTCACTACAGGATCAGAGAAGTATTTGACATTTGTACTCTCTCAAAGGCTCAGTTGTGGAGGACTGAGCTGCTTGGAAATTGCCTGACCGTTCCTGCGGGGGGATTATACTGGATAGTTATACAGTGCGCCTGCTACCACCTTCAGTATAAAAACAGCACACTCAATCACCCTCTCTTCCCCGCCCCCCCTCCCCTTTAACCTGTCCAGCTTGGAAGCGGGAATGCAAGACAGACCTTTCAGCACTGCTGGAATTTCTATGCCTTGTTGCAATGCAAATCGCTCTGAGCTCAGTCAGGAGCCTGTTTATCCAGCAAGGGGATCCATCAGCGACCTCTCCCCCTCGCAGTGTGGGCGAGCTGCATTGCCAGGCCCTGTGAAAGGGGCAGGCTGCTACCGACCTTCCAAGCAGCTGAGCAAGGGGAATCTTAGCTCCAGCCCAGCCGGACCTGCTGGACAGTGCAGCTAAGCCAGCCTGGTGGGGGAAGTAAGGAAAAGGGATGGCCCAGCTTACCCCTCCCCTCCCATGCAGGAAGGGGGAAGGAAGGACCAAACTGTAACTGGGAGTCACTATTCAGTCCTCTCCCTGCCCTGGGGCGACACTGTTACAGGAACTCCAGCCCTACATGTTCCAGTTTGCGCTGCCCACCCCTCAGGGCGTAGCCTCTCTCTCTTGGCCTCAGCGGGGCACTTTCAGGTTTTGCTTTCCATTTCTCAACAGTTTTTGTGCTTTCCGTCTTTTGATGAAAGTGTCTCCTCATCACAGCCGTGGCTGGCAGACTAGAGAGGATGAGCACTGCCTTAACATCAGCGGGCGCTCTGGCCACACACCGAGGCAGAAGAGGCCTGCTGGAATCGGCGGGTGAAATTCCCTGTGCGGTGTTACGCGTGGCGTCAGAGTAGAGATCATAAATGGTCCCTAGTAGCCTGAAAAGTCTATGAACTGCTTGCCGTCATAACTGTACCTCAGGGTTTGTCTATACTAGGAAACAATGTGGTGTTGGGGGGGTTTAAACCATGTATTAGCTAACACATGGTAACCTCCTGGTTAGCACAGGCTGACGGTTTTCCAGGGGAATGTTTACCTTTGGAAAATGCTCATTCGGCGAAATTGAAACATTTCAGCCTTATTAAAACGTTTCACTGAGATAAGGTCAAAACATTTCATTTTGACATTATTGTTACAAATATTAGACTGCTATGTTACATTACGTTCAAAATCAAATTCAATTTTTTTTTTCAAGCTTATCAAAGCAAACCCATTTTGAAGAAGTCACAATACAATATTTGGGGCTATGTCTTTTCATGAAAAAAATCAGATATCTCAACTTTTCACCCCAGTTCAGATCAAAATGAAATCTTGAAATCTCAGAATATCCCGCAGGATGGGGATTCCATTTTTTGACCTTTTCTATTCCTACTGTGGTTAAGGCGTTTGTAGTTTTAATATGTGTTAGCAGGTCAAGGTAAACATCTGCTAAGAAGTGTTAAAACAACTATTACCACGTCGGCACTAGGGGTTTAGCATGTTATTTAACACGTTTTAGCCAACATGATTAAAAACAAAAATAAGCCCCTTATTTTCCTTATGAAGACAAGGCCTGAAAGAGCAACACCTCAGGAAAAAGGCACAAGTTGAATTTTGCCTCCTTTACCTAGTCTTTAAAGTATTTTTATAGAAATCCTGATTCCTGGCAGCACAATCAGATACAGAACAGGAGCAACCTATTATTTAGAAATAAAATGTCTGTACAGAAAGGTTCCAGGGTGTTCCAATGAAAAGAACTGCAGAATCAATAAACTATCTAGATTTTTATGTGGAATTGCTTTATGAACTTATCTATGATACACCACATCCTGACAGAGTGAGAGAACGAATTTGGTGTTGCAATTTCAGATAGTAAAAATAAATGGACTTATTAAACTCCGAGGCTCCACTTTTCACACCTTCAGTCTTAGAGCTCTAAACTTTTATGAGAAACCTCAGATAACTTATCATGACTGTAGCAACATGTGGAGGTTTTATTTTGTAAATTCAGGTCAGAAGAGGTTTTGTCCCACTAACCTTTTGTGGGCTGGACCACGGTTATAAAGATGTGTTTGTCAATAGTCAGGAGAATGAGAGCTGGTCGGGGATTTTTCATATGAAAATGCCAATCTGTCCAAACGAGAACTTTGTGTGGAAAGGTTTCCTGGGTCCAGGATGGAATTTCTGAGGAACAGAGAGCAACTGACCCGCCCTAGAATAGCCCAGTGGTTACACACTCACTTGTAGGGTGACTAGACGTCCCGATTTTATCGGGACCGTCCCGATATTCCGATGTCTGTCCCGCGTCCCAACTGATCTTTGGTCGGGACACATTTTGTTCTGATATCCGCCAGCAGTACTGTGGTTTGGTTTGGTTTTTCTCAGCCGGGGCAGGACTCGCTCGGCTTTTTTTTTTGCTCAGCAGTCCCCCCCGCCCCATGTGTCCCGATATTTTCTTCCCATCATCTGGTCACCCTACTCACTTGGGACGTGGGAGATCCAAGCTCTGAATCAGGTACAGCAAGGAGCTGAACCTAGGTGAGTGCCTGGACCACTGCTCTATTCCTGCAGGGTCCCTCGTGTTTTTTTCCACAGCAAATGTTTAAAAGTCTCATTTTTATTCCACATCAGAACGAAACCTCTTTTTTTTTTTTGCAAACTAGAATTCCGGAAGGTTTTCCAGCCAGCCTGAAGGAGAGCATAGATGCTGGAGGTTGAAAAACTGTGTGAGGGTTGCTACAGTCATGGTCCCCACCTCATCCCCCCCCCCCCCACACACACACACACACAAGCAAAATAAGCCAGTAGGGCCTCATTCCTACCAGGTGCTGAGCACCCTCAAACCCTACTGCGGTCAGGGGAGTTACAGACGGTCTGCACCTTTCTGCAGAATCAAGCTGAGGTTATGCCCATTTGTCCCTTAGGGAGTGGGTGGTACCCTTTGGGCTGGTCCACACTAGGGGCGGGGATCGAAATAAGATACGTGACTTCAGCTACGAGAATAGCGTAGCTGAAGTCGAAGTATCCTATTTCGGCTTACCTCCCGTCCTCACGGCGCAGGATCGACGTCTGCGGCTCCCCCGTCGGCTCCGCTAACTCCGCTCGCCCTGCTGGAGTTCCGGAGTCTATGGGAGCGCGTTAGGGGATCAATGTATCGCGTCCAGATGAGACGCGATACATCGATCCCCGCTACATCGATTTCTACCCGCCGATCCGGGCGGGTAGTGTAGACGTAGCCTTTGTGTCTGTTCTGGGTAGTTATGCCTCTTATGTGTATGGATCTTTGCCCTGGCCTTGAGCTTTCCACAGCCATGAAATCAGGCTGAAGCTGAGACCTTCATAGACTGCGGAAAGAGGAAAAAGCAAAAGGATCCCTCTGCCAGCTCCCCAGAAAATCACAGCATTGTAAAGGAAGACTGCTAAAGTGCATAGTTAATGGCTCTAACAACCCGCCATCAGCATTACAAGTGATGCCAGCCAATGACCATGTATGTCAGCGCTGCCACATCACTTTTCAGACTGGCAACACGTAACAGTCTCTGCGAAAGAAGACAACTAGCTGCCCTGGGATGCTGGTGCTAGATAATTTATGGCTTTTTAAACCCAGACCCTACCTTTGCCTTGAACGGGGGCTTGTATACAAATGCAAGAAGTCTAAATACTAAGATGGGTGAACTTGAGAGCATGGTATTAAATGAGGATATTGATGGAATAGCCATCTCAGAAACTTGGTGGAATTATGATAATCAAGGGGACATGGTAATACCAGGGTACAAATTGTATAGGAATGAGAGCAGGTCATGCTGGGGGGGAAGGGGGGTGTCGCACTATATGTGAAAGAAAGCACAGAGTAAAAATCTTAAATGAATCGAAGTATACCATAGAATCTCTATGATCTCTAGAGATCCCATGCTTGAATAATAAGAGTACAGCAGTGGGAATATACTGCTAACCACCTGGCTAGGATGGTGATAGTGACTGTGAAATATTCAGGGAGATTAGAGAGGCTAGAGAAATAGAAAGCTCAATCATAACGGGGGATTTCAGCTATCCTCACGTTGCCTGGGTACGTCACCTCAGGACGGGATGCTGAGATAAAATTTCTAGACATTATTAATGACTGCCTCTTGTAGCAGCTAATCCTGGAACCCACAATGAGAGAGGCAATTCTTGGTTTAGTCCTAAGTGGAGCACAGGATCTGGTCCAATAGCTGAACTGCTCAGTAATTGTGATCATAATGTAATCAAATTTAACGCCCTTGTAGGGGGGGGGGGAGGGGGGGAATGCAAAAAAAGGCCACCACTGTAGCATTTAACTTCAAAAAGGGGAACTACACAAAAATGAGGAAGCTAGTTAAATGGCAATAAAAAGGTACAGTCACAAGAGTGAAATGCCTGCAAGCTGCATGGAATCTTTTTTTAAAAACACTGTGATAGAGGCTCAAATTCAATGTATGCCACAAATGTTAAAGAAAAAAAAAAGTAAGAGGATGAAAAAAATGCTACCACGGCTAAACAACAAGGTGAAAGAGGTGATTAGAGTCAAAAAAGATATCTTTTAAAAATTGGAAGTCAAATCCCACTGAGGAAAATGGAAAGGAGCATAAACTCTTAAATAAAGTGTAAAAATATAATTAGGCAAGACAAAATTTGAAGAGCAACTAGCAAAAGACACAAAAAGTAACAGAGTTTTTATTTAAAGTACATCAGAAGCAGGAAGCTTGCTAAAGAACCAGGGGGGGCACTGGATGACTGAGTGCTTAAGGAGCACTCAAAGAAGACAAGAACATTGCGGAGAAGCTAAATGAATTCTTTGCATCGATCTTCATTGCAGAGGATGTGAGGGAGATTCCCACACCTGAGCCATTTTTTTAGGTGATAAATCTGAGGAACTGTCCCAGACTGAGGTGTCAGTAGAGGAGGTTTTTGAACAAATTGATAAACTAAATAGTAATAACTCACCAGGACCAGATGGTATTCACCCAAGAGTTCTGAAGGAACTCAGATGTGAAACTGCAGAACTAATAACAGTGGTATGTAACTTATTGCTTATATCATCCTATGTCTCAGATAACTAGTGGATAGCCAATGTAAAGTTGTGGGGGTTTTTTGCTTGGTTTTTTTTTATTTATTTAAAGCTTCAGAGGTGATACAGGCTGATTAAGTCTAACTTCAATACCAGGCAAATTGGTTGACACTATAGTAAAGAACAGAATTATTAGACACATAGATTAACACGATTTGATGAAGAAGAGTTAACACAGCTTTTGTAAAAGGAAATGATGCCTCACCAATCTATCAGAATTCCTCGAGGGGGTCAAGAAACATGTGGACAAGGGTGACCCCAAGGATATAGTGTACTTGGACTTTCAGAAACCCTTTGACAAGGTCCCTCACCAAAGACTCTTAAGCATATTAAGCAGCGGTGGGATAAGAGGGGAGGGTCTCTCATGGGACTGTAATTGGCTAAAAGACAGTAAACAAAGAGTAGGAATAAATGGTCAGTTTTCACAGCGCAGAGAGGTAAATAGCAGGGACCCCTAAGAATCTGTACTGGGATCGGTGCTGTTCAGCATATTCATAAATGATTTGGAAAAAGGGGTAAAAAGTGAAGTGGCAACGTTTGCAGATGATACAAAACTACTCAAGATAGTTAAGTCTAAAGCAGACTGCTATGAGTTACAAAGGGATCTGACCAAACTGTGTGACTGGGCAACAAAGTGGGAGATGAAATTCAATGGTGAAATATGCAAAGTAATGCACATTGAAAATATTATCCCCACTATACATACACAACAATGAGGTCTAAATTAGCAGTTACCGCTCAAGAAAGAGATCCTAGAGTCTTTGTGGATAGTGCTCTGAAAACATCTGCTCAATGTGCAGTAGCAGCCAAAAAGCTAACCGAATGCTAGGAACCATTAGGAAACGGTTAGATAATAAGACAGCAAATACCATAATGCCACTGTATAAATATATGGTATGCTTTGAATACTTCATGCAGTTCTGGTCTCCCCATCTCCAAAAAGATACATTAGAATTGGAAAAGGTACAAAGATGGGCAACAGAAATGATGAGGGGTATGGAACAGCTTCTGTATGAGGAGAGATTAAAAAGAGTGGGACTGTTCAGCTTGGAAAAGAGACGACTAAGGGGGGATATGACAGAAGTCTATACAATCATGACTGGTGTGGAGAAAGTGAATAAAGTTGTATTATTTACTCCTTTACACAATAGAACAGGGGTAGGCAACCTATGGCACGCGTGCCGAAGGCGGCACGCGAGCGGATTCTCAGTGGCACTCACACTGCCTGGGTCCTGGCCACCAGTCCGGGGGGCTCTGCATTTTAATTTACTTTTCAATGAAGTTTCTTAAACATTTTAAAAACCTTCTTTACTTTACATACAACAATAGTTTAGTTATATATTATAGACTTATAGAAAGAGACCTTCTAAAAACGTTAACATGTATTACTGGCACGTAAATCCTTAAATAAGAGTGAATAAATGAAGACTCGGCACAGCACTTCTGAAAGGTTGCTGACCCCTGCAATAGAAGAACGAGGGATCACCCCATGAAATTAAAAGGCAGCAGGGGACGTTGTGAAGGCCAAAATTATAACTAGGTTCAAAAAAGAACTAGATAAGTTCCTGGAGGACAGGTTCATCAATGGCTATTAGCCAAGATGGTCTGGGATGCCACCCCAGGCTCTGGGTGTCCCTAAACCTCTGACTGCCAGATACTGGGCGTGGATAACCATTGATTGTTATTTGGTTTAAGTAAATTACAGCAGCAAAACTCATTTTATGCCATCCACTCCTTAGTAACAGGGCAGGTGATTCCAATAATGCTAGCTAGCCACCTGTGTTTTCTTAAGTGTATTTTTGACAGTCTGAATAGTTTGTTCTGCTATCCCATTTAACCGTGGGCACTTTGGATGTGATGTATATTGCTCAAAATCCTAATGCTTGGCAAACGCTTTTGTGCTAATTAAAGCGTGGGTCAGTTTTTGAGCACAGTCAATTGGGAATTCCAGTTCTTGGAAAAAAACAGATTTCAGGTTTCGTGAAACAGATCACACAGGGAAGACTCAAAAGTCACTTAAACAGAGCGGCCACAAAACTCTCTTTGCCTTTAAAGTGAAAGACGCTATTTGACACATTTTCTCCTGATCATTCTAATACTTGCTGAAGGATGTAGTGATTCTCTGGGCTGGTGCGAGCACTACATCTGACACACTTCCAGACCACATCACCAATCTGTGTGTTCATGCCAGCCCGGTAAAGGATTCCTCTGGCTCTTCCTTTTGCATAATACCATGCCCACATGTCCTTCAGGAATGCTACCTTGTATTTTTGCCCTAATGGTGAATGGAGTAACCTTCAAGGTTTGTATCACCAAAAACCTTTCACTCTTCACAGACGAGTAATGAAGAACCAGTGAAGAGACTTTGCTCTTTGTCTCTGGGAATCCCTTTGGAGGACTTGTACCCCCAGGGCAAGATTTTCAAAAGTCACCAGGGATTTTGGGTGCCCAACTGGAGACACCTTAAAAAGAGGCCTGATTTTCAGAAAGCGCTGAGCACCTGAGCTCTCAGAATCAGGCCCCTTTGAGGTGTCTCAAGCTGGGACTTCCCAAAACGGAAGTAAGGAAAATTCCTAATCATTTTGAAAATCAAGCCATGAATCCTTACCTACCTACGGTACTTATATGGCCTCTAACACTGTAATATCTGAATATCTAGCAACCTTTATTGTGTTTATCCTCACAACACCCTGTGAGGTAGAGCAGTGCTATTACCCCATTTTAGAGGGGGGAAACTGAGGCACAGAGTGACTATGTGACTTGCCCAGGTTCACATACAGAAAGACTGTGGCAGAGCTGGGAATTGAATCCCCCCTCCCTCCCCACTCACACACATCTTCCTATGGTTTTTTTAATGTTTACAGCACTTCGGAGACAAATCAGAAAGCAAGATTCGTGCCCCAATCTAAAGCCGACATAAAAGCCAATGCAGACAAAGGAGGATGAAGGAATGCAAGCAATATACCAACATGTGATAGGGGTTTGTTATATCTGGCATGCATCTCACACGCGTGTGCGCACACATGCATGCAAGCGACGGCGTTGACAGTGACACAGGTGTGGTGTAACCCGGATAAGTCTCAGCTCAGACAGTGCAGCCCTGCAGAAAACTTCACATCTAGCCTGAAGGGAAAACCAAACAGTCCCGTTTAGCAGGGGCACGGCAGATCCAGGTCAAAGTGCACAGAGCTCCAGAGGACACAAGCTAATAGCATCTTAGCAACTACAGGACTCTTGATAACTCAGAGCACTAAATTATAGATGATTTACACCTTAAAGACTATTCAGTTCCTTAGAGGTATGCAGACAGCAGGGAGTGCCGTGCTTGGGGAATTGAATAGTTCTGGGAGGTGGGACCAGGTTAGGGCTTTAGGGTGAAGCAGTCCTGATCAGCCGTGTCCCAGGTAGAAAGAGGAAGGTTCCCCTCGTCCTCTCCTGGCCAGTTCTCGTGCTGGATCCCACTAGCACTTGTTGCCAGTTCCTGAGCATTGTCTCATGCTGGAGAAAGGCAGCTGTACACATTAAGAGGGCAAATGAGGTCAGGGCAGGATGGAGTTAGACTGCAAACCACACTAGCGCTGCACAGTGAGGTGGCAGGCAGCTGAGAGGAGAAGGCTGCAGAATGGGTGGAACTGCTCTGGTGCCCTTCATGGGGAATCATAGAATATCAGGGTTGGAAGGGACCTCAGGAGGTATCTAGTCCACCCCCCTGCTCAAAGCAGGACCAATTCCCAACTAAATCATCCCAGACAGGGCTTTGTCAAGCCTGACCTTAAAAACCTCTAAGGAAGGAGATTCCACCACCTCCCTAGGTA
The DNA here is from genome assembly GCA_003942145.1 of Platysternon megacephalum. Lineage (NCBI taxonomy): Eukaryota > Metazoa > Chordata > Testudines > Platysternidae > Platysternon > Platysternon megacephalum. Next base: position 220,589 of record QXTE01000153.1, on the reverse strand, counting down.
ACCCATTCAAGTGCTTCACCACCCTCCTGGTGAAATAGTGTCTCCTAATATTCAACCTAGACCTCCCCCACTGCAACTTGAGACCATTACTCCTTGTTCTGTCATCAGCCACCACTGAGAACAGTCTACAGGTCTGTCTCATCTTACGCTGGGGTTACGTTCCGCGGTCAGCGCGTAAAGCGAAAACCGCGTATAGTCAAAATTACATTGAATGTAATGGCGGGCAGAATCGCCCGCACTACAGAAACAGTATTTAAATTGTTATTTTTCTCTTTTTGTTTTTGTTTTCTTGTTTTTGCCAACCGCGTAAAGCTGAAATCGCACATGTTAAATGCGCCTAAGATGCGACAGACCTGTACATCCATCCTCTTTGGAACCCCCCTTCAGGTAGTTGAAGGCTGCTATCAAATCCCCCCTCATTCTTCTCTCCTAATAATAATATATGGAGATATACCTATCTCATAGAACTGGAAGGAACCTTGAAAGGTCATCGAGTCCAGCCCCCTGCCTTCACTAGCAGGACCAATTTTTTGCCCCAGATCCCTAAATGGCCCCCTCAAGGATTGAACTCACAACCCTGGGTTTAGTGGGCCAATGCTCAAACCACTGAGCTATCCCTCCCCCCTGCAGACTAAACAACCCCAGTTCCCTCAGCCTCTCGTCATAAGTCACGTGGTCCAGCCCCCTAATCATTTTTGTTGCCCTCCTCTGGACTCTCTCCATTTTGTCCACATCCCTTCTGTAGTGGGGGGACTAAAACTGGATGCAATACTCCAGGTGTGGCCTCACCAGTGCTGAACAGACGGGAATAATCACTTCCCTCAATCTGGGGACTAGGACAGCAGACAGGATTACGACAAAGGAGGGGAAGAAGGGGCATCTCTGGGGGTAGGGGAGCAGAGAGATCAGGGCTCAGTTGACATCTCCTTCCCTTGGTAGGCCTATGCTCATCCCAAGAATTCTATGGGTTAAAAGGCACTTGCATGTGTATACTGCACTAAGGAGAACATAAGAATGGCCAGACTGGGTCAGACCAAAGGTCCATCTAGCCCAGTATCCTGTCTTCTGACAGTGGCCAGTGCCAGGTGATCCAGAGGGAATGAACAGAACAGGTAATCATCAGGTGATCCAAGGATAAGTCCACAGGTCTACTTCTGTGAGAAAAGTGGCTAAGTTCTGTCCTTCCAGGAACTTCCTGACTGTGATCGGAAGGAGTCCAAAACTCCATAAGCTGCATGCACTTTTTCAGGGTTTAATCTAGAAATGTTTTATGGGTGGTTAATTTTAATAATCAATGGTCTTCAGTCACAGGGATTATGAGAGCAGGAAGTGGAAAATGCTACCCCTGAGAACACCCACCAGCATTCTAATGCAACTCTGCAAATGTAGCCTGAGGACCATTTCAAAAGCTCATTAATTAATCTATAAAAGATACTTGGAAAGAAAACTTACATAATTAGAGTTGGGTTTTGGCTGCTTCTGATGAAACCTGAATTATTTTTTTGACCCAGACCCCATTAGAATATTCTCTGGAAGGAATGACATATTCTGGGATATCAGGCAGATTGGAATGAGTTATTAACGGTATTCGGAGAAATGTCTGTATTTCGCCAGCTTTCTCAATAAGTGGTGATCTTGCCAGGTAAACAGTACACGGATTTGTTATAGAGGCAGCTGCTCCAACAGTAAAAACACAATTCAACAAGTCATTTATTTGTCTCTAGTGAGCTCTTGTTCAGAGCAAAAAGGAGGGAATGAAAGATATTGCATGGTATCTGTGCCTCTTAAGGAACGACACTGCAGTACTCAAAACAATTTCTCTTTATCATCTCAGCAAAATTTTTGTTAACATTATCTGACTGCTGCAAGGGAATGGCACTAACATGAAAACCTGGCAGAAGGGAAACAAAGGGAGCTGACTCTGTCAGCTTAAGGCTTGACTAGGAAAATACTATCTTTTAGGAATGGTACTTGATTGTAAAATTTTCACGATAACTCCTGCAGCAGGTTCTGTATATGAGGGTCTTTCACATCCTCAGTATAATGTCCATTGATTCAAAAGGAGTTATGAACATATACACTACGGGCTTGTGTTCACTACGGAGCTAAATCGGCACTGCTGCAATCGAGGCAGTGGCATCGATTTAGCGGGTCTAGTGAAGACATGCTCAATCGATGGGAGAGCACTCTGCCATCGATTTCTGTACTCCACCTCAAGGAGAGGCAGAAGCAATGTCGGCGGGAGAGCGTCTCCCGTCAAAATAGCATAGTGTGGACCCTGTGATAAGTAGATCTAACCTACGTCGGCTTGAGTTACGCTACTAACGTAACTCAAATTGCGTCGCGTAAATCGACCAGCAGCTGTAGTGAAGACAAGCCCTAAGGAGAAAATATATTATTTTTGTGGTACAGATGTAACAATTAACTTTATAGGGACAAAAAAAAACCAAAAAAGCCCACCAAGTGAGAGGGCCTTCAAAACGAATTGTATGATGCTCATACAAAGAAAATTCTAATTAAATGTGATCAAAGCTGTAATTGACACATTGGCCTATTCTCTTCTCAACAGAAATGCATAATTCCATTGCATGCACAGATGGAAAGAGGGGTAAACAAATTAATAATGGCATGGAGAGGGAAAATTCATTCAACTTTTATACAGACAAAAGAGCCTGCAAATGAAAATGTGCGGGTAATAAACTGATAAAATAATATAGTACACAGTGTTGTTGTATCTGGTTCTTTGTGTGGTAAGTGATTTGAGGATAGTTTGTAGGAGTCCTGATATGCCTTCAGGAAGGGTGCCATGGCCAGATATGATGGGTCTGACTGGGTTCCCTTGTTTGTATTTCGGGAAGCATATAGAAGGTCCCAGCAGTGGGTTAATGGGAGAGGAGGTGGTAGAGTTTCTCTTGGGAGTTGTTTGGGGAAGGAATTGATGATATCCTTAAATTTCCTGGATGAATTGTGGTGTGGGGTCTTCTTTGAGTTCTTTATAGTATATGGAGTGGGAGAGCTGTTGGTTGGCCTTGTTAATATAGTGAGGACTATGATGGTGCCCCCTTTGTCTGCTGGTTTGATCACTATCTAGTGGTTGGATTTCAAGGACTGTACAGCTGTCCTCTCGGCGTTGGAGAGATTATGGCAGATGTGATGTTTGTTAAGGATTTCACAGCCACTTTCTTTCCTGAAGCAATCAATGTCATGATCAAGAGTGTGGTTTCCTCTGCTGTGTGGACAACACTCGGACATCCACCCCAAACATATCACCAAACTCATCCATTTCATTCTCACCCATAACAATTTTTCATTCAACAACAAGCACTTTGTCCAAACGATGGGAACAGCCCCTGGGTACTAGGATGGCTCCCCGGTAGGCCAAGCTCTTCATGGGCCACCTTGAAGAATTTCTGGACAAATGAATGATGAAACCAGTGATATACCTGAGAGACATCCATAATATTTTCATCCTCTGGACAGACTAACTAAACTCCCTCAAATTTCAACCACATCTTCAACAACCACCACCAATCCCATAATGGGGTGTTCACCCCACACCAGCCCCTAAAAGGGTTAAGGTGGCTAGGTGGGCCAATAAACCACCTGGGCTGCACCTGGAGGAGGAGCCAGGGAGTAATGAGGACTTATTAAAGGATGAAGCTCACCTGGACAGAAAAAGGCCTGGCTGGTACAAAGCCAGGTAGCTGAGGGCAGAAAGGGGCTACAGGGAGGCCAGCAGGCACTTTCTCTGAGGCTAGGGAGAGAAGGGAGCTTGGCCCAGAGGGAAGGGCATACCCGGAGGAGGGTAGAAAAGAAACCCAATACAGGCAGTGTAGGAAGCAGTCCAGGGAAACAGGAGCAAGATGTGCGACAGTGCAGGCTTTAGCAGCTGGTCGTAGGGTCCCTGGGCTGAAACCCAGAAAAGGGGGTGGGCCCAGGTTCCCTTACCAGCCACTGGGGAAGTGGCACCAGTGGGGGCCAGTGAATTGGAAGACTGCCTGGGATGGTCAGAACAGAGAGACTTTGTTACACAAATCTGCCCCTGGAAGAGAAAAACTACAGTGACCTGGCCAGAGGGCTGAGCCACAACGAGGGAGTCATTGGGGCCTGAGAGAGAGCGAGCCCCCGCAGAAAGGGGTGTTAGACTAGCAGAGCTAATCCTCAGCTGCAGCCAAAAGGAGACACTCCAGCAGTGAGTAGCGCTCCCAGTGACACATCCATTAAACTCCCTCTTGAACATCAACTTCCTGGACACCACAATCATCTTCAACAATGGAACCCTACAGACAACTATATACAAGAAACCCACGGATCCCCACACCGACCTTTACAGATCCAGTAACAACCCCAAACACACCAAGAAACCTGTTATCTACAGCCAGGCACTCTGATAACACAGAATATGCTCCGAAGAGAAAGTCTGGCATGTACACCTTAGCACACTTAAAACTGTCTTCACCAAACAAGGACTCTTCACCAGAGAAGTAGATCACATCATGGAATGGGCCACCCAAATACCCCAAAAGAACCTGCTTCAATACAGAAATAAAATCCCCTCTGACCGCAGACCCCTAGTTGTCACCTACCACCCCACACTAGACCCCATATGGGCTATCATCAAACAACTACAACCCGTACTCAATGGGGACCCCAACCTAAAATAAATCTTTCCTGAAACCCCACTTCATGCCTTCAAACAACCCCCACAAACTCATCATCAGAAGCAGTCTGAGCCGCTGACGCCTCCGGTGCCGAAGGCGTTGTCGAGGGCGGTGCCGCGGTCGGAGCCAATGTCGGTGCCGTGGCCGATGGCGTTGACGGCGGAGGTAATGGCTCAGTCTCTGGTCATGGCAGAACAAACATTGCAGACACCACTGATGCAGCTCCCAAGTGGGATCCTTGGCGGAAAACCTATGGAGTCCAAAAGTGCCACTGAGCTGGGTTCTACCATTGTGAGGGCCACTGAATCGGTACGAGTCCGACTCTGACTCTGATGTTTCAGAATAGGAGGACCAGGGCGGCGCTGCACCTCTCAACGTAGAGCATCAGGAGCCTGGGGACTGACTGTGCTCCCTGGACAGCGGTGCTGGTGTCGGGGGGTGCCGAGGTGACGGGGATGGGTGTGACATCATCGCCGGCTTTTCCTTTGACTGAATGGGGTGCCAGGATGGAGCCTGTGGTACCGGCGCATCTTCCTGCCTCGGGAACGAGAACGGCGCCGTGAGTCTCAGCAGGTCCTGAGCGGCTCCAAAAGTCTCCGGGTGGATGGGAGCGGCAGGTGCTCCGAGGGGTTCGGCGAGCGCGACAGGCCTGCACTTGACTGCCTCATTTGGGCAGGAGTCAATGTAGCCCCACTCTGAGCCTGCTGGCCCGCCTGAGGACCCACTGATGGCTGGTCCCTGGATCTTGCCAAGGGGGTCGGCCTCTTTCCGTCGTCGTCTTCTTCTGCGCCAGCGATTGGGACCCTTGCCGAAGGCTGGAGTGCCCCCAAGAGGCTCCATGACAGTGCCGAGCCTCCTTGGCAGTGTCTTTCTTCTTCGCTGGATCTCTTGAAGAGGGCGCCGGAGCGCTCCGCACCAAAGGAGACGTACTGGGAGCGGGATCCCAGGCGCCTGGATCCGACTGAGGTCAGAGAGCTACCTCCATGAGAAGGATTTTAAGCCACTGCTCCCTCTCTTTAGGAGTTCTTGATCAGAATTCTCAACAGATCTTGCAGTGGTCTTTTTGGTGACCTTCGCCCAGACATCGTAAACAGGTGTTGTATGGGTCACTTTTAGGAATGCGCTTCACGCAGTCCTGGCAAGTCTTGAAGCCCGGGAATCGCGGCATGCCCCCGTGACAAATAAGGGGGGAGAAAAGCGGGGGGGGGGGGGAACCAACCGTAACTTAAACTTATAAGTGAACTAACTATGCTACACTAACCACCTAAAACTAACTAACTACAGCGAAAACCAAAAGTACAGCGAAAACCAAAAGTACATCTGTCCACTCAGAGATTCCCCCGTTACGCTGGCCCTGCCGGCCTCTCTCTCTCTCCTCCTCCCCCGTTTGCACTTCCTTACTAAACTCCTTTTCTACTCTTGCAGTTAACAGGCTAAATCAGTGGTCCCCAACGCGGTGCCCGTGGGCGCCATGGCGCCCGCCGGGGCATTTATGTGCGCCCGCCTAGTGCCCAGCAGGGGAGAGAGCCGCGGCCCCGCGCCGGACGGGGACAGAGAACTCAGGCACGGGGCCCGCCTAGTGCCCAGCAGGGGAGAGAAGCCGGGGCCCCGCACCTGCTGGGGACAGAGTACTCCGGGGCTGCGGGCGCTGGTGTTCTCTGTCCTCGTGGCTTCTCTCTTCTCTCTGGATTCATATATTATGTAATATTAAGTATGATGTTTTTCATATTATTTAATGTACAAATACAAAATAAGCCTTGAAAAATTGTTGGCGCCTGCCACACTCTTCTGAAAACATGAATGTGCTACTGGCCACAAAAAGGTTGGGGACCACTGGGCTAATTAAATCCTTAGCACCCCCCCCCCCCC
>QXTE01000153.1:162444-210810 GCA_003942145.1 Platysternon megacephalum | reverse complement strand
AAATCCTTAGCACACACCCCCCCCCCCACACACACACACACCCACACAGGCCAAGCTGATCTAGTAATTTGGCCACTGCTTCCCTCACCCAGGTCCTCTTGAATTCTCCCCACCTCTCGTGCAGCCATACAGCGAATGGCCTTGATCAACCACCTAGGTTAGAGGTGGAAAGGCAGGAAAGGCTACAAGCAAGCAGAAGTTGGCCCATGCCAAGGAAAGGTGGCCACAGCTGCACCCTCTAGCGCTCAATGTCCCTGGGAACTCCCACCAACTTGCTGTGCCTAGACAGCCCCCGTTGAGGGGTATGACTTGCAGCTACGAGTGCAACCCTTTGTGCTCTTCATCTATGTGCCTTGAGGGGGGCTGTGCCTTAGCTGTCGATTGCTGGGGAGCTGGTGATTTCTTCCCCCCTCCTGACTGAGTTAGGAATGAACTGGGCCAGGCGGCTTTTTTAGAAAAGGAAAACCCGTGTACGTTTTTAATGATATTTTCCCAGGCATGGGCTCCCATAAATAAAAATGCACGAGCAGAGTATTATCATCTTATGACTCATGACATTCATAAGAACATAAGAACATAAGAACGGCCGTACCAGGTCAGACCAAAGGTCCATCTAGCCCAGTATCTGTCTACCGACAGTGGCCAATGCCAGGTGCCCCAGAGGGAGTGAACCTAACAGGCAATGATCAAGTGATCTCTCTCCTGCCATCCATCTCCATCCTCTGACGAACAGAGGCTAGGGACACCATTCTTACCCATCCTGGCTAATAGCCATTTATGGACTTAGCCACCATGAATTTATCCAGTCCCCTTTTAAACATTGTTATAGTCCTAGCCTTCACAACCTCCTCAGGTAAGGAGTTCCACAAGTTGACTGTGCGCTGCGTGAAGAAGAACTTCCTTTTATTTGTTTTAAACCTGCTGCCTATTAATTTCATTTGGTGACCCCTAGTTCTTGTATTATGGGAATAAGTAAATAACTTTTCCTTATCCACTTTCTCAACATCACTCATGATTTTATATACCTCTATCATGTCCCCCCTTAGTCTTCTCTTTTCCAAGCCGAAGAGTCCCAGCCTCTCTAATCTCTCCTCGTATGGGACCCTCTCTAAACCCCTAATCATTTTAGTTGCCCTTTTCTGAACCTTTTCTAGTGCTAGAATATCCTTTTTGAGGTGAGGAGACCACATCTGTACACAGTATTCGAGATGTGGGCGTACCATGGATTTATATAAGGGCAATAATATATTCTCTGTCTTATTCTCTATCCCCTTTTTAATGATTCCTAACATCCTGTTTGCTTTTTTTTTGCGTTTCCCCAGAAACTGATGGACTGGGCCACTCGCTGGTTGAGGCCAGACACTCTCATTGGTTGAGATCATGGATGCAGTAATTTTAATGATTCCTAACATCCTGTTTGCTTTTTTGATTCGTTTCTGTGGGGAGCCAGGGACTCTTGCTCTGGAGCCTCTAATGCTGCTTTTTGGGTCAATGAAAATATCGAGATTTCTTGACATGAAAAGCTTTTCCTTCCCTTTTGCTTATTCCAAACGTGCGTTCCAGGCACATCCTCATTGCCCAGCCTTATTACAGTGGTAAATCACAGCGAATGAATGGGGATGCTGGATTCTGGAAACAACACAGCATTTTTGCTTCCCAACAATAAAAGCTTTAAGCCCAATGTCAAAAGATTCCAATGGAACTATTCTCCAAATAACGCCATTGCAATAGCCTGACAAACTCCTACAGATGCCTGGTGCTATGCTCTCTCCCGGACCTCCCTAACAAATATACTACTTCATCGGCCTGTGGGAAAGCATACCATGTCGGGCACTAAGGAGCAAACAGAGGCCATGCTCTCATGAAATAATCACACCATTGCTCCTTACCAGAGCAGTTTCTCCCAAATATGATGAATCACAAGTTATTACTAAAAGCACCCACTGTGTGGGAGTTTGTGTTTCAGTACCATTGGCAGCTTAGATTATAGAAAATTAGTTTCAACTGAACTATTTGGTTCAGGTAGATTAATCCACCTACCAGCCAATAGGAATCTTCCTTCAAACTAATCAGCCATATCGCTGTGGTTAGCCCAGACTCACACTGCAAGCCAACACGACTATGCAGATTTAGATTTCTCCTAGGAGTAATTATTGGGCACATATTCTTCGTTGTCCCCTTATCTGGATTAAATTATAGGTATCATGGACTCAGGCCCGTTGTAATAACAGGGCTACAAATTTACCCTAATTGTAAGGTCACCTTTAAAAAGTAAGTGTCAATTCATAAAATGTCATAGTAACCTATAACACCAGATATTAATGAAAAAAGTTATAACCCCTCAATCTAAATTCATCCAAACTAAAAGAGCTACGAAAATAACACAAAAACTGTGGTAAAATTGTGCCTATAATCCAAAAAAGTGGCAAATTAAAAATCAGTAAATGAAAAAACTAAGCCTAAGTAATAACAAAATAATGAGGGGATGGGCTATTTCGCCTCTCACTCCTGTGGTGCGCCCTTAATGAAAGAGATTTTAGGGAGAAAAACTGCTTAGCTACAAAAGCAAACAGTGTGTTTACCAGAGTACTAAGCAAGCTAAAGTTTCTATAGACCAAACCCCAAACCTTGTGTGACGCTGTTTAATATTAGCCAGTAACTAAGTTATAGAAATACCGTTAGCCCATTTATTCCAATACAACACGCCCCAGCGTTTGCAGACGTGATCACATCAGAATATCAGCTTTCAGGTACACCCCCAATGTAGTAAGCTCCCCACCCTCGTGGGCATGAAGAAAAGAATGAACAGGTGACCCTGGTGACATCTGCAGAAAGCCTGAAGCAACAGGCTACCGGGTGACTGCCCCATGGATAGCAGTGGGGTGTTAATTCCAAGAACTGCTCTCTTGGGGGCTCCTGCCAACACCACCGCAGTGTGGCTGGGGAAAAATGCAGAAGGTCCAGCCAACCTACCCACAGACAGCATCCAACAGCACTGGAGGCCTCTGGCTGCTTGTCCTCCCTTTCCAAGGGGGCAGAAAAGTAGGACCCCAGCCGCTACCCCTCAGGGCTGGACTACAGAGACCCTCATGCCATGGTGTGCTTAAAGCCCCGTTGAAATGGCACTGATCCGGTACTGATTTATTCCGTATGTTGGTATAATTGGCCAACACCATGTTTGGCACAGTAGGACACAAATTTACAGGCAGCCAAAGAGGAACGAAGGAGAGATTGCCCTCAAAGGAGCATCCAAGTCCAACTTACCTCGTACAATGATGTTGGTGGACTTTTTTGCAGGGTTCCCCACGTTATTATTGGCGATGCAACTGTACGTGCCGGCGTCATCCGAAGTGATGGCCGGTATCGTCAAGGTCCCGCCGTTCAGCACGGTTTTTTCAGGCAGAGCTCCAATGGATCTCACCCAGGTAAGCGTGGGCGCCGGCTCGCCTCCCGTTGTCACACAGACCAAGGTGATGGCCTCGCCGGGGTTCACCACTATGGGGTCGTCCACCAGGAGCTTAATTGACGGAGACGCTGGAAAAGATTTTGAAGAGAGACACGTTGTTCGGAGGTTGACAGTGTTATTTCTGGATCTGACACACCACACCAGCTGAGGTCAGCAGAGCCGCTCTCTATAAACCAGAGGGGCTGCTGGCCGGGTGCTCTCTGAGAGCATGTCTAAGGAGCTGCCAGAGGTGTGACTGCAGCCCCGGTAGACACATCCTTTGATCTCACTAGCTTGAATAGCAATAGCCAGGAAGCTGCATTAGCATGGGCTGTACAAGGCCACCTGGTACCCTGGTACATGCACACGGGGCTTCAGCACTCTTCATAGAAGATTAGGGTTGGAAGGGACCTCAGGAGGTATCTAGTCCAACCCCTGACAAATTTTTACCCCCAGTTCCCTAAGTGGCCCCCTCAAGGATTGAGCTCACAACCCTGGGTTTAGCGGGCCAATGCTCAAACCACTGAGCTAGGTGGGAGCTAGATCAGGTGCTCCTACGCCTGTGATTGCAGAGCAGACGTACCCTGAGAGGGGGCCTCCATTTTGGAACTTACTGCCCACTTAGGTGCAGATTTGGGAATGCTGCAAACCCACCTTCACGCCCCTTTGGGTAGCGTCGTGGTGGAGGGCAGGGGTCGAGGCAGATCTACTTACAGGCAGCCCATTGTCTACGGTTTCTTTTGCAAGGATTAATTTGAGAGAGAGATGCCCAGCGCACTGGATCTTAAATACGGTGCCTATGTCTAGAAACGCTACAGCGGCACAGGGATCCTTCCATCACTGGAGTGAGTCCACCTCCCTGAGAGGCAGTAGCTAGGTTGACAGAAGAATTCTTAGCACTGTCGACGCTGGGGCCTAGGTTGACTTAACTATGTCTGTTACAGGGGGCGAACTTTTCACACCCCTCAGTGACGTCGCTGGCTCGGCCTTGCTTTCTAGGGTAGGCCAGCTCTGAGGGGAATTCGTTAATAGCATTCCTGTTATTCAACCCAGAAAGCACAGCCTTCTCCATTCTCCAGATCCTGCCTGCGAACAGCACCCTTCCTCTACAAGACACCCGCTGAAACCCCGGGCCCTCCATGTCTGAATCTGGGCTGGCAGTTATTTAATAAACAACGAGACGTTTCATGCTGGGCAAGACCATCGCTTGATGCACCTGCACAGGGGAGCAAAGGGGCATACGGCACCCCCTTACTCTCCTGAACGGCCACACGACCCGCAGCTCACAGCACATGGAGGAGAGCAGGGCCACTGACCCCCTTCTGGCACAGGTGGGTGGGGAGAGGCCGGTGCAAGGAGCAGGCACACGGGTGAAGTCATGTGCTCACCCACTCCAGCAGTACAGAGTAGAAGCAGCTTTCCCTGCTCCTGGAGCAGAGCAGTCACCGTTCAGCCCCTGATCTGCTCTGGGGCAACGCAGCTGTGCCTGCCCAGGGCTGTGCCAACGGGCGCAGCGTTGCCCACAGAAGTGCCGCACTGATTTCTAAACCCCTCTTACTGGGCTATGAAGGGTAATTCCGTCAAACAATGGCACTACACAGAAGGAATCCTGTGCAAAATGCTTGGAAAGAAACAGCTTGCTCAGATCCTCGGTATCACAAGCTACTATCTATGAAAGAAGAGGGTGTTTTATTCTGATCTGGAGAAATTAACTACATAAATATTAAAGGAACATCATAATTGGGCTTGGCAGAATTGGATTTTTATTTTTTTTAATAATTTTGACAGATAATTTATTTTTAAGCTTTTTTTTTTTTCAATTTAAATTTTCACTGTGCAACATTATGGGTTTTCATATTTTTTTCTCATTTCATCAATTTACATTTTCACAGTTGTAGGAACTCCTGGGAGGGTCAGACAATAATTATTGAAGGGCAACAGATGTTGAGATTGAAAAGTTTTATCCCCATTAAAGCACAAACTGTCAACATCACATGTCAAAATCTACAAAGCCAATATCCTTAAATCAAACTCTAAGTTCTTAAGCACCATTTTGCCTAACTGTATATTTAGATGGTCGGAAATGGAAATATTTGTGTTGGTTTGCACGTGTACAGTGAAATCGATGTTTACCGACATTTTACCTATTAAAATCTAATCCTTCCGGGGCAGTATTATAGGCAACACAAGCAGCAGCATCTCCAACCCCAATCATGGACCCCACTGTCCCAGGCACTATACAAAGATGGTACCTCTCCCAAAGAGCTTCAAATCTGTGACAAAAATGGCTGTAGTCAGAGGGGAAAGTGTAAGAAGCAATGAGACAACATTGTCTAAACAGACCAGACAGACACAGGGTGAGCAAGGGGTAGGACACACAAGCAGCATGAAGAATGTGGTGATGGGAAATGTGGTGTTAATTCTACAATTTGGGGAGGTTGGCGGGTTATTTTGGAAGGGATCAGCTAAAAGGGGAGGAATGAGGGGGAAACGGGTGACTTGATTACAGTTAAGGCTACATTTTAGCCATGGTATTTTTAGTAAAAGTCATGGACAGGTCATGGGCAGTAAACAAAAATTCATGGTCCATGACTTGTACTATATACCCCTGACTAAAACTTGGGCTGGGGGGAGGGGGGCAACCCAGGGGGCCGCTGGCGGTGCTGGGGGGGCAACCCAGGGAGGGTGCTTGGGGGAGGGGCGGTGGGCGGCAGCATGCGGCCCAGAACCCCTGCTGCTGCTGGTGGGGGGGAAGGTTGGCAGGCTCCCTACACGGCTCCATACAGCTCCCCGGAGGTGGTCAGCATGTCCCTGCAGCTCCTATGGGGAGGGAAGGCCAGGGGGCTCATGGCACTGCTCCCGCCATGAGCACAGGCTCTGCAGTTCCCATTGGCCGGGAACCCCAGCCAATGGGAGCTGTGGGGGCGATGCCTGCAGGTGGGGACTGCAGAGACATGCCAGCTGCTTCTGGGGAGCCCTGCCGAGGTACGCGCCGCCCCACACCCCAACCCCTTGCCCCAGCCCTGAGCCCCTTCCCACACCCAAACTACTGCTGCTGCTGGGTGAGGGGGCGCGGTGGCCCAAGACTGCCCCAGTAGTGGCCAGTGCAGCTGGCCCAGAGTCTGCCCGAGCTCCTCAGGCGGCCCCTGGACCAGCCGCACCAGCTGCGGCCGAAGTCACGGAATCCGTGACTTCTGTAGCCTCCGTGACAGACACGCAGCCTTAATTACAGTCTAGAACTAGCTATCACGGGGAACCAGTATTTAATAATGGGCTCTTCAGTCTATCAGAGAAGGGCATAAGACAAGCCAATAGCTGGGAATTGAAACTAGACAAATTCAGACTGCAAGTAAGGTGCAAATGTTTAACCGTGAGGGTAATTAACCACGGGAACCATTTACGAAGGGTTGTGCTGGATTCTCCATCCCAGCCAATTTTTAAATCAAGCTTGGATGTTATTTTTTTCTCAGAGAATCCGCTCCTGGAAGTATTTGGGGCAGTTCGATGGCCTGTGTTACACAGCAGATCAGACAGGATGACCACAGTGATCCCTTCTGGCCTTGGAATCTATGAGTCTCTGAATAAGAGGCCAGGACAGGGAGGAGGTGGATAAGGGAGGGGAGGTGGCTAAGGAGCAGGTGTGGAGTGAAGCTGAGGGGTGACACCGTGAGGGTTGGAGCAAAGAGCCAAGGAGTCAGAGAACACTCTACAGTTTGGACTGGAATGTCCCAAGGTCAGAAGGTTCCTGTTCTGGCGTCTCCTAACCCTACCAGGTTTAGTCTCTGTCCAGCTCTTCCCTGAAGCCCACAGGGTTGGGGGGAAGTTTTGCATTGCTTGGGTCCTAGTGTCCCCAAAGTCAGGGAGTCTCTCCTGCATGGTTCGGGATCTGGGGGAAGTGGAGGGGTGTTGGGGAGGGGTGGCCCCAGCTGGACCCCATTTTCCCTCTCCCCTCCTATTGCACCAGTCCCTGCTTTGGCTGCTGCCGCTCCTACCAGGTGGAGTCTCTGGATGGCTCCTTTCTGCCGCCTCCTGAGTTCAGGTTGCCCAACACTTTCCATTATAAGACCCTGTTTTCAGTTGATTACAACTTTCCCAAATTATCAAGGGCTGACTAAAGCTAAGGTGGAGGGTGGAGAGTGTCACGGAGATGGAAGGCCTGTTGAGGGAGGGAGTGGTGATGCCTATGGGAAGAAGAGACACTGGAGACAAGCGCAGGGAGGGAGGGAGTAGATAACAGAAGGGGAAGCCACATGGTTGAGTGGGCAGGGGATGGGCAGCTGGCAGCAGAGGGAGGTGAGAATGAAGAGATGCGTGGTGGGTGGGGTGCATGCAGATCCAGGGGAGAGCAGGAGATGAGGAACAAAGGGGGTTACTAGCCAGTTGGGACGTCCATAGAGTGCCAAGCATTGGGGTCCTGCTGTGTCAGGAGACATCCATGTACATACATGAGAATCACAAGCCCTGACTCCGTACCTCTTCCTACGCCCATCACTGCTGGTCTTATGCTTTGGGGGCAGAAGCGAGAATCGGAGTGGGCACCTCCCAATCCACGATGCCGGGCACAGCTTTTCTGGCAGGTACCTCCGTGCAGCACCCTGCTAGAATTCATCCCTGGAGCTGGAAGTGCACCGATTGGGTGTCAGTCAATATTGGTGTGGCTTGACCACCGCCATTCTCCTTTACGTGCCGTGGCTAACGTTAGCTCCAGAAGGACCCGTGCAAAGAACTGCCTCTGCCCTACTCTCTCTAAACATCAGCCGCAGACCAGGAACAGCAGCACCGCAGCTGATGCTTCACGACTTAGAACACAAGATGAAAGCTTCGACAACGTCAACCCAAACGACTGCTGCTGTTACCATAATGGCCTCATCATCCCTTAGATGAAAGGAGACCCCTGGCTGTGCTTCAGACAGAGAGACACAAAGAGTGGCTGATGGGATAAAAATGCTGTGATACGACCCTTTCATCCCGGCATTCAAAATAACACGTACATGGAAATCCTGATTTGAATACGGTGACTGGCTTCTGCTCACACTACACGGCAGACTCAGCTAGAATCTATTCCACCCAAATCCAGAAGCTTGTTCAAATACTAGCTTCAAAGGCCTGCTTTACAGTCAAGACAGCCAAGAAACTCGGAGGTCGTGCTAAAAGTCTAGACTTCATTGAGACCATCCTGGAGCACCCCCGGGTCAAATTCTGCTCTGCGATGTAAATGGGGGGATGAATGCAAAGCAACAGTGACATTAACAGGCCACTCCAGTGCTAGCCGTGTCTGTCGGACTCCAACGCTACCTAGCACTGTATGGTAACGCAGTGGTGAATCAGCACCTGCAACTGAATGGAGTTACGCTAGCTCTACGGTGGAGCAATGGAGGGCATAATTTGGTCTATTATACAGTATGTTGGCTATAACCCCACTGCAGAGCTGCCAGGTTCTGGCCTGGGGATAAGCTGATTAGCAACGGTGCTAAGGGGGATATGGAATTACCTTCCCCACCTTCCAAACCTGCCCATCTCCTGCTCTTCCTGCAGCACTGCTGGCAGCAGGCGGCTTGCCATACACCCGGGGAGCACAACCTGCTCCTCTCACTCAGTCAGTCCAGTCAGCAGCAATCCACGCACAGCCGGACACACCCGGCCAAGCATGGGAGAGGGGTTCTTGTCACGGGAGTGAGCACTCTTCATGTGTCAGGGTGAAAAGCAGGGAGTGCCTGCCTCTGGTCTGTGCTCTGCTTGTCCGCTTCGAGAGAGAGAGACAGAGAGCGAGAGAGAGAGATGGACTTGCGGGGAATTACTGGGGGCACGGAGGGCTCACCGGAGAATGGAGGCAGGCAGAGGAAAAGCTCTCACTGCTAGACACCAACAGCGAGGAGAGTGGGAGCAAGCCCTGGACATGTCAGAGAGGGCTGAGAACACAGCTTCACCCTGAACTCGGGGTTTTGGCTTGTGCGATTTAATTTCCATTGGTTTCTCTTTTAATGTAATGTGAAAAAAAAGAGCCGCCAAGCTAACCAACTCTACACCTGTGACATGCTCTGGGGCTTCCGTGACCCTTCTCCACTGGAGACAGGAAGGGAAAAGCCCTCTTACTTCTCCTACAGTGCCCCTCCATTTGTCAGCCAAAGGAGCACCGGAGGAGGGGGCACGTCTTGCTAAGTGTCGAGGGCCTGCACGCTCAGCCGCTCACAGGACTAGAGCCCGCTCCCGTTACTCTTGTCCATGAGTTGGACGCGCAATGCTTTGAGTAGGGAGGAGAATGGTCTCATGGTTAAGGCACTAGACTGGGTCTCAGGAGATCTGGGTCAATTCCAATTCTTAGGCAAGTCACTTAGGGCAGCTTTCCCAAGGGTTTTGATGAAGATAGGCACCTAGGGGGGGTTTCAAAAAGCCGAGGTGCCAAACTCTAATTGATTTAATTGCTTTTGAAAATCCCACCGGGCACCTACCTGCAACTTTGGGCTTCTAAAAACATTTGAAAATCTACCCTTTATTCTCTCTGTGCCTCAGCCCCTCAGTAGGGGATAGTACTACTTTAATGGTCTGCCTTATCTATTTAGATTTTCAATTCTCTGGGGCAGAGACTATCTCTTACTACACACATTGTGTGATTGGACTGTGGAACTCATTGCCACTGGAAGGTGCTGAGGCCAAGAACTCAGCAAGGTTATAAAATGGATTGGCCATTCACATGACTGACAAGAATATCCAGCATTATTAGAAGTAATGATGGCAAAAATGATATGAAAGGGATATTAAATCTCAAGTTTCCAGGCTTCAACTAATCTTTAACTATTAGAGACCGACACCTAACATGGGGGACAGATTATCCTACATCATCTAACTGCAGGGCTCTTGCACCTTCCTCTGAAACAGCTGGTACTGGTCCTATCAGAGACAGACCTTAAGTCTGATGCTAATTCCCATGTTCCTATATCCTATGCGTCAATGGGGTGCTTATCTCAGCTAGGGCCTCTAATACAGCTGCAACACAAACAGTAATATTGGTTTATGGAGAGAAAACAGCATAAGGATTACCTCCATTTGGCATCAGCAGCAAAAAGACCTCTCTGAAAGGTTGACTATTACTTTCCATTTGAAATAATAAATACCATTTTCAATATTATTCTCAGCTATATTATATATCAGCATTCAAAAATTAGACTTTCAAAAAACATGTTTTCAAGCTTAAAGTAATTACATGCTCATCACAGAAGAGAACTTGAACAAGGTCCCAGTCGGGAATATCATCTGAAAAGAAGCACATTCCAGTGACAGCAAGCAGCTAATTCATTCCTCTACTATAGATTTTATTACTTATGTTACTAAAAGATGTTTTCCCCGAGTACACCATTTGGGCCGCGTCGATGTTTACATAGGTTTCTTTTCACCTCAAAGGCACTTTAAAAATCCAAGCACTTTGACGTCTAAAGAACATAGCAAAAAAGCAAAGACGCATGAAAACACTACCCCAAGTTATGTCTGCCAGTCAAGTTTGCACTTTCATCCAAAGGTCAGTTACTATGGATAGCATGATGGATATTTAAGGCCATCAAAAAATCCCACTGGAAATTTCATATTCAAAGGAAATTTCATATTCAAAGAAATTTCATATTCATATTTTACAGGGAAATCAAATGTAAAAAAAATATTGCTCATTATAGTTCCCCATTTAACATGCTCCATAGAATCATAGAAGATTAGGGTTGGAAGAGACCGCAGGAGGTCATCTAGTCCAACCCCCTGCTCAAAGCAGGACCAACCCCAACTAAATCATCCCAGCCAGGGCTTTGTCAAATCGGACCTTAAAAACCTCTAAGGATGGAGATTCCACCACCTCCCTAGGTAACCCATTCCAGTGCTTCACCACCCTCCTAGTGAAATAGTGTTTCCTAATATCCAACCTAAACCTCCCCCACTGCAACTTCAGACCATTGCTCCTTGTTTGGTCATCTGCCACCACTGAGAACAGCCGAGCTCCATTCTCTTTGGAACCCCCCCTTCAGGTAGTTGAAGGCTGCTATCAAATCCCCCCTCACTCTTCTCTCCTGCAAACTAAACAATCCCAGTTCCCTCAGTCTCTCCACTCCATGTTAAAGTCTGTCTCAGAATTTCAAGTTATAAACCCTGATTCTAAAACAGTTTTGTTTAAACTAGAGATCATCTCAGCGTTTGGGTAAAATATCCCCAACCTGTGCTCAAACCCTCACTCAAAACTCAAAGGGAACAATTTCTGAAGATTCTCAAACCAGGTTTGCTTAATGTAGTTTCTTCACTGTTTTCCGTTTTGATCTGTATATGTGCCTGGTTTGCCTTTTCTTTGGGCCATTCACTATTTTACATGCAACTCTGCCATCCCCCGTTATTCGTCTCCTTTCTAGACGAAACAGTCCCAATTTATTCAGTCCCTCCACTTCCGTGAAACTACACCAGTTGGCAGCCGCTGAGCCTCTAACATAAAAAACCTGATTTGTGCATTCACATGCATGGATACACACACACACACGGGTTCATTTTTCTTGTTTAGAATTAAAGAGTATTGGACACAATGGTTTAAAAATATCGAGGAACTCTACTAACTAAAATGTGATGCTCCCTTGAAAAAAGTTCTGCCCAGGAGCTGCACACATGCTAAACCCCTACGACGCTGCAGAAGACATAGGCAGTGCATATTAAAAACATTTTTGAAAGGTTTCCAATGGAATGTCGCTGGCCAAAATGGAGCCAGCCAGGAAGCCTCCACAGCTGCTTTCAAAGCTTGGCTTTGGTTTAGGATTGTAGTAGA
The DNA here is from genome assembly GCA_003942145.1 of Platysternon megacephalum. Taxonomy (NCBI): domain Eukaryota; kingdom Metazoa; phylum Chordata; order Testudines; family Platysternidae; genus Platysternon; species Platysternon megacephalum. The sequence continues at coordinate 198,580 of QXTE01000153.1, read as the reverse complement.
TAAAGATCTAGATCTGAATGTCAGCCTTAAAGGAGTAATATCAAATAACTCAGCATGAAATACTCATAAGAACATAAAAAAGGCCGTACCGGGTCAGACCAAAGGTCCATCTAGCCCAGTATCTGTCTACCGACAGTGGCCAATGCCAGGTGCCCCAGAGGGAGTGAACCTAACAGGCAATGATCAAGTGAGCTCTCTCCTGCCATCCATCTCCATCCTCTGACAAACAGAGGCTAGGAACACCATTCTTAGCCATCGTGGCTAATAGCCATTTATGGACTTAGCCACCATGAATTTATCCAGTCCCCTTTTAAACATTGTTATAGTCCTAGCCTTCACAACCTCCTCAGGTAAGGAGTTCCACAAGTTGACTGTGCGCTGCGTGAAGAAGAACTTCCTTTTATTTGTTTTAAACCTGCTGCCTATTAATTTCATTTGGTGACCCCTAGTTCTTGTATTATGGGAATAAGTAAATAACTTTTCCTTATCCACTTTCTCAACATCACTCATGATTTTATATACCTCTATCATGTCCCCCCTTAGTCTTCTCTTTTCCAAGCCGAAGAGTCCCAGCCTCTCTAATCTCTCCTCGTATGGGACCCTCTCTAAACCCCTAATCATTTTAGTTGCCCTTTTCTGAACCTTTTCTAGTGCTAGAATATCCTTTTTGAGGTGAGGAGACCACATCTGTACACAGTATTCGAGATGTGGGCGTACCATGGATTTATATAAGGGCAATAATATATTCTCTGTCTTATTCTCTATCCCCTTTTTAATGATTCCTAACATCCTGTTTGCTCAATGAAGTGGTTAGTGTGTGTTACATTTCTGAGCTCCAGGCTTCACTTCCAGTACAGGCAGAGCTTTAAACGGAGTGACAATCTGCCCTCCGGTAGCTTTTTTTTTTTTTAAAGTCTTTAATACTATCAACATTGATGATGATAAGGATTAATAATTATGAAACAGCAAACAAAAATAAAAACTTTGGTACCTATTTGCATAACTGAGTGCCTAAAAAAAGGTTCCTGAAACCATATTTAATAACCTCAAGTGGCTCAACTTTCAGAAGTGCTGAGATAAGAACCTACAGATTCATTAACTTTCATGGGATTTGTGGACACCCTGCTCTTCTGAAAATCAGCCCCCTTTTTATTTAAGGGAACTAAATATGAATGTAGAAGCCTAACTTTAGGCAGCCCCATTTTTAAAATCTGATACATTTTGTAAAATTAAAGAGCCTAGCTTTGAAAGCTGGCAGCACATGTTGCAAGGGGAAGTTTATGAGGATGGAATTAGGAACTCCGCTAAGACAGAACACAGTGCTAGGTTGGTCAAAGCACATCAAAGAATTTAAAGCAAAAAGGAGTGTTGCTAAACAGGGACAACTGGAAGTGTCAAATAAGTGCAGCAATGTTTGAGCGGCAAATTCTCCACTGCTGAGGTACAGATGGGGATTAATGAAAGGCTGGCTCTGCAAAATACATCCGTCCATGTCTACTAAGAAAAAGGTGTACATCATGCAGTGGGTTTGATTAACTAATTGGGCCAACATCAGCCAACTGGGGCAGCAGATCCAGCATTCAGTCATCAATGTATGATTATTCCTATGATAAGACCTTTACCTATCACCCTCTATTTACTGAGTGCTTTCTGCCCCTATGTGCTATCCCAGCCCCTCTGGGCTTATCAGCTAAACTGAATTGGCAGGGGACCATACATAGATGGAACGGAAGCATATTCTGATCAGTGACCCAGTGCTGATATTCTCTGAGCCTAGGAGAAAAACTAGGTCTCTACTGACGCCTGTGATGATTGCCTTAGATAGATATGGCTTTAGACGGTAAAGGTGCTTCTCTTTCTAGATCACATGCTGCTAGATCAATGACACCTGAATCAAAAGTATGTTCATAAAAGCATAAGAATGGCCGCACTGGATCAGACCAATGGTCCTTCTAGCCCAGTGTCCTGTCTTCAGACAGGGACCAGTGCCAGACACTGCAAGGGAATTAATAGAACAGGGCAATTTTCAAGTGATCCATCACCTGTTGTCCAGTCCCTGCTTTTGGCAGTCAGAGATTTAGGGACATCCAGAACATGGGGTTACATCCCTGATCATCTTGGCTAATAGCCATTGATGGACCTATTCTCCAGGAACCTATGTAATCATTTTTTAACCCATTTATCCTTTTGGCCTTTACAACATCCCTGGCAACAAGTTCCACGGGATGACTGTGCATTGTGTGAAGAAATACTTCCTTTTGTTTGTTTTAAACCTGCTGCCCATTAATTTCATTGCCCTTCTCTGTACCTTTTCCAATTCTGACATATCTTTTTTGAGATAGGGTAACCAGAGCTGGACACAGTGGCATTATGATATTTTCTGTCTTATTATCTAACCCTTTCCTAGTGATTCCCAACATTCTGTTCGCTTTTTTGACTGTCGCTGCACATTGAGCAGATGTTTTCAGAGAATATCCATGTTGACTCCGAGATCTCTTTCATTAGTGATAACAGCTAATTTAGACCCCATCATTTTGACTGTACAGTTGGGATTATGTTTTCTAATGTGCATTGCTTTGCATTTATCAACACTGAATTTCATCTGCCATTTTGTTGCCCAGTCACCCAGTTTTGTGAAATCCTTTTCTAACTCTTCACAGTCTACTTGGGATCTAACTAAATTGAGAAATTTTGTAGCACCTGCAAACCTCACCTTTACCACTTTTTCCTGGTCATTGATGAATATGTGGAACATTATTCGTCACAGTACAGATCCCTGGATTATTTAACTGTCTCCATTGTGAAAACAGTCCATTTATTCCTACCCTTTGTTTCCTGTCTTTTAACGAGTTAGTGATCCCTGAGAGGACTCTCCCTCCTATCTCATGACTGCTTACTTAAGAGCCTTTGGTGAGGGACCTGGTCAAAGGCTTTCTGACAGTCCAAGTACATTACATCCACTGGATCCCCCTTGTCGGTGTTTGCTGACCCCCTCAAAGAATTCTAATAGATTGGTGAGGCATGATTTCCCTTTACAAAAGCCACATTCACTCTTTCCCAACATACCATGTTCATCTGTGTGTCTGATAATTCTGTTCTTTATTATAGTTTCAAGCAATTTGCCTGGTACTGAAATCAGGCTTACTGGCCTGTAATAGTCAGGATAGCCTCTGGAGCTTTCTTTAAAAAAAATCAGTGTTACATTAGCTATCCACCAGTTATCTGGTACAGAGGCTGATTTCAGGGATAGATTACATATCATAGCTAGTAGTTCTGCAATTTCATACTTGAGTTCCCTCAGAACTCTTGGGTGAATACCAACTTGTCCTGGTGACTTATTACTGTTTAATTTATCAATGTATTAAAAACACCTCCTCCATTGACACCTCCATCTGGGACAGTTCCTCAGATCTGTCACCTAAAAAGAATGGCTCAGGTGTGGGAATCTCCCCCACATCCTCTGCAGTGAAGGCCAATTGAAAGAATTAATGTAGCTTCTCCGTGATGGCCTTGTTTTTCTTGAGTGCTCCTTTAGCACCTCAATTGTCCAGAGGCCCCACTGATTTTTTGGCAGGCTTCCTGCTTCTGATATACTTCAAAAAATTGCTGTTAGCTTTTGTGTCTTCTGCTAGTTTTTAAAATTCTCTTTGTCCTGCCTAATTATACTTTTACACTTGATTTGCCAGAGTCTATGCTCCTTTCCACTATCCTCAGTAGGATTTGACTTCCAATTTTTACAATATGTCCTTTTGTCTCTATTTGCATTTTGGTCCTCTTACTGCCAAAAAGAGATACAGTTATGGGTCAAATTTTCAAGTAGGTTTGCACCTAAGCTTGTGTGCACTTCATCACACTCCCAAGGGGTGTGCAAATGCCCAGACACGGGGGAACCTAGGTTTGCATATGCACAAGGATGTGCAACTCTGACACGCACACCTTGGGCTGGAGGGTGGGTTACGCAGCTAAGTAAAAGGTGCACAAAAATTCAGTCACCCATAAGCAAGAGACTGCTTGAAAATATGGAACTATAGAGCAATCCTATGCTTAAAGTCCGTGGACAGATTGGATGGACAGAGGAATGATGACTGTGTCACAGCTAGCTAACAATGCTACATTTAAACCAGGGGTCGGCAACCTTTCAGAAGCGGTGGGCCAAGTCTTCATTTATTCACTGTAATTTAAGGTTTCGCGTGCCAGTCATACATTTTAACATTTGTAGAAGGTCTCTTTCTATAAGTCTATAATATATAACTAAACTATTGTTGTATGTAAAGTAAATAAGGTTTTTAAAATGTTTAAGAAGCTTCATTTAAAATTAAATTAAAATGCAGAGCCCCCCGGACCGGTGGCCAGGACCCGGGCAGTGAGAGTGCCACTGAAAATCCGCTCGCGTGCCGCCTTCGGCCATAGGTTACCTACCCCTGATTAAAACCATCTGTAGATGTTCAGCAGTTTGGCTTACCCTGCTCTGGAGCATGGAAATATCTCCAGTTAAAGCATTACTTATGAATACATTTGGGCCAGTGTACGGGGAGATTTTGGCAAACCAGTAAAGTGCTTGAAACCACTATGGCTTATTGTTAAAGACAGCCTAGTCAGCAAGCCGTTAAAAGCAGTCTCAGCTTGACCAAGGCAGGAGGGGAGGGGGTTTTGGGTGCCACAGAAAGGGCAGCTTGACCCCACGTCCTTCCTGATAAGAATTATGTTGAAGTTGCTGATACATGCATTTTAGAAGAGCAGGAATGTCTATTGGGGTCTCAAGGCTGCAGGCTCTGGAAAAACCCACACCTGGTTAATCAATAATCAGAAGGAGCCTCTTGCTTGCCCATTGGAACTGTTTGCTTGACAAGTTTTCTTTAAGGGACATGTCATTCTATTACTAATGTATAAATAAGGGGACTCCTTTGGGGGACTCTTCGGGACGCGTCTCTCCCTTTGGATGCATCTTGTGTTCCCCATCGGCAGACGGGCTGCCACTGTGCCACTCGAGATCCACACTCAGCTTTGGTAATTATCGAGGGTTGGGGGTGTTTTACTAACCTGTTGCGGACGTGTGTAAGTGCTTGAGACTAAGTAAAGTTTAGCTTTAAGTGAAAGCACTCTTGTGTTGTCCTGTTTGTGCAGCCATCTCTCGGTTGGACGGCCGTGTCTCCCCTGATTTATTTCCTGACACCTCCTCGCACAGAGTAAAAGTTACCAAGAGCTTTGGGTGGAAAGAACCCCGGGTAACACCAGATGCATTGGGTACTCCAGAACCTCAAGAAGGTTTTATTCTTGTGGAGGAGACTTCCTGGATTTACTGGGCCAGTGGTATCCTTTTATGATTTTCTGGCCCAAAAAACCCTGCCAAAGATTGATAATTTGAGATTGGCTTGGGGCAGAGATTTGGATACACAACTGTCTCCAACCCAATGGAGTACAAGTCTATCTAATGTTAAAAAAAACAACGATAGACCTGAGACTGTGGCTTATTCACCAAAAGACACATTTTCAAATATGCTGGCCCCCACATAGGCTAATGGTAATGGGCCTCATAAATGCTGACCACTGTTAGAAATGTGACTCTATTAGTGCTGTATTAGCTCATGTGTTAGCCCCCGGATCAAGAATTTCTCGTGTGAGGTGCGTCAAAGGACCAATTTGATTTTGGATGCTAAGTTGGGACACTCCTTCTTAAATTTCATTCTTGGATATATTCCTGATACCTGGAGATTACTTGGTAACAAGGCAGTGTGGTCCCAACATGCAGCTTTGGATGCTAAAAAATGGATTCTGCAAAAATGGAAAAGCCGATCCCCACCAAATATTGATGCCTGGTTTGGTGATATGGTCAACCTGACAGCTAACACATGACTGACATTCCGCAGAAAGGGAATGCCCAACAAATTCAAAGCAATTTGAGCGGACTTTGTAGAGGTCTATGATTAACATAGACCCTGAAGAGTGACATGTCGTTTCTCCTCCCTTCCCTGTATCCTAACCCTCTTTATTTACTTTGTGTATTATGATGAATCCGGCATTTTGGTGCATTTGTTGTATTTGGAAACATTAATAAAAATTATAAATAAAAAATAAGGTATGGGACTATAAGTCATGACCTAACATACATCTCATGCCCAGCGTGGACCCAGTCCTGTAAGCGGATCCATGTGGGCTCACCCATTTGCCTATGCAGAGCCCCTTTGACTTCAGTGGTACTTCATTGTGGCACCAGAACCTAGTTGCATGGATCCATTTGCAGAATCAGTCTCTATATTAGCTAAAATCCAAACCATAAACCATAAACAACAGACCATGCTGGAAGATATTTTTAAAAATCATTCACTGTAAAAATTCCAACTAAATCAAAGCTGGTTTTGAATTGCAGAAGTGGAGAAAACAAAGATTAAAGGTTAAAAATTCCAACGATTTCCCAATTGTGTCTTTGCTCCTTCTTTAATGTAAAGATGGAGGAACCAATCGGAAACATATCATGATTTAAACACAATATCCCCAAAATGAGAATCTGTAGGCCAGCTCTCAAATGGCGGGAAGGACCTTTTTATAACTGCTTTATAAACCCGATAAAATGTGTCTTGTATGGAAAACAACGATGATCCCTAAAATACAGCAGTACCAGTAGGTTCCACTAGCATATCATGTTAACTTAGTGTAAGTATCTATAATCAGTTGCTTTATTCTTCTACTACACAGCTAATACCATCCCCAGCCTCAGCATTCAGTTCTATTATACTGGCTACATTTCTTATCTGGGGATTTCGGACACCTGCAGAGCGTTTTCATGTACTGTCACCATATTCCTGGAGAATACCATGGCTCGTGAAGAGAAATATTTATTTTCTCAAATGAAATAATTCTGTAATGTTCTATGGAATGAACAGAGACAATATAAGTTAGGCAAAACAGAATGCTGCTTAATGGAGAGATTAGAAGCGAAGGAAACCTTTCCAATTTGATTCCTACCCCAGAAGATAAAGTGCCAGCTTAAACTATGATTCAGTTTAACTCTGTGTGACCCAGGAACCTTTTGCTGCCAGCTAGCAGTAGGCAAAGGGGAACATAGAGTTTACAGGGATCCCCTGGGTCATATAGATGCCCACTAAGTTTACCAAAGGGTGGCACATAAGGTCTCTATCAAAATCCAGTAGCCCAGTGGTCATCAAAATCATTCCAAAATGTATGCATGGATAATATTTAAGGAGTTATGGATCTATACTGGAAATTATGTTCTCAAAGCCTTGGAGTTAAGGCAGGTGACCAGGAAGTGATATGTCTTAAGCAGGTTCCTTTCAAGCACAGGGCCGCCCGGGGGTGGGGTGAGGAGGGGTGGGGGGGCAAGTGGGGCAATTTGCCCCAGGCCACGCGCCCCACAGGGGCCCCCATGAGAGTTTTCGGGGCCCCCATGAGAGTTTTCGGCAGGTCTTCGGCGGCAGGTCCTTCAGTGCCGCTGAACACACCCGGAGCGAAGACCCGGAGCTTCTTCCGCTCCGGGTCTTCGGCGGCAGTTCGGCGGCGGGTCCTTCACTCGCTCTGGGACCTGCCGCCGAAGTGCCCTGAAGACCCGGAGCAGAAGGACCCCTGCCGCCGAAGACCCCAGGCCCCCTGAATCCTCTGGGCGGTGCTGTTCAAGCAGACGCTTATCCCCCTGTCTGGTCATGTGTGCACGGGGCATTGAACGTCTCACAGTGGAGACCTGTTTGCATACTGAGCCTGACAGCAGTAGAAAAGTTGCAAAATCTACAAGACAGGACTTTTACAGGAAGAAATCAACAGCAGGAAGGGATCTTGTTTACGAGCAAAGACAACGGACTGTGAGGGTATAGCAGGGAACACACTGGTACACCCTGTATCCTTCACATAGCAGACAAGCTGACAGCATATCTTGTATCATGGAAAAGGGATTACAGCCTGCCTAGTGCGAAAGTGCTGGTGAGCAATACTTCATCAGACATAAGAGGCTCTCATTAATTAAGTCTATGCTCTGGAATGCATGTTATGATTTTATTTTATATGTAACCATTGTTTCCAAAATGTCTACTTGCCATCACTGGAACCTCTGGGCTTTGTTAAATAAACTTTTACTTGCTTTCCCTGTAAACATATCAAAGTGCTGTGCGTGAAGAGGAGCAGTGATTTGAGGGGTAACTGGTAAGCTGGGGTGCACTGCTTCTTTGGCAGCAGCAAATCTGTAAATACTGCAAGTGTCCAGCGGAGGAGGGGCCGGATATTCCAAGGAGACGCTCAGATATTGGAGCGTGCCTATTGCTAGTCTAGAGAGAGAGAAGGCCCTGCTCATACCTAGCGGGGAGGGCATGTGTTGCCCATGGAGTTGGGGAGTGTCTGTGGCCAGTGGAGATGGGGAGCGAACCCCTGGCAGGCACAGATAAGGTTCCCTCATGCTACAACGGGCAGGTGGTAGTGAGGTGGCTCTCAGTCCTGCATATTATAGAATATCAGGGTTGGAAGGGACCTCAGGAGGTATCTAGTCCAACCCCCTGCTCAAAGCAGGACCAATCCCCAACTAAATCATCCACACCACACTGCCTACAGCTAGGAAACACGTACCGAACGTGCTCTCTTTCTGGAAGCTGTTGGAATCCAACCTCCATGTTATATTTTAGTCATGACCCCTGCAATCTAACTAGGCCGATTTGACTAATCCACACCAATATATTTTCAAATGAATCTATGGCACCGAGAAAGCTTTGTAGATTAAGATCAAAACTTCCATCTATTTTTAATTAATCATATTAAAGCCAAAAATTCTCTGAAGCACAGAATTTCAATATTTAAAACTGCCTCATTACCTATTTAACCCTTTCAAGTGCCCTACAGATGTTTGATATCATTGTAGCAATCCAAGAGCCATGTGGACTTATGGATATATATAATGTATCTTCCCTAATGCTTTCAAAGGAAGCATGCCATTTTTTAAGGAACTCACGCACGTCTCAATGCATATTATTACATCTGAGCACCTGTATTTAAAGTCACCTTCCCTGGCTCCGTAGATTAAGCGATAAGTCATGCATTTGACTATGATCTGTCAATTCATGTTTGACACAGAATAGAATTAATGGTTAGTTATATGAACCCTGTGTCTTTACAAGCAGGCTGAACCGGCTACAGGGTTGACACATTCAAGCAAGAACCCTTAGCTAGCCAGAGCCTGGTCCGGAGGCTGAACTGGGACACTAGACAGGCGGGCCTGGGGAAGGGAGACGCTTATGTGGGCGATAAGATGAAGCCATGACTATTGTGTGGCTCTGCCGATAAAAGGAACTATTTTAAGTTGGTGAAAACGGAACAGGAAAAAGCAGGCGCGAGACAGTGACTCCAAAGCAATGAACCGAAGCGGAAGTGGATCTGGGACACAGACGAGGGGCAGAGCATCGCAGCCACAAGGGGTCATTCCCAGGTGCATTGTGGGGGGCAGGGGGAGGGGGCGTCTGCTAGGACAAGAAACCAGGCCCATCACAGAAACCTGAGAAGTGCAGCAGTGCTGGGAGCCAGAGAAGCGGAAGGATCCTCAAGACTAGGGATCTTGTTCCAGCTCCTTAATTACTAATCCTTAGCGCCCCCCCCCCCCAAGCCAGTAGGGAATAAACACAGAATAACAGAGCTCCTCTACCCTGTCCCCCCCACACCTTCCTGACATATCCTCTGCCCCTCTCTGTGCCAAAAGGTGGGGACGGTGCAGCAGATGCAGGCTCCAGATCCCACACACCTGCGCCTATGCCGGGGTACTCACTGCTGGGTATTCGTAGAGAGCTCCTGAGTGGCACAAGGATCAGATCTCATTAGAGAAGACAGCTCATAACACTCTGCAACCTGTAAGTGGCCGCATCCTGGAAAGTGCCTCTTGACTGACTGATCTAATTGGCACTCTTTCTGCTCCTTGCCCTTGGAAACGAAGATCCTTCCCTCCCGGGGGAAAAGCACACTGACAATTAGGAATGTGCATCTTGTAGGGGCTCCGGGTGGGTTGAAAGATGCACACAAATGATTTATAAGAGCACCGTGTGGCCTTTTGTGAGGACCCATTTGATGTGAAGCCCAGTGGGCGTGGATCAACTGCAAGCCAGCACCGAATATGGGTCCAGTGTCTCCTAGGCTAATCGGCAAATTGCCGGTTTTCAGAGGCCTCTCTTGGTCAGGACAGCCCATCGAGTTTGTTGCAGAACAGTCGGGTTTGATTCTGCAGCCCTTACTCGCGTGCGGGGGTCAAATGAACGTCGAGACAGTGCTTTTAATGGGACCGCTCGAATGAGAAAATGCTGCTGAAAGGGAGCAAGGGCTGCAGAACGGCTGCCTTTAAGTTAAAGCCACAAGCATGCCGGCACCGCTGCCATATTCTGGCGAGCAGATTTAGAGCTATTGACCTGCACCCACTTACAGCAGCCAAGAGAAGCACTGCCTGTTTTAGCACATGCCAAGCGCTATGATGCTCGAAACCCAACGGACCTTCTCACGCTTTTTCCTCGCTGCTGCCCTCCCCACACCTCTCAGAGCTCTCTGTCCAGTCTGTACGGCGTTAGTACGTCTTTACATTGTCCGCCTCGGGGGAGAGGGGGTGGTAGCGGCACTCACATAATGGTGCTTAGGATTTTGTTCTAAGAGGCAGCCTGGTCGAGTGGGTAGTGCTCATACACTGCCCAGCACAACGGGGTTCTGAGCTTGGCTGGTTCCTTTCGGGCCTAGGCGCTATGCTACACAACCAAAACAGAATCCAACTGTCGCATGTCCATTGTACAATCATTTGCAGGGTTGCGGTAGCCGTGCTGCTTCCAGGATATGAGACAGATAAGGTGGGCAAGGACCAAATTTTATTGGACCAAATTCTGTGGGTGGAAGGTGCAAGCGTTGAAGCTACACAGAGCTGGGGAAGGAAACTAGAGGTGTGCACAAGAATTTGGAGGGATGAAGGAACCGGGGCAGGAGAAATAGCTGTAAAGGACCCAAAGGGGTTAAGAGAGACCACTGGGCCCAGATAGCCCCACCCCTCCGGGCCTGCCGAGCACGCTCCAACTGGAGGAGCGAGTTAGAAGGGAGCTCAGAAACGCAGGCAAAGGTGGTCGACAGGCTGCAGGAGAGAGGAACCCTCCTCCAGGAAGCCAGACAGAAGGCTGAGTGTGGGGAGGGGACCACAGAGTGAGTAAGGCTCACAGACAGGGCCTTCTGCAACCACCCTCCCCTTTGAGGACCTGTAGGTCCCTGCTCTTTTGGACTCTTTGTTTGCTGAGTGAATGGTTGGACTATGGCAGCCATGCCCCCAAACTGAAGGGACCTATGGGTAGGAAGTAGCCCAGGGAAGCGAACTGGGACTTGCTGCAGGGAAGACCCTGCTGGTGTTGTTTCCCACAGGTCTCTGGGCCGGGACCCGGTGGAGGACGAGGGCCCGAGTCTCCCTATCACACCTTCTTAAGAGACAAGGCCCGGATGCGGGTGGAAAGCTGGAGATTCCTGGGTTACGATCAAGAACAGGCACCCCTATCGGGGAGAGGGGGAAGGGGCAGAAGTCAGGCGCGCTAACCACTAGGCTGCCCAGTCCTCTGAGCCCCCATCACACTGCCACAAATTGTCTCTGCTATACCCAGCCCTCTCTCTAATCAGTACCAGCAATGTGATATTGGGCAACAACTTTCTCCTCCAGTTTTGGTTACAGACTAGATTGATGGAGACTAGTGATGTTGTCTGTGATGCTAAACACACACGCGCTGTAATTAGCCGCTGAGCTGACTTTCACTTGCCGCCACTTTCATGCGTCAGAATTGCTACATTTGCTTGTCACTTTATAGCCCTGTCTGACTGTTTCTCTTCTTTGGTTACTCCTATTTAAATAGCTCCACGCTAGATACCAATACAAATACAGAAAGGTGGAACACATGTGCATGCAGAAACTGAATCAAACGGACACAGAGTACACTAGATTCTGCTCTGTTACACTAGTCTAAATCCAGAGAAACTCCACTAACTTGTAGGGAGTTACATCAGGGTAAATGAAAGCAAGTTTTGGCCCAGTTGTCACATCCTTCATAGTTCTTAATAAACCACTAACTAGTTATTGGTTTCAGAGTAGCAGCCGTGTTAGTCCACAAAAAAACCCCAACAGGAGTACTATTCTAATCCCGTCTCTGATGGTAGCCGGCCCCAGATACTTCCGAACGAGGTGTGTGCCCTCACTAATGGACCCATTTTAACAAGCTCACAGAGGGGACTTTCTCTAACTGTGCTAAAATATACTACAGCAACAGTCATTTAAATAGCATCGCTGAGAACTCAGAGCAGGAGCAGGATTCTGCTGGTCTCACCTGATAAAGAGGCAACAACCACCATCCTGGCCACCACACTGGGGACTGAACTAGAGACCGCTAGAGCAGAAAGCAGGAGTGTGTCTACAGTTTAAGCTAAAGAGCCAAGCTCTGTATGTAGCTGGGGGATGTAACCTGTGGACCAGGCATAGCAATGGAGAATCAGAGTACACATTGACCATTGGGTTATATAGTTGCTAACTACCATCTCCAGGCCTGATTCTGCTCCCACTCACGCAGGGTTTATATGAGCGTGTCTCCTTAGATGTCAATGGAGTTACTCCTGATTTACACCTGAGCAGAATCAGGGCCTCGGTCTTTGCCATTATACCTACTTTCGCAACCATCAGAGATATACAAATAAGCTGATAGTCACACTTTGGAATCGAGCTGTGACTATAGAAAAATGGGAAAATGTGCAAATGTAAATAAAATGAGTAGTTCATCCTAGATCCATGCAGAACCCTTATTAAATCTTCAACTGGCAGCTTCATTCATTCATTACCTGTTTTCAGTGCCCTTGCAGCATATATTATTAAGGCATAACCTCACTTAATCTAACTTGCAATCTTCAACATGTTTTGACACTTGCTAACCAACAATTCTCCAGAAAACATCTACTTGAAGTTATTAATTATCTACTCTTGACTTTGAACAGAGCTAACACAAGGTTTTTGCTGTTTGGCTTCCCGTTCACAAAACATTTATTGCAAATCATCTAATCAACATTGATACAAAGCATGAAAGCTGGTCAAAAATTCGAAAAGTTTGTCCTGTGGGAAAGTTTGATATTTTGAAATTTATTTTGACGAGACTGCACCTCCCATGATGCATCATGCCAGTTCAACCAGAGGGGAGACTGTGATGCATCATGGGAGATGTAGTCCAGACGGGTGGCCCAAGAATAGAGGACAACAGGGACATGAGGCACATGAACTGTAATTCCCATGTGGCAACTCAGGAGACACCGATTGATATCTAACTGACCCAACACAAAATGTTTCAATTTGACAAATCAAAATATTTGATTTGGGTTAACCCAATCTGAAATTAAATATTTTGTTTCAATTTTCTCAACAGAAAATCAAAACATTGGCAAAAGTCATTTTTCTTTAAAAAAAAAATCAATTTTGAAGGAAAAAAGCATTTTCTTTTGCCAAAACATTCGGATGGAAAATTCCTGACTAGCTATCCGGAGCATCTAGAGGGTTCTTATGAAATCTTCCACCCAAGATACTTTTATAGGCCTCGACTGTGATCCTCTTACTCTTGTTGAATAATATCCAACTCTACAAATAGTTGCATTGACGCCATTGGGACTTTTCACAGAGTAAGGTACCACTCATCCTGGCCCATAGCTATTTCTTTTAGATTTTAGATTAAGGGTAAATTTATAAATAGTTTATAAAGGTTTAAAATTATTAATAGTTATTTTAATAAATGATTAATTGACTGTAATAGAGTTCAACAGATCAATATATGGCTTATTACCATCTACAACACCTTCTCCGGTTGTGTTTATAGCACATGTCTGTAACACACTTACATCTGTTAATCATTTATTATCACTTCTAAACAATATATTAAGGATACTTTTATATAAAATGTGGCAATTTTTTGTATTTTTTGAGGACACTAAATGCAACACGTTTGTATGCATATTTATCAAACTAGATAATAGAGAAATCCCCTAAATGCTAGGGAAAGTCAGATCCTGATGCAAATTCCACAGCTGTCCCCTGTCACGTAAGGAGATGAATCAAAATCCCTGATCTAAACACACTCCAACCGCAGGGCATTTTGGATGAATATCTGAATGTTGTTGCTTCTGCCCATCACTTCTAGATAGATCATAGCTTAGGGTGGGTTTGTGCATCGGCACATATTGTAAATTATAGCATAATCCTGTGCAGTCTGTACATTTGGAAGATATTGTACAAGTACCAGATCCACCGGGAGAGTAGACAGTTTCACACAATACCTGTTTTATTGGAGAGTCTGAAAGACACCATCTTGTCAGGGATGTTGCACACACTCCTCACTGAAGCAATGCAGCTGTAATTAGCATAGTCCTGAGGCCGAAGATTCTTTAGTTTCAATATCTTTGTTTCCCCCTGCACACATTAGAAAGGTAAATTAGGACGAGATTAAGCCACAGGGACAGGCAGATTATCATAGCTTTCTGAGACAGACTGCCAGGGCCACAAGAATATTGCATTGGGATGGCTAATTAGGAGCAGGTGACAAGTTGGAACTGTCCAGAAAGAAAAGTTGATTTTAACCAACTCAGCTGCATACAAAAAGTGCTCTGTAAAAAACGCTTAGAGGCATGACCTAAAAGGTTAACTCCCCCACATACACTTAAACAAATGAAAGAAAAATCTTGTTTTGGCAGCAGCTTTGAAGTCACAATTGCTGACTGGATATCATTTCAGGTAATGCATCCTGAGATAAAACCTGTATAATGAAAAATCATAAGCTACTGTAAAAGGGTTCCTGTTGCTTTCCTTTGAAAACTGGCTTCCTAGAGATTTTATTTTTAGACAGCAGTTATGCAAATTATGGTGCAAAGATCTGAACAGAGTATTTAATAACAGAGCTCTTTTCGACAGGATCTAGAGAAAATTACAGCATCCAGGCAGGAAATTTTCATATAAAATACTATAAGAATTGGGCATAACAGAGAACCTGCAAACAGAAACATTTGAGAAAACAACCCTTAATGAAAAAAATATACAAAATCTTATATCATTGATAGAAAAGACACAGGTGTTTATGTTTCCCTGACAAAGTGATACCAGATGTCTTCACGAAGGATTGCTAAATGCAAATACTCAATTTTAGATCAAATACAAAATAAAGACATCATGGGGATAAAAAACAGAAATGTGAAGCACAGCAGATTGGGGAAAAAACAGTTACAACAGTAACATTTTTATGGTAAATCATTGTCAGTTAACAGTGCGCCACAGAAACAGAAATTAAATACAATACAGTTGTATTAAAACGTGCATATGCAATTAGTGCCAGCATAGAAACAAAAGTATTTTTTCAAACTCAAGACTCCCCACGTTCAACAAATATCTAATCTGAGTTTATATCAGAGAAAGAAAGAGACCTTTGAGCAGTCGTGGATAGTTCACTGAAAACTTCAGCTCAATGCACAGCAGCAGTCAGAAAAGCTAACAGGGTGTTAGGAACTATTAGGAAAGGGGAAGAAAATAAGACAGAATATATCAAATTCCCTCTATATAAATCCACGGTGTGCCCACACCTCCATGTGTCCAGTCCTGTTTGCCCCATCTCAAAAAGTATATAGCGGAACTTGAAAAGGTTCACAGAAGGGCAACAAAGATGGTCAAGGGTAAGGAATGACTTCCATACTAGGAGAGACTAAAAAGATTAGGGCTGTTTGGCTTAGAAAAATAGATGATTAAGGGGGATATGATAGAGGTCTATAAAATTATGAATAAGTGTTGAAAAAAGTGAGGGGTCACCCAATGAAATTAATAGGCAGCATGTTTAATGCAAACAAGAGGAAGTACTTTTTCACACAATGCACAACTAACCTGTGGAACTCATTGCCATGGGATGCTGCGATGGCCAAAAATATAACTGGATTCAGAAAAGAACAAGGTACATTCATGGAGGAGAGATCCATCAATGGCTATTAGCCAAGATGATCAGGGATTCAACCCCATGCTCAGGGCGACTCTAAACTTCTGACTGCCAGAAGCCGGGAGGGGAAGACAGGCGGGAGCTCTCCAAAATAGCCCTGTTTTGTACATTCTCCCTCTGGTACTGGCCACTGTCAGAGACAGTCCACTGGAATAGATGGACCATTGATCTGACCAGTATGGCATCAGTTCTTAAAATAAAAGGATATAAAAGGACAAATCCTCTTTGACTTACTCAGGCAGAACTCCCACTAAAGCAAACTGAAGCTCTGAATAAAACAGGCATGAAGTGGCCTACAAACTGAAAGAGACAAACACTGAAGAACTCTTTATTACAAGATTTCCACTCAGTTGTTAATAATAATATTGTCTGGTGTATAGTTTTATTGAGACAAAATGGTTGCACAAACATCAAGTGCACAGGGTTAAATAGGAAGGATTTGGATGGCTATATGGGCTGCGTTAAAAAATACTGCACGTTATGAATAAGCAAAAAGAGATGAAAAGGAAATAAATGGTGCACATGCCTCGTTCAGGAAAGAGGTAGCCTTAAATGCAACCTTAGGTCCCAGTCCTGCAAACATAACGTATCATGCAAGTAGTCCCAGTGAAGTTAAATGTGAAAGTTAAGCAGATGTTGCATAAGTGTTCACAGGAACAGGGGTTTAAACTAGACTGTTCAAATGCACACAATAATACAGAGGGAAATCTGTACCCCTTTTCAAAGAAGGATTGATATGAGTGACCAGCAAACAGTGGTGGAGATGGAAGTTAACAGAGTTATTAAATCTCTTTGGTCAAATTCAGAGACCAACGTAGTTCTGCATGAGACGGGAATGCAGGATTTCATACCTTACAATGTGCTCAGGAATATCTGGGGGACATAGGGGCCAATTTAAAGCTCATTTAAGTTGACATGAAGACGACTGTGGAAGTCAATGGACTGTGGATCAGGCCCATAGATACTGTCAGTTAGTGAGTCTTGCAAGTTTAAGCCTCAGCTGTTAACTCTTTGATGTTGTGGACTAATCTCACAATTGTAATGTGGTTTATGTTACATCAATTTCTATGATTTGTTAAAAGTAATTTTAGCTGATTTGTGTAATTAGTGTAATTATGTCTAATTATATAATTAGTGTAAATACGGCAAATGTAATCTTATAATTGAACTGTGCAATTACAATATCTGATGATGATGATGATGATGAAGAAAATCCATAGGGAAAAAATTGTGCAGCAAGTTTACAGCTTTAAAAAATTCACTATCTGAACTGCTTTAGTACATGAGTACATGTATGAATGATTGGGTTCCCACCCCCCACACACAGTTGCTAGAGTAAGTAATCCTTGTTAACAACTGAATTGCAGAAATTCTGGTTTTAAAAATCTAGAGCTAAATTTGAGTGGCAGGATTCCTAAAATGCAGATAAGGCAATAATGTGGTTTATGTTTTACCTTCTTTTATTTAATAAAATAGGAAGGTTAGTGGAAACAGGCATAAAATGGAGATACGGATAAAATATGCTGCTTCCTTCACCCCTCCTTTCTTTGGCTACAATAGAAGAGAAAAGTGAAAATAGTTCACTATTTGTTTTCCTTAAACTTCATTTGATTTGGACTGATAATCCAGCTTCAAAGAAAATGCCATCTCAAATTCAAATCCCCTAATGTTCTAAAGTCAAATCTCTCCTCCCTCTTCACATCAGCTCTCCCTGTTTGCTACTGTATCATCAGCAGAACCAGTTATGCAGGTGTATGCAGTAAACATGTATGACTGGAACTTTTAATTACATTTTGTCCCCTTGTGTATCAAATCTCATATGCACACAGATAGATGCGCTAATTCAACCTGAGCACCAGTAAATGTAGAAAGGTTATGGATAAGCTTTTGACGATCAACATGACAATCTAATTTATTTACTAATTTAATACACACACAGGTTTTACCAAGAGTGTTCCTAACAACCTAGGAACCATATTTATTTTTAAAACAAAAGAGATGATGGTAAACACTGCCATGTTGAGGTATGATTAGTCAAGAAATCCCATCTCAGAGGGAGCCATTCAAAACCCGCCAATCCACACCTTGGGGGAGGGATAGCTCAGTGGTTTGAGCATTGGCCTGCTAAACCCAGGGTTGTGAGTTCACTTCTTGAGGGGGCCACTTAGGGATCTGGGGCAAAATCAGTACTTAGTCCTGTTAGTGAAGGCAGGGGGATGGACTCAATGACCTTTCAGGGTCCCTTCCAGTTCTATGAGATAGGTATACTAGACCACAGAGTAGCTAAACTGGGTCCATAGATTATAAATTAAGAATAATCCCATTGCATTCAGAAGTCCAAGAAAGGTACTCTACCAGTCTATTTCTCATCTCTGCAAGGTTCCAGGCCACACGTTTCTCTGTAGTATTGCAAGCTATGTTAGCAATACAAAGTGTAATACACAGCAAAAATTATGGTGCTCTCAAATCAACAGCTCAGAATTATTTAGGATTGTTCTGCTCTAACTCTGACTGAATGGGCAGCTGTTTGTTTCTTTCCTCAGTGTTTTTTTCGGATTTTCAAAACTCTCTCTCACACACACACACGCACACACACTTGGTTTCAGTAGACTGGATCTCCTTCTCCCTCACTTTCATACTGGGGTTGATTTACGGTCTTCGGAAATACAAATGTGTTCAAAAATGTGATCTGATAGGCAGTTTTGGTGGCCAATACACCTGAGTTGCCAGAGTTAATTGATAGGGACACTTCTGAGTAACAGCAGCTTTCTCTATTTCTCCAGTCAGTGTTTTAATGAAAATTGTTTCATTCCAAAATCTGGACCCAAAAATTAAGTTAGAAGGGGTGAGAGTCCAGATATAGTAAGAGAGCTGTTCCTTGAAAGGCTTTTCCGCCTGTAACTTTCTATACAGAGACATTGTACATTAATTATTTGGGGCACAGGTAGGAAATAACAGTATGATGGGGCAGATCTTCAATGACTTCAAAGGAGCTACTTCAGTTTGCACCTGCAGCGGATCTTGTCACCCGTTCTCATCTTCTGACAAATTCCTTTTTAGAGGGTAGCCCAACAATTTCAAAATAGAAAGAGTTTTCTCTATGTTAAATGATGCTTACAAAAATAAAGGCACTCGGTAACTCCTAGGCATGTCATCATTACACAGCACACACAGACATGATACGCACAGAACATGCAATCTTGCCCTATAGGCACTTTTGAAATGTCCACCCCCCTGTAAAACGTTGTTTGGAGCTAGGACCCACAAAGGGTGGGAAAGGCCAGAGAGGAGGCTCCCAACCCCCACCAGAATTAGATAAGAGTGAGTTTCTAACTCCTTCAGGCTCTTGAAATGAACCATGTTGGTGAAAACCCCTACAACATGCAGTATAGCTATTTGATCAGCTTTGGTGGGGGAAAACAACAGATGTGAAGCCTGAAATGGAAAGAAGGGAACTGTTCTTCAAAGGGTCAATATACTGTGTACGTAAGGGTGAAAATATTATGAGGAAAAGAAAAATACTGTACCTTGATTCCTACCTGGGTAAAGAAGGGTTCGTAGATTTCAACTCCTTTATCTGACCCTTGCAGTAATACCTCTTGGCCACGTCTCCAGCTGTACCGTACAGGTGGGTTGGAGTTAGCAACACACCTGAGAAACACTGTTCTCTCATAGTAAAACTGTTCTTTTGCTTCCCCGATGCTCTGGTGAACTGTCACTATCGGGTCATCTAAATCTGGAAATGCATAAAAAAAAAAGCACAAAAACACACAACTCAGATAACAAAATCAGGGCTTACATAGATCCTAAGGTGTCTCCTACACACAAGTAAGCAATCAAGACTGCACATCTTCTTGAAAAACAACAGGCAAGTATGAGAATGTTTGGGATCCGTTCCGAGAACAGTTACTACCCCAAGTGTATACTCTTAGATTGTCCGTTCTTTGGATCGTCTTTCTGTTCTGTGTTTGTATAGCGCAGGGGTAGGCAACCTATGGCACGGGTGCCGAAGGCGGCACACGAGCTGATTTTCAATGGCACTCACACTGCCCGGTTCCTGGCCACCGGTCCGGGGGAGCTCTGCATTTTAATTTAATTTTAAATGAAGCTTGTTAAACATTTTAAAAACCTTATTTACTTTACATACAACAATAGTTTAGTTATATATTATAGACTTAGAGAAAGAGAACTTCTAAAAACGTAAAAATGTATTACCGGCACGCAAAACCTTAAATTAGAGTGAATAAATGAAGACTCGGCACAGCACTTCTGAAAGGTTGCCGACCCTTGGTATAGCGCCTGGCCCAATGGGGTCTCTTCCCACCACTGGGTCTCCTAGCTGTTACCACAAGAGAAATGTCTTCAAAACCATTCATGGTGTTAAGTGTGAATTAATGTTTCATTTAAACAATTTCATCTCTTTTTCTTTCTTAATCTCACTTAGATAAAACACTGTTGATCAAACCCTGGAAATAATTAGTCAAGCTGTTTTCATTTGCATCGTAAGAGAAGTTTGATGTTATTTGGCGAGAATGTTTTATCTTTGCCTCTTATCGGATAATGTGAGTGTATCTGTGTTTCTTTAAAGTAATAAAATAGAACATGTTTAAGGCAGACGTCTCTTTAGCTAGTTAGATATGTATTAAGCTACAAACAAAAAGATCCATCCCAGGCTTTGGACACCCTTGACTCTCAACTGCCCTTGACTCTCCCGTTGCCTACTTTGTCCCCATATCTACTCTAGCGACACCATCAGAGGACCCAACCACCTCAGCCACACCATCAGGGGCTCATTCACCTGCACGTCTACTAATGTGATATATGCCATCATGTGCCAGCAATGCCCCTCTGCCAAGTACATTGGCCAAATCGGACAGTCTCTACGCAAAAGAATAAATGGACACAAATCAGACATCAGGAATGGTAACATACAAAAGCCAGTAGGAGAACACTTCAATCTTCCTGGACATTCTATAACAGATTTAAAAGTAGCCATACTTGAACAAAGAAAAACTTCAAAAACGGACTTCAAAGAGAAGCTGCAGAACTAAAATTCATTTGCAAATGTAACACCATTCATTTGGGCTTGAATAGGGACTGGGAGCGGCTGGCTCACTACAAAAGCAGCTTTCCCTCTTTTGGTATTGACACCTCCTCATCAATTATTGGGAGTGGACCACATCCACCCTGACTGAATTGGCCTTGTCAACACTGGTTCTCCATTTGTAAAGTAACTCCCTTCTCTCCATGTGCCAGTATATTTATGCCTATATCTGTAATTTTCACTCCATGCATCTGAAGAAGTGGGTTTTTTACCCACAAAAGCTTATGCCCAAATAAAACTGTTAGTCTTTAAGGTGCCACCGGACTCGTCGTTCTTTTTGTGGATACAGACTAACGTGGCTACCCCTCTGATAATTAAAATACAGACTTCCTGCTCCTGCAGTGTCAATTTAAGCATCCCTGGAGCCCACAACAGAGTTTCTTCCCATTCCAAGTCCACACTTCACAAATACCCCCCTGCCTCTAAACGTGAGAAAGGAAAGTTAGCCCTTGGAGCATGACCTGTAAATCGACGAACTTGGCATAGTTGCATATTGAATCAGCAGGACCCAAAACTGGCCCAAACCTGGTTTTAGCAAAGACAGTGACAATCAATACGGCATCAATTGTTTGTTGCACTGTATACAAAAACCAGGGGTATTTCTCAGATCTTATCTGATCATACTGGAGCAAACCAGGATGAAAGCGTTATCCCTGGGTTTGATTCTTTTGTGATTCTTCTGATCAAATGCTTATGAATGTGTGTTATGATGTAGGAATCACTTATTATTTAGGCTTTTAGCGATGTTTAGAGCAATTGTACAAATACCATTTGGCCTTTAGATTTTAATAAAGAAATTTAGGGTTAAATTGTGCAGTAGGAAAACCCTGCATAAACAATGATACCGATAAGCTTCCGACACTTGGCTATCTCCTATCAAAGGGGGAGACAATTCCTTTGTATGCGGTGTTGTTTTACTATCATATTTTGGTAAGTTGTCTAAAAACTAATGGCTACATTGAAGAAAAACATACAAATAACCCCCCTCCCAGCCACCTTTACTAACTTATCTTGCACAATTTTCCACCCGCAAATAACTCAGCTTGCAATGTTCCACTCACAATTAGTGGCAGATAGCATCTAGCTACTAAAACTTCTAACGGCCAGTAGGAGGTTGCTTCTCTAAATTAGGCACTTGAGTTTCCAAAAGGCTAGGTGTAGACAGGTAAATCTAGGTGTGCTCCCAATCTGCATGTACATTCACTGTAGCTGTGTACTCATATGGGGTGACTGCATACCCAACAGTGCCTGCTTATCCACAGACTTATAATCACTCAGTCTGCATGCACACAGTGATTGCTTGTGTTAATTCAGCACACATTTTATTGGTTAGAAAAATGTGTAGAAGCCCATGAAAAACAAACACACACACTAAATTCTAGGATATGCAGGATTTCTTCAGTTAATTCTGATTTTGCCCACTCATCCAGAAATTACAATCCCAGTCCTGCAAAGACTTATGCACCCGAGTAACTTTACAAATGTGAGAAATCCCACTGAATCAGTTGGAACAACTCCAGGGCCTGATTCAGCACGGTCCTTAAACACATGTCTAACTTTCAGCATGTTCCTTGCCCTGTTGGACTCAGTGGGAGTATAAACTCACATGCCTGAAGTTAGGCATATGCTCCAGGACGTTGCTGAATCAGGTCCAGGAGAACACAGTTGCTCCATTGCATGTTTGCAGGATCAGGGCCAATCAGTGCTAAAAAATAGACAGCTGCCTTAAATATGTAAGCTGCTCTTTAAAAGTGTACATCTTGATTTGAGTAGGAAGACCAGTGGCTGCGTGCACATTGGAGAAAGCATCTCGATTAATATGAAACACATGTGCCATACATCTATCCGAGTAACATGTACAATACTTCTTGGTAAGAGTGCATGGATTTTAAATAAATGCTACCGTAGATCTACCCTGACAAAAATTGGATGTAGTATCACAGAAACAAATTATGAAACAGTTGTTTCAAATTAGGATGGCATTTTATAATGAGATTTTGTTTTTTCTTTTAAAGGTTATTTTATAACAGAGTAACATTTGCAAAGGAAGGAGAGTGCTGAAATGTTATGTCCTCCATTCGTTCAATGGCAAATGAATTCCGGAAAATAGTTTGCTTAATCTTCAAGGCCAAAACACCTGGTTGCCTACAACTCCAGTGAAATGCAGAACATATCACACAGTAGTGGCTCTCCAGAGTCTTTGTTGATCAACAATACCATTAAAACAATACATAGTAATGACAGAGTGGGAATTTGAAACGTGTCCTCTCACGGAACTTCGTCTCATTTGCTCTTTTGAGGAAAGATGGCCTTGTGGTTAAGGTACTGTGGGTTCAATTCTGAGCTCTGCCACAGACTTCCAATATGAGCCTGGGCAAGTTACTTAACCTCAGTGTACCTCTGATATCTATCTGTAAAACGGCAAGTGATGATAACACTTCCTTCATCTCTCGTCTAGTAGGACTGTCAACTCTTTTGGGCAGGCGCTCTCTTTTAGTGTGTGTTTGTACATGCCTAGCAGCATGGGGCCTTTATCTCCACTGGGTTAAAAATAATTATCATCTTGAATCTCAAAGAAGTCAAAGCTCAAGACTGCAACAGAGGGCAAGGTCCCTGCCACACCATTTTCATTATGTCCACTTAATGGAAAATTCTCACGGCAGAAAATGACTGATTGAGTCATTGGCAGTAGAAAATCTCTCCAGCTGCATGAGAGCAACAGAAGCAGCACGAACAGAAAAGACAAAATAACACTGCGTTATTCTGCACAGTAGTTAGGAGCTTTCATTGAGCATTCAGCTACACGTTCCATTAGTGTGCCGGGTTAGAGACATGTCCTATTGGATTATTATGTAAGAAGGCATTTTGCTCAGGCAATATAAAAAGTTACAAAACATATTTTGTAACGCTACCAGGCATTTGCTACAGGATGTAACTACCGAGGAATGGCAACTGCCAAATTAGTTTCACTCAAGAAGGCCATTTTAAAGCTATCTGATCAAAATGGCATTCCTATACTGTAGTCAAGGCTGTCTTGGAAGTCTGATTTCAGTGCATAGCTGAATCACCACTCATCTGTATTCAAAATCCCAAATGGACTTCTTTTTGTAATTGGTTAAAACTGTATGTGTGCATTTCTTTTCTCTCCAACAGCACTTGAAGGAGCAAGCCGATCAATAGTCTGGGCTTGAAGCTATTGAATTTAGTTCTTACAAGGCAATTAACTAGCAAAGGGGAAATGCAGAAGGAAATCTCAGGGGGGTCCTAGCACAATAGAAACAGATTCAGCACAAGGTGTATTTTCCTCCCTTTGCTTTGCAATAAGACTTGCATTTTTATTATCGAATTATGAAGAGTAAGGTGATTAATCAGTTATTAAATGAAACTGAAGTCATGGCGTGATGTTTTAAGTTAAAAAATCTATTAATCCCCCCAAATAATCACAGAATTATGTTTTCCACAGAGATTGATGCTGCCATTAGGTCTAATTTTTCAGTCTTTACACTTTGAATTGAACCAAATGAGAGTGAAAGCCCAGACGGCGCACGCATGCTAAATACTGTATGGGAAATATTCCCTCCAGAAAGCCTGAAACTCCTGCACAAGCAGAAATCTAAGCAAAAACTGTTTGAAACAAAACTAGAACAAACATGTCATGACCTGCAGGGCAATGACGTGAGCGGGCACAATGGGAATCAGCATCGTACAATGATGCACATTGCTAATGTCCAGCGTTGAGAAATGCTTGGAGAAATGTTATTGATTACAGACCCAGCCTGGCAGCATAATCACCACGAGTCAGAACCCTGCACCCAGTCCTGCAACCCACACACAATCCTACAGCTTCAATGGGGAACCAACCCCCGCACATGGAGACAAGTGCAAGATTGCACAGCCTGCATTTGCTACATGATTTTCCTTCAGCCCGTGGGACTACAACGTTGTTGTTGTTGTTTTTGTGGTGGTGGTTTTTAAATTGACTGCAATTGTCCTGAGTTGTTCAAAGAGAACGAGCCTTGGAAAAGAGAGAAGGTACTTTTAAGACTGATCTGTAGAACTGATTGAAATTGCTTCATAGCAGAGATGACCCCGGAGGGAGGGCAGAGAGAGGGCAGCCAGCTTCAGCAGTGTTACTGAGCATGCTCAGTCCCTGTGAGCATGCTCACAACAAGCCAAGCAGCAAATCTGGGGAGTGGGGCACGTGACTCCGCATGCCCCTGCCCCACGAGTCACCTCTGCTTCATAGGGTCATACTATAGGGAAGGTGGCAACGAGCCCTACAACAAACCGGGCTTGCCTAACACTTTTCCTATTATTATAAAAAAGGCTTGCAACCATTTCTTTTTTTCAAACGGCGTTCTAGCAGCCCAGGGTTTTCAGCAGTGCTCCAAACTTCTGCAGGGACACAGTCCTGGTGTCAGCACTATATTATTCTGTATAGTTTTGAATTATTCAAACATAAGAAGCCAATAAAATGTTTTTGAGACACACAATAGGTTATGTAATTTGAATACACCCAAATGTATAGGCTGTGGCAAGTTAGTGACTTGCTCTAATTGCAAATGAAGAGCTCTGTTTCTGTACTAACTTTACGGCTCAATATGAATATTGAATGCAAGTACTGAGTTACTGAAAAAATTAGACAGAAACATGTGGATGAAAATTGGGAGTTCTTTAAAATGAGCTTATTAGATGGCCAAAAGCCCAACAATTCCACAATACAAAAAAACGACTACTTTGGTTAACAGCCCATTTAAGTTCTGTGGCACACTAAAGGCTGCAAGTAGGAATAAATAAAGCAATATGTAACAAATTGGAAAACATTTATATTGAATGATAAAGTGCTAAAAGTTGATATGGGAAAATAAAGATATCAGGGGAAAATAATCCAGCCTTGGCAGGGCTAAGAACAATAAGGAGTTTTTAAGTACACCTCTACCCCGATATAACACGACCCGATATAACATGAATTCGGATATAATGCAGTAAAGCAGCGCTCTGGAGGGGCGGGGCTGCGCGCTCGATATAACGCGGTTTCACCTATAACACGGTAAGAT
This sequence comes from Platysternon megacephalum, assembly GCA_003942145.1. NCBI lineage: Eukaryota > Metazoa > Chordata > Testudines > Platysternidae > Platysternon > Platysternon megacephalum. The sequence goes on along the minus strand of QXTE01000153.1, from coordinate 172,430 downwards.
TTTTTGGCTCCCAAGGACAGCCTTCTATCGGGGTCGAGGTGTATATTGGGAACAAAATGAAAGCATAGCAACGGTTTAGGCCCATTACTAGATGGAGGTGGTAAAACTGTAAATAATGATACAGGAAAGGCAGAAATGTTCAATAAATACTTTTGTTCTGAAATTGAAAATAAGCAGGATTGATGTACTCATATCACATGAAGATGATGAAATACTTTCCTGTCCATCAGTAATTAAAGAAGTAGCTAAACAACAGCTACTATGGTTAAATATTTTTAAATGTTCAGACTTGGATAATTTGCATCCAAGAGTCTTAAAAGAGCTGCTAAAGGAGATCTCTTGCCCATTCATTTTTAACAAAGCTCGGAGTACTGGAAGAGTGTTAATGTCATGTCAATATTCAAAAAGACCTGAGTAACTATGGCCTGGTTTGCCTGATGTCCGTCCCAAGCAAAATATTAGAAAAGCTGATTTGGGAGTTAATTGATGAAGAATTAAAGGCTAGAAATATAATTGGTACCAGTTCACATGGTTTTATGTAAAATACGTCTTGTCAAACAAATGATTTAATTCTTTGATGAGATTACAAAAATTTGGTTGATAAAGATAACTACAAAGATGTAATTCACAGACTTTTAAAAGTCATTTGACTTAGTACTACATGACATTCTGATTACAAACTTAGCACCATACAATATAAATAAAGTGCACATTCAATTGATTAAGAACTGCGTATAACTGCCAGATCTCAGAAATAGTTGTCAACTGTGGGTGTTTCTAGAGAGGTTTTTCAGGAATTTGTATCAGGCCCAATGCTAGTCAATATTTTCATCAATGATCTGGAAATAAATATAAAATCACTGCTGATAAAATGTGCACAAAGATTGGTGTAGTAGTAAATAACAATGAGAACAACAGTCACAAAGAATGATCTGGACTACTTAGTAAACTGGGCTCATTCAAACCAATGCATTTTAGTACAACCAAATGCAAAATTATAGCATCTATGAACAAGGAATTCATGTCATACCTACAGAATAGGGGATTGTATCCTGCAAAGCAGTTACTCTGAAAAGGATTTAATGGCCACAATGGACAAGCAATTCAACATGAGCTCCTAGTGCAATGCTGTGGCAAAATTCAGAGCCAGTTTACATCCAGGGAAGTAGCTAGTAGGAGTAGGAAGGTGATTTTACATCTGTATATGGGATTGGAGGGGCCAGTACAGAAATACCGTGCACATTTTTAAAAGGATGTTGGAGAGGGTGCAGAAAAGAGCCATAAAAATGATTCCAGGGTTGGAGAAAATGCCTCAGAGTGAGAGACTTAAAGAGCTTAATCTGTTTAGCATCTCAAAAAGAAGATTGCAAGGTGATTGATGACAGTATTGGAACCTACGTGGGGAGAAAATACCCGGCACTAAGGGCTCTTCAATCTAGCAGAGAAATGAATAACAAGAAACCGTAGCTGGAAGCTGAAGCCAGACCAATTCAAATTAGAAAGGCGGCACACTTTTTTTACAGCTAGGATAATTACTAACCATGGGAACAAACTGCCAATGGAAGTGCTGGAAGATCTGCTTTAGCCAAACACAAGTTATTGGGCTCAATACAGAAATAACCAGGTGTAAGTTAATGATATACAAGAGGTCACATTAGTTGATCTAATGGCCTTAAAATCCATGAAACTAAGAAACATCATTAAAAAAAATATACAGGATTCATTAGGGGGTTTCATACAATGTATACTACAGCACATTTCGTACAATGTAAACTATCATTTCACCCAACTTACATTAAAATATATCTGAGCCTCAGTCTTCTTCAGTATCCCAAGCCTCAGCCTTGTCTTTGTTAACCATTCTGATTACCAGAGGCTACTCCAAAATGTAGACCATAGGAAACAGGAGTTAAACCCATCCTTACATCACTATCATTTAAAAGCAGCAGGCTGAGGTAACGTAGCTAGCAGCCTGGACAATTTTGACAGTGTGACCTTGAAACAATAGGTGTGAAAATCTTGTACATTACCACATCTTATTATGACCTCAGCTCAGCCGTAAGTACCTTAGAGTGCTAAAATTCCCAATCTAATCAAACATTGTTTCTCATCTTGTTATGTAGAGATCCTTAAAACCAATATTAATGAGGGACCCTGTAATAGTAAATCCTGACGTTCTTTCTTTGTATTTTCTACTGTATCTCTACTGTAACACCACAACACATTACATTTAAAGGGATCAAGAATCAGAGGGGTAGCCATGTTAGTGTGGATCTGTAAAAAGCAACAGAGTGTCCTGTGGCACCTTTAAGACTAACAGATGTATTGGAGCATAAGCTTTTGTGGGTGAATACCCATGCGTCTGACGAAGTGGGTATTCACCCACGAAAGCTTATGCTCCAATACATCTGTTAGTCTTAAAGGTGCCACAGGACTCTCTGTTGCATTTAAAGGGATGAAGGATTTACCCCCCCTCTCCCCTCCGAACCAGAAGGTTAAATGATGTAAATGACCAAACTGGAGAACTCGGTAGACAAGAATGATCTATTCCCAGGAATAATGCATGTAAAGAGTCTTTAATATTCTGTAAATGAGGAGTTATTAGTTGCATAATTCAACAATTAATTAATGTGTCCTTTCTCCCTTTCAAAGAGCAGGAAAACATAACTTTGTTGACCGAACAGACCCTATCATATAGGGGAAACATACAAAATAGGCTCCCCACTTTATCCCCAAATCAATTATTTCTGTAAAAATCTCCCAGAGGCAGTTCAGTTCAGTATTATATTCAGGAAGTATCTTGAGCACTGCTCACTCATGTACATCCCTTGCAACACTTAATCAGTTGCTTCCACATACACCAACTGGGACTAGTGCTTTATCAAAATATCTAGCCACATACAAAGAGTTCCTGAGAGACTAGACCAGAGTAAAAGGTATGTTAATTCTGCTTCTCTATGTGCTTATCTCTTCTGAAATTCATATGACTTTCTCAGACTCAGGCTCTTTACCCGTCAAATACAACAACACACAATGGCTTCTGGGGCTCCACACACTCTCTGGCAATCACAACTCCTACATCAGAACATTCTTCCTCCCCACTTTGATTCCAGAGAATGGAAAGGGAATTTTGAAGTGACGAGAAGGGAAGAGAAGACCTGAACTAGATGGAAACAATGTTGAGTTTACAATGAGAAAACAAGGAAACAGGGCTCCATTAAGACAAAAGACCACCTTTGGCAGGAGATGAAGGTTACAAGTCAGAAGAATATGGCTAAAGCTACCACAAAGAGAATAAATAAAATAAACCAGTTCAGAAAGTAGCCTATTGGGGCCCAATCCTTCTCCCAATGAGCTGGAATAGGCCAATTATAAAGACAGCAGGAAAAGGCCAACTCCAATGAAGTCAATGGAACCGATTTAGGATTTCACCTGGAGAGTAGGAACTGTACAGGCTACGGAAAAGCAAGGGGAAAAAATAGACTTCTGGGTATGATAAAACTCAGTGGATATTATATTTCTTTAGAGCAAAAGCCATAACTTTCACAGGCAAGCAAGGCACTCAGATACTATGGTGATGAGTGCAGTATAAGAACCTAAATAGAATAGAAAAGTTACAGCAGTTACTTGTAAACTTCTTGCCCCAGATTTTCAGAGGCGACAAACGATTTTAGGTGCCTCAATTTGTGGGTGTCTAATCTGAGAAACGTAGAAGGGGCCTGATTTGCAGAGGACAGTACTCAGCGTTTTCTCATAAACAGGGCTCTTCAGAATGGGCACCTAAAACTTCAGGCGCCGAACATCGCTAGTACTATTTGAAAATTTTGCTGTCTAGTGTTATAACCTAGGGATACTTACAGCATTCTTTGTCAGGAACCTGAATTTGACATGTACACATTTGAGATGGATATGAGCTTAGGAATTATTATGAATTAGAGACATCAGTTTTAATTTAGAAAATGAACAGTGTAATAGGTATTTATTCATATAACTTTAAAATGTTCTTGGCAGATTCTTTGTATAATAAAAAAATAAAAAAACGGATCTGCATATGCAACCAGCGAATAAGAAATTATTATTATTCCACAAGTAATTGTTAGCACTCTGCTGTGGTTCAAAAATAGCCATTTCCTAATTAATATATTGTAAAAATTCTGCAAAGTAGTTCAACAGCAGCTATTCACGACTAATTAAACATCATTAAAATACACTTGACAAGAAAATATAAATCTTCTTTGCTTTAACCTAATTTGAATCTTCCATTTTCATTCTAGCAAGCATGAATATTTAATCTTAATTTCTTAATTTTCGCCAGCAAGGTTGTCAGTCTAAAGTAGCCATGCATTTTAATGTTTTAACTGTAAAAGTTTTATATCTTTGGACACAAAGACAGTGAGCGCACACACGCAAAAACTCAACTAAAAGTCCTGATGGTGATAGTTACCAAATGACAATCAATGCATTCACATGAATACACTCACCATTTTTACCTTTCATAAAAAGCCATATTTTTGAACAAGATCTTCCAAATAATCCCCAAAAAAACAAGCTGTAAAAAAAGAAAAACTTCCTTTTTTAAAACTCCCAGTTCCGTCAAATGTCAATTGGATTATAACAGCCATAGTACAGTAAGGGTCGATGGATGGACTGGAGCTATGGCTACAATTCTGGAGTAGGATGTGCATGCACAGCTCCCATTGACGAGAGAATCAAACACATTGGATTGCACTGATGCACCATGGAAATCGGACACCATTGTGCTAAGCACTGTACATATACCTAATAAGTCAGTCCCTACCCCAAAGAATTTCCAATCTAACATGCAATAATGGAAAGAGCCTTTCCACGCGATGTTCCCATTTCTCACACATGAAGAAGGAATGAATTTTCTTGACAAAACAACCAGATCACTCCTGCATTCCGTAGAAGTAACTCTTTCCAAAGAACTCCTGTTCTGCTCTTGTATAAGGTGATATGTCCGCTATATTTAATACATGCAAAGGAAAGAGAGAGGAAGAGAGCTGAAAAAAAGACCCGTACACCTAATTTTTGGTTAAAATTCAGAGCTAAAATATTAAAATCCAAATGACTTCAAAGGTGTCTTCTTGTGATCCTGAGTAATACTGCTTATAATCTCACCATATGGAAAGAAACGTCTGCGATGACCTTAAACAGTGCACACGCTCATTGACTTCAATGATCATTGGATCAGGCCTTGAGTCATTCTTGAAACAAATACACCTCTACCCCGATATACCACCACCCGATATAACACGAATTCGGATATAACGCGGTAAAGCAGCGCTCCGGGGGGGCGGGGCTGCGCACTCCAGCGGATCAAAGCAAGTTCGATATAACGCGGTTTCACCTATAATGCGGTAAGATTTTTTGGCTCCCGAGAACAGCGTTATATCGAGGTAGAGGTGTATTCTGTCCTGAAGCAGCACAGAACTTTCCCCATCATTTTCTCCTCTTGCTTTGCTTACTGACTTTTTTCTCCTTCACTTGACATTNCTGTTCTGCTCTTGTACAAGGTGATATGTCCGCTATATTTAATACATGCTAAGGAAAGAAAGAGGAAGAGAGCTGAAAAAAAGACCCATATACCTAATTTTTGGTTAAAGTTCAGAGCTAAAATATTAAAATCCAAATGACTTCAAAGGTGTCTTCTTGTGATCCTGAGTAATACTGTTTATAATCTCACCATATGGATCTTATAATCTCATTGACTTCAATGGACATTGGATCAGGCCTTGAGTCATTTTTGAAACAAATACACCTCTACCCCGATATAATGCCACCCGATATAACACGAATTCGGATATAACGCGGTAAAGCAGCGCTCTGGGGGGGGCAGGGCTGTGCACTCCAGTGGATCAAAGTAAGTTCGATATAACGCGGTTTCACGTATAACGCGGTAATATTTTTTGGCTCCCGAGAACAGCGTTATATCGAGGTAGAGGTGTATTCTGTCCTGAAGCAGCACAAAACTTTTCCCATAATTTTCTCCTCTTGCTTTGCCTACTGACTTTTTTCTCCTTCACGTCACATTGTTCATTTTTTCTTTTGACAAAGAAATTAGGCAATAATATTGAAGGGGACAATTTTCCAAAGTCACAAGTAGGAACTGGGCACCGAACACATCTGTGCCTTTGAAAATCACCCCCTGAAAGGTTATCTTACAGACACGGCCTCAGAACATCTTAGCTGGATGTTTCTACTGGACTTAAACTGAAAAGACTGCATCTAGTGTAAGCTAACACTCTGAGACAGTATGGACGTTACGGTCATTTTCAACTGGCTGACATTACTGCTGAAAAAAAGAATGGATTTCAGTAGTTCTAGAGAGCAGATTTTACTTTGCCACCCTGGGAGCACCTGGAAAGCTACTTCCCGGGTGGATGCCCAAAAGGAAAAGGAAATTCAATGGCTAATGAAGATTGCTTCTTCTTAGTCTATGCGCAACATGCCTCAGGTGGCCCGTGACCAGGATTCATCACCAAATTTGGTCCCCTAGTTGGATCGTGAGCTTCCTTGGCGTGGGCTGGGTACTGCCGGGGAGCGTGACATGAACGCTGATCCATGCCCCCCATGAAGGGTCCTGGCAAGCAGTCATACAGAGATGCTTAAACTAATGTTCCTTCTCTGCTCTTTGTTTCGTTTTCTTTTAATCCCTAGGTTTCTCTGTTTTTGTCTCACAGCTATTTCTTGTAATGGTGGTAGCTGATTTGAATGGAGAGTTCATCGGGTAAGTTGACAGGTTTATACACCTGAGTTTTCGATCTGCTTAACTGAGTTTATCAAAATAAACTCCCTTAAGACTAAACTACCAACAACACCAGGCTAATTTTACGAAGCACTCGGCACTGAGCAGGTTTTTTTGGCTAGCTAAAATGTTTTGGCTCATTATCACAACAGCGCCTACTGACCTTGGTTCGTGTAGCCAAAGGGCAGAAATTCAACAGGCTTATTACAAAAAGCAGATTTCAGAAGTTTGCTGTGAGCCTTCTAGGTCTCTGTAGATCGACACATGGTATTCTGCAGCTGTGTTTCTTGAATTCTGTAACACTAACTAGTTTGAAACAACAGAAACCCAATGATCCCGCATGCTGTTTTTTAAGTCAACAAATACATTAATTGTAGCTTTACTGCCCTGGGTCAAATTCTGTCTTCAGATCTGTTTACAGGCTCCTATTGACTTCAGTCATCCCACTCTCTCTCTCTGAAAACACACCTCACCACTATGAACCAAATGATTCTCAGACTCTTCCAGTTGAAGTTGTACACAAATAAGGTCCAAGTTAAAATCTGTGACTATCCTCAGAATACAGAGCACTCAGAGGTCTTCCCACTGCTAATATTACACTGGACACTCCCAGCACATGGGAAAGTGCCCAGCATGTGGCATTATAAAAATGTATGTGCCTCTCTATGTATTCTACGCACATCAGACCGCAAGGCAGTGGAGTGCTGTATTCTGTTGTGAGATCCAGAATACACGTGCAAATTCTGCATCAGTACCCTCCTCCTGCACAGACAATAAATCCTGTAGAGACTGATGCCTTTTCCTGTCTACAGCTGCCAACAGGCTGCAGCTACACCTCTATGATGTGGACCCTGCCACACTGACGCTCACCTTTGCAACAGGAAGGCTCAATGCCAGGGGGAGGGATAGCTCAGTGGTTTGCGCATTGGCCTGCTAAACCCAGGGTGGTGAGTTCAATCCTTAAGGGGGCCACTTAGGGATCGAGGGCAAAATCAGTACTTGGTCCTGCTAGTGAAGGCAGGGGGATGGACTCAATGACCTTTCAGGGTCCCTTCCAGTTCTATGAGATAGGTATAGTCACTGAAATGCAGTCTACCTGGTGCTATGCAGGAGAAGCAGCCACAAATGTTAGCTAGGGTGAATGCAGCAGTTTTGCTCATCAGAATGGTGCAATCAGCCATGCGCATCAGTGCCCTATGCTGGCATCTGGCTTGCTTCCCGATGCAACTCGGGGTGTTGGTTATGCTTAGCAAAGCACTAAACACAGGGCCCAGCTGTCTGAAGCTTGTCTCCTTATGGCCCATTGCAACGCTTGCTGTCTGTTCCGAGAGCAGAAGTCTCCAGGTTTGGTGGCCTCTGGAACTTACTCCCGAGGGCATGTCACCAAAGCCCAGCTTTGGTGAGCTTCAGCAAGCACTGTAAGGCCATGTCTACACTACAAAATTAAGTGGACCTGAGTTAGGTCGACGTACAGCCACCGCAGTAATTACTGTGAATTTTGATGGCCACTCTGCTCTCCTTCTGCTGGTGGTGCACGTGCACGACAGGAGCACTTGCACCGCTGTAAGTGGGGCAGTCCAAGGGGCTCACAACTGGAGCACACACACACACCCTCTGCCCCAGGGCTGACAGCCCAAGCATGGGGGAGGTGGGCTCCAGCTGTGCGCCCTGCATGGGGCTGACAGCCAAGAGGTGATGTCAGTAACGCAATGTCTACGTGGACAATGCATCACCCTAACTACATCAACCTAAGTGCCGCGCCTCTCGCGGAGGTGGAGTTATTAAGTCAATGTAGCGGGTGACTGACATTGGCAGGAACAACGTTGGAGTGTAGATGCTTACAAAGTTAGGTCAACGTAAGCTGCCTTATGTCAGCCAAACTCCATAGTGTAGACCAGGCCTGAGACTTATCTGGCTGCCCAGATCTTTCCTTATCTGATGGAAATGCCACTGCAGCCAGCTATGAGGCTGCTTTGTGAAGTCTGTTAAAATAGCCGTAAGGCACCCAATGCTAAGGCAATGGGCATTATTTCTAAATGCGAAAACAAACAAATATCTAAATAAACTGCCTGATTTGTATCATTGTGAAAGAAACCGAGTCTGAAGGAACTGCGATTTCATCACTCGGTAATGAAAAAAAGCCACACAGCTAATATGAGAGCTTCTGAGAGACTTATTATAGTGCCAAAGGCTTAACCTTGTATCAGCTTTATGCTTGACTTGTTATTATTAACATTACTGTAATTTGATTAAAATTACCTAGCAGTTCGAATGTCTCATCTTTCTGCCTCCCAGTTTGTGCCTTCTGTGTCTCTCTGATATTCATCACTTTGTAGCAAACAAGGAAACACACACACAAAAACTTCTCATAATCCCAGAGAGTGAGAGCCCACATTGCTCTGGTGATATTTCAGGAGAACAAATCCAGGAGCATATTTATTGTCAAGATCAATAGCTAAATCAAATCAGAAACATCTAGCAATTAGAAGGGCTGCAAAGGAAAGTGCGGTAAAGCAGCCTTGGATTATATAATACTGATTGGGTAAAAGCAATCAGTACAGTCCCATCACTTACTGCACTATGGAAAGCACTAAGATACTAAGGTGATGCTATAGAATGGAACAGAATAGAGAGAATCCTGTATCTTCCAGAAATCCAGAACGCATGTCCCAAAAGTCCTGCCAGGAGAGCAGTCTACAGTCATTTTATGATTGATTACATAAGAACATAAGAGAGGCCGTACCGGGTCAGACCAAAGGTCTGGCCCAGTATCTGTCTACCGACAGTGGCCAATGCCAGGTGCCCCAGAGGGAGTGAACCTAACAGGCAATGATCAAGTGATCTCTCTCCTGCCATCCATCTCCATCCTCTGACGAACAGAGGCTAGGGACACCATTCTTACCCATCCTGGCTAATAGCCATTTATGGACTTAGCCACCATGAATTTATCCAGTCCCCTTTTAAACATTGTTATAGTCCTAGCCTTCACAACCTCCTCAGGTAAGGAGTTCCACAAGTTGACTGTGCGCTGCGTGAAGAAGAACTTCCTTTTATTTGTTTTAAACCTGCTGCCTATTAATTTCATTTGGTGACCCCTAGTTCTTGTATTATGGGAATAAGTAAATAACTTTTCCTTATCCACTTTCTCAACATCACTCATGATTTTATATACCTCTATCATGTCCCCCCTTAGTCTTCTCTTTTCCAAGCCGAAGAGTCC
>QXTE01000153.1:140634-158779 GCA_003942145.1 Platysternon megacephalum | reverse complement strand
CCAGGTGCCCCAGAGGGAGTGAACCTAACAGGCAATGATCAAGTGATCTCTCTCCTGCCATCCATCTCCATCCTCTGACGAACAGAGGCTAGGGACACCATTCTTACCCATCCTGGCTAATAGCCATTTATGGACTTAGCCACCATGAATTTATCCAGTCCCCTTTTAAACATTGTTATAGTCCTAGCCTTCACAACCTCCTCAGGTAAGGAGTTCCACAAGTTGACTGTGCGCTGCGTGAAGAAGAACTTCCTTTTATTTGTTTTAAACCTGCTGCCTATTAATTTCATTTGGTGACCCCTAGTTCTTGTATTATGGGAATAAGTAAATAACTTTTCCTTATCCACTTTCTCAACATCACTCATGATTTTATATACCTCTATCATGTCCCCCCTTAGTCTTCTCTTTTCCAAGCCGAAGAGTCCCAGCCTCTCTAATCTCTCCTCGTATGGGACCCTCTCTAAACCCCTAATCATTTTAGTTGCCCTTTTCTGAACCTTTTCTAGTGCTAGAATAGACTACTGCATCATCACTGATCGTTTCCTGGGAGATGGCAGAGTTATAATAAGCTGTGGAGAAGGGAAGGAAGAATTCTGTCACAAATGGGATACACATTTTGGAGCTAAGTTAATGGGTTACCAACCAAGAGTTTAGCAAATAATAAAAGCAGGGCTGTCAATTAATTGCAGTTAACACACGATTAACTCAAAAAAATTAACTGTGATTAATCACACTGTTAAACAATAGAATACCAATTGAAATGTATTAAATATTTTTGTATGTTTTTCTACATTTTCAAATATATAGATTTCAGTTACATCACAGAATACAAAGTCTACAGTGCTCATTTTATATTATTTTTTATTACAAATACTTGCACTGTAAAAATGACCAACAAAAGAAATAGTATTTTTCAATTCACCACATACAAGTACAGTTGTTCAATCTCTTTATCGTGAAAGTGCAACTTAGAACTGTAGATTTTTTTTTGTTACATAACCGCACTCAAAAACAAAACCATGTAAAACTTTAGAGCCTACAAGTCAGCTCAGCCCTACTTCTTGTTCAGCCAATCGCTAAGAGAAACAAGTTTGTTTACATTTACGGGAGGTAATGCTGCCCACTTCGTATTTACAATGTCACCTGAAAGTAAGAACAGGTGTTCACATGACACTGTTGTAGCTGGCATCACAAGATATTTACGTGCCAGATGCGCTAAAGATCCATATGCCTCTTCATGCTTCGGCCATCGTTCCAGAGGACATACTTCCTTGCTGATGACGCTCATCAAAAAAATAATGCACTCATTAAATTTGTGACTGAACTCCTTGGGGGAGGGGGGGGAGAGAATTGTATGTCTCCTGCTCTGTTTTACCCTCATCGTGCCATATATTTCATGTTATAGCAGTCTCGGATGATGACCCAGCACATGTTGTTCTTTTTAAGAACACTTTCACTGCAAATTTGACAAAATTCAAAGAAGATACGAGTGTTAAATTTCTAAAGATAGCTACAGCACTTGACCCAAGATTTAAGAATTTGAAGTGCCTTCCAAAATCTGAGAGGGATGAGGTGTCGAGCATGTTTTCAAAGTCTTAAAAGAGTAACACTCCGATGCGGAAAATACAGAACTCTAACCACCAAAAAAGAAAATCAACCTTCTGAAGGTGGCATCTGATTCAGATTATGAAAATGAACATGCATCGGTCCGCACTGCTTTGGATCGTTATCGAGCATGGACACATCAGCATGGACGCATGTCCCCGTCATCAGCATGGACCCATGTCGCCTGGATTGGTGGTTGAAGAAAATCAAGGGACATAATCTTTAGCGCATCGGGCATGTAAATAACTTGCGGCGCCGGCTACAACAGTGCCATGCAAATGCCTGTTCTCACTTTCAGATGACATTGTAAACAAGAAGCGAGCAGCGTTATCTTCTGCAAATGTAACCAAACCTGTTTGTCTGAGCGATTGGCTGAACAAGAAGTAGGACTGATTGGACTTGTAGGCTCCAAAGTTTGACATTGTAGAAAATGTAGAAAACATCTAAAAATATTTAAATAAATGGTATTCTATTATTGTTTAACAGCGCAATTGATCATGATTAATTGTTTTAATCACATGATTAATCATGATTTCTTTAATCGCTTGACAGCCCTAAATAAAAGGTGATGTGGTGCAGATGGACAAAGGAATACCCATCGGATGAATAGACTAAGTAAGCAAAATTCTTCTGTGAGAACCGTGTGAATCCTCCTGGAGAAAGCACCAAGATACGTGCTACAATACTTAGGAACTGTTGTTATTTATTATTTGAATAATAGCAACAATATGCTAGGTTCTGAAAAATGACACTAATATAAAGACAATGCAGCCTAGGGATTGTACAGACTAAATCTAAAATACAGACACAGAGCAGAAAAGATACACTCAGAGGAAGATGCTTATATTTAAAGGTAGCAGATGGAACTAAGTTAATCAGAATACTATCAAGTAGCCAAGAGTTTTGGGAGGGATATAAAGTCAGACTTCAGGTCAGGAACCAACCTCCAGCTCACAGGGTTTAGGGAGAATCTTCCCCTACGTTTCCCCCATAACTATCCCTGAAGGACTTTCTTGCGCCCTCCTCTGAAACATCTGGAACTTGCAAGAAAGAGCGCTTGATTGGCTGGATTTCTGCCAAAAAAACTCTTATTCAGGTAGCTAGTGCCTGGCAGCTTGGCTGAAGTGGCTGGATAGAGAGTGAACCAGGTCTGGGGGTAGAGAAACAAAACAATAAACAAAAGGAGAATATTCCTATCCGATTTAGTTCTGCTCTACACGTCAAATTTAGGTAGACACAGATACAGTGCTCAGTTGAAAAATCAACACCCCCGAGCTTTGCAGTTATGTCAACCTAACCGTCACTATAGACAGAACTAGGTCAACAAAAGAATGCTTCTGTTGACCTACCTACCCATCACTCCTGGAGGTGGCGTTCCTATAGTGATGGGAAAACCCCTTCCGTCGCTGCAGGCTGCATCTGCACTATGGAGATGTAGCTCTGTCATTACTGTCCCCATAGTGTAGACGTGGCTGGACTGGAAGACAAGAGTGACCTTAATTTGCCAGGTTCTCAACTGGCCAGTCCTAGAGTTGAGAAACCAGCCTTTTCACTTCCTCTTTCTCAGGTTGGAATCATTAGCAGATTTTGCTAAGCAATTTTCCAGGAACAAGAATCCCTTGAGAATACATTAGCACATTCTCTCTTTACCATGAAGATGAAGGGGGCAGACGGGTGAGGAGGGAGAGAAGATTATATTCAGTCCAATCCTATGGTGACATTGCCAGTAAAAGACACTAACTCATTAGTACATAGACAGCAAATCAATACTAATTAGCCAAAGCAGATCATTCAGCAACTGAAATCTACATTTTCCCATGTTACATTTTGTTCTGTAAAAATTACGGTGTGGAAAATCCTGACCCCATTGAAGTCAATGGGGATTTGGCTGTTCACATCAATGGGTCCAGGATTTCAACCTCTTCCTAAAAAAAAAATTCTTATGGTTTTATAAATGCAAAAGGGAATTACATGGAGTTTGTTTGTACATAGTCTTTCTTCAGGTCTAACTATTAGGGTTGAATATATGGAAAGAGTTGCATCTTCGGGGGAAAAAATGAAACGATAACAATAAAAATGGGTGGGATCCTCACCTCTGCTCTAGCTACTCTGTGCTACTCCAGCTCAGAGCTGTGGTGGGGCGATCTTCACATGCAGATCCTCTGACTTTCTTCCTACAGCTCGTCTACATGAGGGGCTGCATCAGCAGCAGCTTTGGATTATTTGAGGCGCTCTCCCTTCTGCAAAGACTTCCTGCAGGATCTCAATGGTATCTGATGGAGCATGCACTGTCCTGGGGAAGTCTGGAGCAGCTGTGCACTTAAGTCACTACCCCAAACTCGTCATCTCGTGCTGCCTCACGCAAAGGCACTGGCTATACTATGAATTTCCCCCCACCATTGCTACCACTCATGTTGAGAAGGCGCCGACAATTATTTTAAGCACCACGAGCCGTAAACCAGCTCTGAGCACCTGTTTTTAACATGCCCTCATCAACCTAACCTGAACCTTTGTCTGCATTTGTGCTCCCATGGAGCTGAAGCCATGGTCGAAATGGTGCGAAATGTTAGCAAAGCAATCCACAACCTTAGCAACCTCCTGGGTATCGGATGGGTAGCATCAAGTGAGAGATCTGTTAAAGCCCTCTGCAATGCTTATTCTTGCTCTCCATAAACACCTACATGAAGCCTCAACCGGCAAAGATGGAGATGTAAAAGAGCCCAACAAGTCCAAGAGCATCAAGCACCTGACTTCATTGCCATGCACCTGAGAAGACAGAAAGGTGGTAACAGTTCCCACTTCCACAGTTGAACCTGAAAGAGGATTCCCCACTACAATATACATCTGCTCCAGCCTTTCAGGCTACAAGACTGTTTCTCTGTGATGTTGTATGAACGCCAGGGTAGGGCATCTCTTTCATCCAGGAAAGTTAGATTATGACTTCTGGGCATATGATCAGCTGATACCACCACACGCAAAGCATGTAACCAAAAAAACAAAAATAAAAAAACAGGCAGAGTCATATTATAAACATGTCTGATCTACTGCAAGTGGCAGTTTGTGGCTAATTTGTAGGCTCTGAGCAGAGTTTGGGACAGTACAACCGCTTTTCATTGTCCCACTAGTCTGTCCCCGATACTGAAAATCCCACCTCTGTTACGTCTGTCCAATGGCCTTTGTTGGGTGAATCAAGGGATATTGGAACCTTCCATTTCAGCCCAAGAAATAGAAAACAAATACCAAAAACCAGTCTTCATGTCAGTTTATTTTAAAATGCCAAATCTGATTGCCATCCCCTTTTACCTGCAACTTAATTTAGTTTGTACTTTCAAACTGCTGTCTAGGTTCTTTAATTAAAAATTAAGAGATTTTTTTTTAGTATTGCAAGTTCCAAATAGCCCTTTAAAAAAAAAGGAGAAGCTAACATTATACTTTTGGTGGTTTGACTGATTGATTCCCAAATCACTGATGTAATCATGCAAGAGTTTTTTTTGGTTTATGTGTTTTTAACACATCTGTTGAATCGATGCTTTCGGAGTGACAAGCAGTGGGAAGTATACAACCTGGTTTCTGTTAAGCAGGGCTTGGAAGCAACCAGCGTGTGCCCACGTGCTTTACTGGCACCTCTTTTAAGCTGCTGTCTTGTTATCCGGAATCTCAGCTTTTGCTTACAAGAAACCTAAACAAAGAAACCCAAACCAGGTCTCTAGCTGATGTGTGCTAAGAAAGCACAAGCATGGGAACGGAGCATGTAATTGATGCAGAGATGAGTCTGCAGAAAGAATAGAACAATAAGTCTGAGAGGTGTGAAATGCCCCATTCATGTCAGTGAGGGGTTAAAAAGAGATACCAGTGATGACAATTTCATTGTAAACATGGTTATCTATTTCTTTCCTCATGGAAGCAGGAGGTGGAGGGTTACAGATCTGCACAAGGGCTGGCCAAGCTGCCATGACACCTCAGACTGCAGTGTAGGTATACCCTGAGTCTAATCAAGTTCTGTTTGCAATCTATAGTGTTGACTGAGCTAATGTGATTGCAAAGCCATGGCCAAGAGAACAGCATGTTTCCCTTTCTGACTGCTTCTCGGCGCCCTTAAGGTGACATTCTCTTCATTGGATTCAATTACAAAAATAAATAAAATAACTTAAAATTAAGTATAATTTTATCCCCAAATATAGCAATGGTGATAGGGTTCCTCCCACCACTTGCCTGAGGCATTTTAACAACATATTCTAATTATTCTCTTTCATGCCTTTTTTCCTTTATTTTTGTTTTGTATTTAGCAAAGTCTGATATGCGAGCTGTGCTGCAGATGAGGTAATTGTTTACAATAAGATTGCTAATCATGATATGTATGCTAATGAGCTTTTCTAAAATGTCTCAATACACAATGAAGAAGGTCATCAATTGATTCTGGGAGAATTTTGTTTACAATCTGGGCTGCCTTCACCTGTGTGATGGCTCATTTAAGAAGCTAAATCCAGCACTGATACAGCACAGAAAATCATGATTGTACTTGATAAAATCAGGTCATCACCAAATCACCCATGGCAAAAAACAGATGACAATTAGGTGTGGTTGAGCGCTTCTGATTGGAATCCAAGCCCCTTGCTGATCTTCACACTAAAGAGAGGACCTAGAATAGGCTATTCAGACTCATCTTTTGCCATTCCACAGTGATTGATGTATTTCCTATTCTAAGGAGGAAGATACTGTGGTTAACTGCATGTGTCTGGGGGTAGGGAAAGGTACATTTTTAATAGCACCCACTGACGCATCTCCGAGATGCAACTTCTGATTCCATATGTACAGAGTAGGTGCCAGGTCAGACCTGGAGTCAAGCCAGGGGATCTTCTTTAAGGAAGGGAAAGAAATATCGGTATGCAAAGAGGGAATATGGGTTCCTTGAATATTTGGGTGGGGTTTTCAAAGGAAACAAAGGGTAGCAGGTGCCCAGCACTCATTGAATTTCACTCCCTTGGGATTACTTGAAAACTCCAGCCCCTGAATTTTTGGCCACCGGTGTAGCTGCATCAGTACAAACTTTTAGCGTAGACAAAAGTTCCAGTGGTGCAGCTCCTATTTTACTGGTGTATGTTGTGTCTATATTGAGGCACCTGTTGCCACATGCCTAAAACTCCCATTGCCACCCGGCTCAACCATTTTCCTAATGAAAACCCCTTCCTTACTGATCCCAGCAAGAACTGCTGTAAACTCTAGAATTTTGGAGGACAAAACATTACAGTGAAACATTTTTTTCTTTGATAAACCTAATCAAATGTATGAGTCATGCAAGGTAGTGACGTACGAATCGGCTACAAGCAGCTAGTTTACTTCTAAACACTTCATAAAAATATAAGCACCATAAATTACTCCTCCTGGTAGACCCAGATGCCTAATTGTTATAAGAGTTATTGTAGACTTGCTAAAGGAGCAGGGAAATGTCATCCACTGAATCACAAATCACTATGTATCCTGGAGGCGCTTTTGTGCAACAATTTTTTTGCTATGGCATTTTGGGATGCTTTGTAAACTCAGTGTCAAACCGTCACGGGAATAGACGGTACCTGGACGTACATAAGCAGCAGCAAGTTAGTGACAAAACTTCTAGGCAAACTGATACTTGCTAGGAAATCTAGCTAATGAAACTGAACATTAGGATTGTATGTTTATCAGTCCAAAAAATCTTCTATAGGATATTAGAGTGCAGCTTAAATTATTACACACACACACACACTCACGCACACACATACATACATAATGGGTACAATTTTCAAAAGTGTGTAAGTGCCCAAGGAGCTTAAATGCCATTTTCAAAAAATAACTTACCTAGGAGCCTTCGTTTAATTAACAGTAAAAATGGGACACATAAGTGCCTAAGTCACTTATGAAAATGTGACCTTCTATTCCAATACATCTCCCTATTAACAATACACATTTCCATTTGTATCACACTTCAAGACGAATGTTGAAAAACTGGAGAGGTTTCAAAGAAGAGCTGCGAGAATGAGGAAAGGATTAGAAAACGTCTTATAGTGACACGCTCAAGAAGCTCAGTCTATTTAGCGTAACAAAGGGAAGGTTAAAGGGTCACTTGATCACAGTATAGAAGTACCTATGTGGGGAATAGAAATTGGATAGAGGTTTCTTCAATCTAGCAGAAAAAGGTGTATGTAGCAAGTCGAAGCCAGACAAGCTCAGATTAGAAATAAGGCTCAGAGTTTTTGTTGGGTTTTTTTTGTTTTGTGTTTTGTTTTTTTAAACAGAGACGTTAATTAACCATTGGAATAATGCACTAAAGGCTATGGAGGATTCTCCATCACAGGAAATCTTTAAATCTAGATTGGATGCTTTTCTAAAAGATATGCTCTAGTTCAGCCAGAGCTATTGGATCTGAAGCAGTAATTAATTCAGGGAAGTCCCAGGGCCTCTGTTATGCAGGAGGTCAGACAAGATGATCACAAAGGTCCCTTTTGAATCTAAAAAAATCTATGAATCTATGGAGACCACAAATGGTAGTTTGGTGGGCCCGAAGAGGGAGTTTCTGGGGGAGTGGTTCTTGGAGGTTCTGTAGACCTTGGTCCAATGACCACACCTGAATCTATGTATCTGAAGCAGATAAATGTCAATCTATAAAGGTTAGAGCCCTTTGTAAGGTGACATGTTTTAATTTGTGGCTGAAATGAGCTTATTTTAAGATTTTGTTTCTACTTCAATTAATTTTCTTGGAAGAGAAAAGAAAAAAAAAATCAATGTGCATGGAAGTTTTATGCGTCAATCAAGTGCACAGGCTGGATATGTTATTTGGTGTATGGTAAAAAAAGTGTCCTTTTTTGAAACTCAACCTGCTTTGCCATTGTTCATCTTGTTGATTTAAATGTTTCTATTTCAATGTGCCGTAATTAAAATGTTAGTGGTCAATATTTCCTTGAAAGCTACTCAAGAAGTTTTAATTCATGTGTAATTGCTGTGTAGATAATGCCAGATTAAAACAATCAAACAGCTGGCAAATAAGCCCTCCGTTTGGATATTTTAAAACATTTCATGCTCTTCTACTTACTTTAAAATCAGCCCATGGCATTCAGTATTTTACAGATTCTCAGTGGTATTAGGTTGGGTTGTTTCATAAAGGCAATGGAGCTAATTCTGCTTTTACGTACTTCAGTGTAAATCCAAAGTACATCTGTTGACGTGGATGGGAAGACATCAATGTACATTTCGTGTAAGACTATGGCAAATTTGGCTCAAAGCCGTCACAACCAGCACAGCTTCCCCTCAATGCTGATGAGTTTACACAAAGATAAGCTAAATAATGGACTACTGATTTAGTTTGAAATTTCCACTCTAGAAAGGAACTAATTAATATTTTACTGAACTAACTGCAATACCACCAGCCTGTGGTGCAACTCTTTTTCTTCTTTTAATCAGGACTTTATTTTCAAAAGTTTACTATTAATATGCATGCCTAATAGCGGATGTATATCTGTTAAAGAATTAAACTCAATTCTTTGATTAATACAACATTGAAATACTACAACCACAGCTCCTTCAAATTAATCGGTTATGCTTTCCTTGCCTGCAACCATGCCACCTTCAGCTCTGAGATCTCCCCCACTAAACTGGGTCATGCCTGGGCGACACTGGCATTGAAAGGAAAGGCAGAATGGTACAAAGATGGGTCACTGTCTGTATAAGTCAATACTGAATGCATGCTGAGCTGCTGGAAGTATCTTTCAGAAGAGATGTAAAAACGGAGGTCCCCAACCATTTGTAGCCATTAAAGATTCCACTCTACAGTACGTAAGGAAGAGCTGTTAAGTGTCAGATTTCAGTGTGGCCTAAATTCTGACTTGTGTTCGTGTTATCATCTGTACTGCAGCTGCACAAGCCTGCCCACGAGACCCATCAGCAATACAGGACTTTTAACGTGAGAGTTTCTTTTAGACATTGTGGACCTGAAAGGTGCAGGCAGACACGCACATTTGAAACTCAAAGAGTTACCCCAAATGGCTAGACAGACTTTAAATATTTTACATTTTAAAAAGGTAGTCTAACAGCCCATGTGCCGGCCAAATCTTAGCTGCATGCAACTGGAAAGGGTTTGAGATATTAGGATTTTCAAATCCCAGGTTTGTACTGTACATTTAAATTCTGTACTAAATATTATTAGATTCACCTGGGAGATATGCCCATAGCATGTTGGACAGGTGCTATAAACATGAAACAAGCAGCGGAGATTCTAATAGATCTTTCACGACAGCAGCCGTACTGGTCAACATTAGAACATCTGGTACGTCTAGAAAGTTTTACTCTGCCTGAAACATCAGTGTTTAGCGTGGAGGGTGATTGGATGTTTAAGATAAAGTTAGCTAAAATGCGTAAAGGTATACGTTGGCACCTGACAGAGGAAATTACACAGCAAGATGGAAAAGAATGTATTCAGTTTTGACACCAGAAGTTGGAAATGTCCTTACCAACTACCAGAAGTTATGGCTGGCTAACATAGAATCACATGGAAGGGACCTTGAGAGGTCATCTAATACAGTCCCTTGCACTCGTGGAAGGACTAAGTATTATCTAGTCCATCCCTGACAAGTATTTGTCTAACCTGCTGTTAACAATCCCCAGTGATGGAGATTCCACCACCTCCCTAGGCAATTTATTCCAGTGCTTAATCACCCTGACAGTTAGGAAGTTTTTCCTAAGCTCCAACCTAAACCTCCCTTGCTGCAATTTAAGCCCATTGCTTCTTGTCCTATCCTCAGAGGTTAAGAACAACAATTTTTCTTCCTCCTCCTTGTAACAAGCTTTTATGTACTTGAAAACTGTTATGTCCCCGCTCAGTCTTCTCTTTTCCAGAATAAACAAACCCAATGTTTTCAATCTTCCCTCATAGGTCATGTTTTCTAGACCTTTAATCAGTTTTGTTGCTCTTCTGTGGACTTTCTCCAATTTGTCCACATCTTTCCTGAAATGTGGCACCAAGAACTGGACACAAAACTCCATTTGAGTCCTAATCAGCGTGGAGTGGAGTGGAATAATTACTTCTTGTGTCTTGCTTACCACACTCCTGCTAATACATCCCAGAATGATGTTTGCTTTTTTTGCAACAGTGTTACACTGTTGACTCATATTTAGCTTGTGATCCACTATGACCCCCAGATCCCTTTCATATTTAGCTTGTGATCCACTATGACCCCCAGATCCCTTTCTGCAGTACTCCTTCCTAGGCAGTCATTTCCCATTTTGTATGTGTGTAACTGATTGTTCCTTCCTAAGTGGAGTTCGTTGCATTTGTCCTTATTGAATTTCATCCTATTTGCTTCAGACCATATCTCCAGTTTATCCAGATCATTTTGAATTTTAATCCTATCCTCCAAAGCACTTGCAATCCCTCCCAGTTTGGTATCGTCCGCAAACGTTATAAGTGCCATTACCTAAATCATTGATGAAGATATTGAATAGAACCAGACCCAGAATTGATCCCTGTGCAACCCCACTTGATATGCCCTTCCATCTTGATTGTGCACCTCTGATAACTACTCTCTAGGAACAGTTTTCCAACCAGTTATAAACCCACCTTATAGTAGCTCTATCTAGGTTGTATTTCCTTAGTAAAGTGAAGATATACAACATCTACCGCTTTCCTTCTATGCACAAGGCCTGTTACCCTGTCAAAGAAAGCTTTTAGGTTCATTTGACATGATTTGTTCTTGACAAATCCATGCTGACTGGTTATTTATCACCTTATTATCTTCTAGGTGTTTGCAAATTGATTGCTTAATCATTTAATCCATTATCTTTCCGGGTACTGATGTTAAGATGATGATGTTTAAAAGGGGACTGGATAAATTCATGGTGGCTAAGTCCATAAATGGCTATTAGCCAGGATGGGTAAGAATGGTGTCGCTAGCCTCTGTTCGTCAGAGGATGGAGATGGATGGCAGGAGAGAGATCACTTGATCATTGCCTGTTAGGTTCACTCCCTCTGGGGCACCTGGCATTGGCCACTGTCGGTAGACAGATACTGGACTAGATGGACCTTTGGTCTGACCCGGTACGGCCTTTCTTATGTTCTTATGACTGGTCTGTAATTCCCCAGTTTGTCCTTATTCCCCTTTTTACAGATTGACACTATATTTGCCCTTTTCCAGTCCTCTGGAATCTCTCTCGTCTTCCATGACTTTTCAAAGATAATCGCTAATGGCTCAGATATCTCCTCAGTCAGCTCCTTGAGTATTCTAGGATGCATTTCATCAGGCTCTGGTGACTTGAAGACATCTAACTTGTCTAAGCAATTTTTAACTTGTTCTTTCCCTATTTTAGCCTCTGATCCTACCTCATTTTCACCGGCATTCACTATGTTAGACATCTAGTTATTACTAACCTCTTTGGTGAAAACTGAAATATAAAGGTTGTCAGAAATCCAAGCTCAATTTGCAGTGCCGTAGTGTAACAAGAGAGTCTGTTTTAGGATATACATGATTTTCATTTTGCTAAGCCTATGGAAGCAGGACCTTTCTAAAGACAGAGGAACATTTAAATAAACTTGTAACTGCAATGTACATATTAGCCAGACACATTTGACAGCAATGTACTTTAACAGAACAACACTTGGTTTACCACAGGAAAATATTCTGCAAAAGAAGATAATAGATTATAGTAGAATCTTCCCTATGCCAGTACCTAATTAACTAGTTTGCAAAGTATCCAATTTCCATGATGGATTGCACAAACTGATGGAGCGGGGTATAAGGTGTCTACACTTTTATTTCTTCCTCTGTGACTTTTTGGAGTGAAAATGGCAGTAATCTACCAAGCAGACCACTGCTGGAATGTTATTGGTTTAGTGGAGGGTTACCAAACGACACACTGAAAACCACAGCTCAGCACAGAAACTTGTACGTGTGTTTTGCAGGAGAAACACAGATTACAGAAAAGCCTTTAGCTGTATATCTTTGCCTGAATGCTGGAAGGCTATTTGAAAATCCATCAGAACTCTGTAAAATATTCTATTAAAGATTCTGCAGTCCCCACCTCCTTCCACCGAGCTATTAGGCAAACCAGCATAATTTCGGATCAGCCCATCTGCATGTTTGTCAAGCCTCAAAAATAGCAACTGCATTTAAAATTATTTTTAAACATCAGAAGTGAGAAACTCAGGCCCGATAAAACATGGCGTTGGGAGCGAGATGGTGAGTTTAAATGAAGCTGTCAGTCACCCTGTCAGTTAAGGAGATGGACTCATATTTCTAAAAAAAACTTTTGGTGGTCTTCCTGACTGATACGGCTGCAATTAACATTTAAAATGCACCTCAGTGTAGCAATAAAAGAAATAATGAGGCCGTGCTCCAATAGCCTGCTAAAATGGCACTCTTTAGATTACCTCTCTGAAATTTCACTTGTCTGCCAAATCTCATCACTCCCCTCATTTATCTACTGACCACTGGCAGCCTCTTAAGAGAGCGATTCTCATTCTTCTGGGTCTTGTACTTATAACATAAACAGGTCATGATAAATTCCAACCTGCTTTCCTCGCACTCTGTACCCAGCAGGGCCAACGATTAAAGTGCCGGAGACCTGAAAAGCACATATTCACTTCACTTTACTCTCATCACCCTCTGAGCGGCTTTTCATTCTTTGGCTAAAAATGGGAGAAGAATGACCCTTCATAACACAAGTGCAGTAAAATATAATAGACATAGAAATTGCTCTTTCTTGTTCCAATATACCATTACTATATAATCCAGTTCATTGCTACACATTCAACATGGGCACTTCCAGTACATTCCTCACTTCCAGCTGTTTGCCCCTAGTTGGCCTCGTTCTCTTATAAAACTATAGAAATCAGTGGGCATAAGTATGAATTATAAATTATGTGCAAACAAAGCCAATTTGTAAAGGTTTAAGGGACCAGTAAAGTCAGACATGCAATAGAAGACTGTGGTTTGCTGTAAATAGGACTCGTGACCTTTGTATTTTTATGTTTTATTATTCATCGCTGTAGCGGGGTGAGCACCTGCTCCAGCCCGGAAGGGGTTGGAAAAGCCCTGCAGAGGGCTGGGGGTGGGGAAGGGAGCAAAACCCCGGCTGATTGGGGGAAGTGGCTACAGCTGGGGCCACGCCCCAAACAGACCCAGCTAGCCCTATAAAGGCCAGGGAAGCCAGGAGCAAACAGTCTCCCTCTGTCTGTAGAGAGAGAAGGGCCTGACTGCTGCAGGATTTGCAGGAACCTAGATTTGGAGCAGGGCTGGGGAAGGGCCAGAGGAGCTGGGAGCTCCGGCCTGGAAAGCCCCAGGCTGCAGGCCTGCTGACAGGTCTATTAGGTAATGGGGTTGCAGGGGACAGCCCATGGGTAGGTAAAGGCAGCCAGTCCAAACCCCTTGTTGCCTGTGATGATCGGCTGATAGACTGCAGTCCGCCCCAGGGCGCGGGGGCTGAACAGAGACTGGCAGTAGCCACGACTGAGGTGACGTGGGGATAGGGGGTGGGGGTTCCCCTGGGGTGGGGAAACCCAGTAAGACTGTGGGGTACTGCAGGAGGCAGAACCCTGAGATAAGGGCACCGAGGTCCTGGGAGGGACACGGGGGCCAACGGCAAGCGGATCACCGGCCTGCAGAGGGGACTCCTGGGTCGAAGAGCTAATTCCCGAGGATGACCAGCAGGAGGCGCCGCAGGGGTGAGTCTGCGCTGTGCTACAATCCCCCTTTCGTGTCTCAAAAAAATTCAGGGAGCTCCTGTAATTATATTTATTTCCTTTCGATCATTGCTAATATACTTTGTCTCATCTATGAAAGAATGCAAAGTAGAGTTAGAAATAGCTGAAGAATGCAGTGGAAAAATCAATCAAGCAGCAACATGCTAAGCACATTAGCATTTACACAATTCTTTTTGTGACAATATAGTCAGGGTCAGTAGCAGTAGTTCTTGATAAATCCAGATGTTCAGCACCAATTTAAACAGCCTTCAAAATGGTGCATGGTTGAAAATTGCTATAAACATCTTGATTATTTGAATTCACTATGTGTGTCTTTCCAACTGAAAAAATAAACTTGAAATAAAATAAAATGAAATCAATGTTCTACATTAAAATTTGCTTTATTAAAATAGGATATTATGCAGTCATCCTATATGAAAAGTTGTTTAGGTCAATGCAAAATCTCAGCAAAAAGCTTAACAAACACCAAATGACAAATAGGAAATTCAAAAGGACCGTGACAAATTGGAGAATTGGTCTGAAATGAGCAAGATGAAATTCAATAAAGACAAGCACAAAGTACTTCACTTAGGAAGGAAAAAAATCAAATTCACAACTACAAACCAGGGAATAGCTGGGGAGGTGGTAGTACTGCTGAAAAGGATCTGGGGGCTATAGTAGATCACAAATTAAATATGAGCCAAACGTGATGATACAGTTGCAAAAAAGGTTAATATTCTAGGGTGTCTGAACAGAAGTACCATCTCTAGGACATACAGGGCCCTGATTATGCAGCCCTCACTTGTACGGGTATTCATGTGCAGGTTTGGGCCTGTGTTTTATCAAGTGTTGTGAGATAATCGTAGCAATGAATTCTTTCATTGGTGCCCTTCATATTCCCCTCATTCATGCTGACAGCCATAATTCCTCCCTGTGATAGGCTCTGGAACCAACACAGAGGAGCTGTGAAGCGTGTACAATTTAAATAGTCAAAAGCCTGGAGAGAAAAAGGGTTCTTCCCTCCATTTTACAAATGGGGACCTGAGGCACAGGGGTTAAGTGACTGATCCAAGGTTGCACAGCAAGTCTGTGGCAGAGCTGTGGACTGAATCCAAATCTTTTGGTTCCCGTCGGGTCCCCTTTCTCCTAGTATTTAGACATTGCTTTGCAGAGTCCTATGAAGACATACAGGCTGATTTACAAATGAGCAGCTTTATCCCACCTGAACAAGGTGAATTAACCCCACACATTATTATTGTTAGAACCGCCAGCTTCTGCCAATGTAAACACGCCACTTCCCTTTCACTGCAGCCCCAACCTACTATATCTCTGGTCTCTCTTCAATGAGCAGCGAGCATTACCATTTGCAGAGATTAGAAATATTCTAATTTACAAGTTTGACCTCAGACAGGCAATATTCAGAAATCCTCAAATTAAATTTATATTTGTCATGTTGAAAGAATACATTTATCAACATTGGAAGGCTTCTAAATGCCTTCCATCTGCATAATATCTCATTTCACAGCATCTTCAGAAGACGAGTTTTATTGTGCCATGCACAGGAAAGTGAGGAAGAATGAAAACATTTTGTCTCCTCATATGCTAATGCTTACACTAGTGCCTTTAATATATATACATATATATTCTTTATTCTGGTCTTCCATCCAAATACTCATATCAGGATTTAACCACACCAATGGGGCTTGAAATAAATGGAAAAAAAAAAAAAAAAAAAGAAGAAGATCCAGTAGTATATATCTGAATATTGCCAGCTATCTTGGATGGAAATTAAAAATGTCATTGCAATAAGAAGGCTTGATTCTCTGCAGACAGAATCAGGCAAATACAAGTCAGAGGCGACACAGAGACTAATGAAGCAGCTGAATTATATTTTCAGTCCCTGAATTACGTCTTAATTACTGCAGCCAGGAGAGACTGACAAGCATTTTCAGAGAAGTGTGCAGAAAATATGCTTCACATTATACCACTAGAAAGTGGGGGACTCAGAAGATGCACACCATAGAGAGACTAAAGGGACACATTGTATTTTTGAACAAACCATTAACCACAGGCTTAATTTGCTAGAAGAGAACAGTTAACTGACATCAAAGTTTAGCCCACTAGAACAAGTTTTTTATTTATTTACTTCCTTTGCTCTGGCACGTAAGGGGAGTCCGACCCCAACGCTAATAATGGCCTTCACAATCCCTGCTCCCCACTCCAACCTCACTCCAAACTGTACATCAGGAATGGGCCCAGCTCCATACAGAGCCGGCTCTAGGTTTTTTGCCGCCCCAAGCAAAAAAACAAACAACAACAACATCCGAGAGCGCAAGTGCCGTCCCTAGAATTGTGCCGCCCCAAGCACGTGCTTGGTTTGCTGGTGCCTAGAGCCGGTCCTGGCATACAGCAGAAGCCAAAAGCCAC
Source organism: Platysternon megacephalum (assembly GCA_003942145.1). Classification (NCBI taxonomy): domain Eukaryota; kingdom Metazoa; phylum Chordata; order Testudines; family Platysternidae; genus Platysternon; species Platysternon megacephalum. The sequence continues at coordinate 142,047 of QXTE01000153.1, read as the reverse complement.
CCAGGCCAGTCCTGTGGTTGTCACGGCAGCCATGGAATGTGGAGCAGATCCAGAAGAACTGTTGCATGGACACTGAAGTCACCAAGAACAATGAGCCTTGAATGCTCTGGTGCCACAACCGTGAGAAAGCTGCTCAGTGCAGCTAGGGCCTCTGTTCTGTTTAGGGCTAATCACCACACCCACTCCAGCCCCTTAATTTACCACCATCTCATTTATTGTCTCATCCAACTCCTAGGTCAGCCAGTGGCAAGCCTTCCATCGTTTCTAAGTGGGGGGTGGATTGAGACCTTAGTGACAGGGCTCTGATTTGGGGAATGTGGCAGATGTGCATCTCATTGCCTGCTCTTTGGATCAGTGGGAACACAGAGCATGAAAAGGATCATTCAAAAAAAAAAATGTCTGCAGTTGGCATGAATTAGATTCTGCTTGGAGCTGATGATCAGACCTTGGGAAAACACTATTGGGGTATTCCTTTCATAGAAAACTTTATAGTGTATATGCACTGGGTGCGTAATACAATCTAAATAAAATCACACTGCAGCAAATAACCTAGAAATCAGACCTTTGGGACCAGATTTTCAGTGGAGCATTTTCAAAAATATTTCTTTTTATAAAAATAATGCATCCATTTTACCATTTGCAACTTCATCTGCATTTTCTGTGTATGCTATTGGCCTCGTGCCTAGTTTGTCTTTATTTATGTCACCATAATGCTTCAAAGATCGTGAACAGCTAAGCATCCAAAGTCTCTTCTGGGCTTGCTGAGAATGCAGCAGGATATGAACATCACACTGGATGCTCTGTTTATGACACACAAGGAAAGAAAATAATCATAATGGTGCTGAGGTATTATAGCCTTTCCGTCAAACCAATACCAAAAGTCTATAGCAGTCAGATATCAACAAGAAAGGGGGGTGTGACGGGTTGGATCACAGAAACCCTCTTGGGAGCTGCCAGCTGATGTGCAAAGACTACTTCTGTTCCTGTTCTCCCTGCCAGCTACCGGTGGCTCCAGCACCCTCTGTCGTGGTGAAGCCAGACACACCTGTCTGCTTCAGACACAGACTCAGGGTCTGAATAACCTGTCTCAAAGCTGCAGGTTTACCTGAGAACAACTCACAGAAGTCTGCTTGCCCTTAGCACTCAGATGCCCAATTCCCAATGGGGTCTAAACCCAAATAAATCCGTTTTACCCTGTATAAAGCATATACAGGGTAAACTCATAAATTGTTCGCCCTCTATAACACTGATAGAGAGATATGCACAGCTGTTTGCTCCCCCAGGTATTAATACATACTCTGAGTTAATTAATAAGTAGAAAGTGATTTTATTAAATACAGATAGTAGGATTTAAGTGATTCCAAGTAGTAACAGACAGAACAAAGTAAGTTACCCAGCAAAATAAAATAAAAT
>QXTE01000153.1:0-140370 GCA_003942145.1 Platysternon megacephalum | reverse complement strand
GGGGGGGGGGGGGGGGGGGGGGGGGGGGGGGGGGGGGGAATCATTCAGGGGCTGCAGGGAAATCCTGAATTATGAAGAGGCAAACAATTCCAAAACCCCTCCCCTCTCTCTCTCTCTCTCTCTCACACACACACACACACACACACACACACACACACACACACACACACACACACACACACAAATGTGTGCCTGGTTTAAAGGAATAGCCTTCCATAAACACAGCAGGTGTCTATCTTTTAAACTCTGTGAGGATGTTTACAATGTATAAAGCTAAATGGCTTGTCTAATTTACAAGGGAATTCTTTAACACACTCGTATAACAGGACCTGAAAAACACAGGGTGTCGAAAGGCCGAGACACATGAAATTATCTAAAGTACCACCATCAGAGTGACTGGAGGAACAGCTCTGACAGCAGCTCTTCAATAATGGCTTTCATCTCAAATGTATGCATGAATCAGATACAATACTATCCTTTAAATCTTTAAATTGTGAACTTACTGTACTAATTGCTTCAATAACTTCAGTGCAAAATGGTTCGACCATAAATCTTTTTTTTAATGCTAAGCTCCCTGAATCCTTGACTCTCTTGGGTGTCAGGTGGATGGGTCCGCATCCCAACATTACAGTAAAAGTAAATCAGGAGCTCAAGCCTCCTTATCATTCTGGCAGAGTACATCATTATCTTCATCCAAACCAAAAATAGCATATAGGGAGAGGGGAACAGCACTTCCTCTGCATCTTATCAAATTCAAATCCAGCATCCACTGGCTATATATAATTATCTATTTAGTGGGGCGTAGGATAAGAATGGCCTAGCACAGAAAGCAACAAACTGAAAGTAACTTGCCAATTTCAGCCAATTGTCCATCTTCCCATATTTTACTTTATTTGAAGATTTGCTGCTAGGTACCCTTTTTTTTTTTTTAAATTACATGAAAAACTGACTTCACTGTGCTGCAGCACACACTAAGTAAAGAGTGAATTAGAGCTTAATATCTGTTGAGGTGTATCTAAATGGAGTAATATTAAAAGGAAAGGCTAAAAATATAGCTGACCGGCCTGGGTGTTCAGAGTGCACAGCGTTACATTCCTGTAGAAGTTAAAGTGTAATGCCAAGTAATTCTGCAGTAGCCCAGTGAAATCATTTCCAGGATTGAATTAATTACTGACATCAGGTTGGATTCTGCATTTCCACATTAGGATTTGTGCAGCGGGTGGAAAATTAGGGGTAAATTTGGACTGCTGCGTGTGGAGACTTAGCAATATGACTCCCATTAACATTAATGAGAGAGAGAGAGAGAGAGAGAGCTGCAACTAGGTCCCTAAGAGGAGCACTCAACAGTTCCCTGCAACATCTCTTCCCAGACTGACCACGAAAAGCAGTATCATGATCCCAGCATTAAAAGTCTCTGTGCTCCACCTTTATAGGACTGCTCATCGGGACCACTGATTGCACATGCTCTTGAGGGGCAGATCCTGGAGCAGGGCCGTGGCTTTAGATCTCTCTCGTCCGACACGCGGTATCGACAGCATGCAAGCAGTGGATGGTGACTCTGTAGTAAACTAACCCACCTACAGACAGCACCATTCTGCAGTCAATCCCAAAACAACACTCACAGAAGTGTCATGGCTCCATTTCTCATCATTCCAGGCCCATCTGTCTGGGCGATGTAGCCTAGCATTCGGGCTGGACTATCATAGCTTTCCCATGGGTAGTATACTTGAGGTGAGGGGTGGGGAGAGGAACCGTTTGAACAGGCTTTTATAAAAAAGATTTCTTGCAATAGATCCCCCCCCCCGCAAACATTAGGAGTAGAAATGGTGCCCTCCCATGGGTTGCTGAGAGCAGGTGCAGGGAGCTTGCTCTGCATTGGGGTCGCACCTCCAGGGCTGTAGAGATACAGCACCACTGTAGGGATTGTGCAGGGAAGTGGTATGCTCTCTCCCGACCAACTGGTTTTGAAGGCTCATTAATTTTCAGGCTGCAGGTCTCTCCCCCTGGCTGACTTCTCAAGCCCGGCTAGTAATCAGGGACAGCCTGATTCTTATTTTCTGCATGCAATGCCTTTTAAAAAAAAATTACAGCTATAGATAGAGAGACACACCCACAAATGACAGGATACTTTAGCTGACACTTCAGACGGGAAAAAAAATATCTTACCCTTCTATAGCACCCTCTTGCTAAGAGTCCCTATGCCCGTTACATACAATATTGAAAATAACTCTCACAACACCTCTGCAAGGTAGGTTCATGATCATTATCTCCTCTTTCAGAAGGGGAAACTGAGGCACAGCCAGGCACAGAATCCAGAACTTTTGACTCCAAGATTCTTCACGTGCATGTTTTAACATACACATACATCGGTGTGCACTACAATAACTCCTGCTGTGAAAGCGCATGCCATTCACTGCTATCCTACTCACCTCGTCAGGAAACAATGGCAACATAATATTTGTTTGGGTTTCATTATTTTTATCCCCAAGTGTTTGCTCTAGAAATGTTCTGTTAAGGCTCTGGCTACCTACCAAGATGCCTTTTTGTCATTCTTTCCCTCTTCCTGAGCTTCCCCATCCAGAGGAATATTTGATACATACAAAGGAAAAGTGTTAAGGCAAAGAACACAGCGTCATTCATTTTAAACTGAGGGGTGCAGGACACATCTTTTCAGTTCAGGGTAAGATTGTGTGCGATGAATACATTGGCAACATACTGACCTGGCCTCCCCCAGGCTGTCAACTCAGGGAAAAAGCAGCAGTAAAACACAGGCAAATAGTAAACACTACCATTTTTTATGTGCACACTCCACAGACTGAAAACCCAACAGCCCACATTGTATTTAACTATTCCTACCTGCAGGGGCTGGTTCTGAAAACAGAGTCACAAGCAGAGACTTCAGTAGGTCTTCATGCAAGAGAAAGGATCTCTGTGTGTAATGTTGTTTTGCTAGACTAGGGCTCTTAATCCTGGCATTAAAGATACATTTCAACACCCACTGTTACCTACCCAACCTTTGCCTCTTATACAGTGTGCAATATATTCAAGATACGCATTGACTACATCCAGTCAAGAGTGTTTTTCATTCTAAATTCCAAATGATTTTAAAACACCTTTTAGCCAAGGTGTAACCTTTAAATCTGCCTTCTGTTATTCTGGGTGTGCATCCTGGCCTGGAATGCATAAAGATCAGTGCCGTAAAAGGATTAAGTAAATATGCTCTCAATGAAACAGTTAATACGCCTTTGTAAAAAATCTGGTAAATTGCCCTTCTGGAAAAAGGAATAAAGCTCTGCCTAGCTCTGCTTTTTAAACCACGATGCTCACTTTATGCCATAAGCTTCTTCCCTTATAAAGGGGGATCTCCTCCGTGACCCAGGCAAATTTCTCAAGAGGAAAGTACAAAGCCTTCTTCCTGGAGGAGGAGGGGAAAGATTGGAGGTAGGTAATGAGGCACCTTCATGGAGAGGAGCTGAAGTTTATGATGAAACAGCAAATGGATTTTGGAGAGGTAACAAAAGCTGGTTTCTGTCCATAATTTATAAGTTAGATTTTATGCCACACCGGAGAAGGGAGGGGGGAGTGAGATGATTCCACCCAGGCACAGATACCTGCCAAAAAGGGGACCAGGGATTTTTACAATTAAACACCTGGGAGATCGGGAGACCCAGAGACCAGGGTTGGGATGCAACCTGTATCTCAAGAAGCTTGGGGTAGGGGGAGAAAGCTGTGTCTCCAGACAATAGCTCTTCGGCACAAAGGCCATTGCCAGTATAGTAAGTACCTCAAACCTACAGCTGTATAGAAAGCAAGAACGAGGAGTTCTTCTGAAATGGATGGCACTGCGGAGACAAAGGACGAGCGGTTCTGTGGAGATTGTTTGTCCGACCACGATGGAGGCACAGAAGCGCACTCTCTCTCCAAGGACATGTGAGAACATAACAGATACATTTTCCTTTTCTGTAGATTAGGATGAGGCAGCCTGTCCGGCTTAATCTGCTGTGAGTTTAAACTCAGATGCAAGACGACTGACATTTAATTCTGTTTTGTTCAATTTTTCTCTCTGCTTTAATTCTTCAGATAAACTCACTTTACTAAGGGATCTTCTGTGTGTTTGTAAGGGTTAACCCAGCTGTTCCACTGCCAAGAAAGACCAGCACAGGAAGCCACACGCATATGGCCCTACCAGGTGAAGGAGTCTGGGAGTTAAAGACACCCACCCTTTTTTCGGTCTATAAGGACCAAGGTCACAGGAGTCACCCTTGGGAAGGGTTTTTATAGATTCCAAGGCAGAAGAGACCAATGTGATCATCTAGTTTGACTTTCTGTATTAACACAGGCCATGGAACTTCCCCAAAATAAATCCTAGAGCAGATTTTCAGAAAAAAAAAAATCAACTCTTGATTTAAATATCATTAGTGATGGAGGGAGAATTCACCACAATACCCGAGAATTTGTTCCAATGGTTAAATTACTCTCACTGCTGAAAATTTACACCTTATTTCTAGTTTGAATTTGTCTAGCTTCAACTTTCAGCCATTGGATCGTGTTAGACCTTTCTCTGCTAGACTGAAGAGCCCATTATTACATATCTGTTGCCCATGTAGATACTGAGGGACAGTAATCAAGTCACCCCTTAACTTTCTCTTTGGTAAGCTAAATAGATCGAACTCCCTGAGGCTACCACTATAAGGCAGGTTTTCTAATCCTTTAATCACTCCCATGGTTCTTCTCTGAACTCTAATTCGTCAACATCCTTGAACTGTGGGCACCAGAACTGAACCCAGGATTCCAGCAGTGGTCACACCAGTGCCAAATACAGAGGTAAAATAATCTCTCCACTCTACTCTAGGGTGAGTTGCAATAGGTGAAAGGGGAGCCTAGGAGCCATGGGGGAGCTGAAAGACTGAGTGGGAACAGGAGGTACTGGTGGTCCAGATTTCACATAAGGATATGTTTCCGTGTAGGACTTCTTTATTTACCAGTGCTGCTGTCTGTCTCCAAGACTCCACACACATTAACTAGTTGGTGGTGGTGCTTTCATAAGCTCAAAGGATGGTTTGTTGAAAGTTAAGAAAACAAGCGTCAATATCAGTTGAAGTATCAGAGGGGTAGCCGTGTTAGTCTGGATCTGTAAAAGCAGCAAAGAATCCTGTGGCACCTTATAGACTAACAGAGGTTTTGCAGCATGAGCTTTCGTGGGTGAATACCCACTTCTTCGGATGCAAGACATCCGAAGAAGTGGGTATTCACCCACGAAAGCTCATGCTGCAAAACCTCTGTTAGTCTATAAGGTGCCACAGGATTCTTTGCTGCTTTTACAGATCCAGACTAACACGGCTACCCCTCTGATACTTCAACTGATATTGACGCTTGTTTTCTTAACTTTCAACAAACCATCCTTTGAGCTTATGAAAGCACCACCACCAACTAGTTAATGTGTGTGGAGTCTTGGAGACANTCCGAAGAAGTGGGTATTCACCCACGAAAGCTCATGCTGCAAAACCTCTGTTAGTCTATAAGGTGCCACAGGATTCTTTGCTGCAATATCAGTTGAGTTTCTCTGGGTCTTAAATGTGAGATACCTTTTATAATGGCCAACAATATTCGACAGGGGGAATAGGAAGGTGTGTATGACGCGCTCATGTTTTATAAATTGAAGTCATGTTTAGACTTCTAAAATGTCAAAGCATTTATGTGAGACCTCTTTAAATGTGCATGCCCACATGTGCCTTTCATTTCAACATAAAGAAAGTAGTAGGGTCAGGTGACATCTGTGCTTCCACGTAAATGAAAGAGGCCACTATAGTCCAATGCTAGAACCAGTCTGAATTCCGTCGTCACGCATCCCAATGCCACTAGGTATTTACAGCAGTTTGTTGCTACTGTGTTAAAGCTGTTGCTATACCTGCTCTGACCTAACAACCCTGCTTAGTCAGCAGGGGCTTCGCCTTTTGCTTTATCTGGCTTCCCAATATATTCTGCGTCCACAAACGTCGAGATTCTTTTAAAGTTTAATAAGAATCCAAGATTGCTTTTTAAGAGGCTGCCCGGGGTTTGGGCTGGAATGAAAATAAGGATTCCATCAGCCCTACCCAATTATCTATCTTTTTAAAGCTCAAACACATGGGCATCACCCACAAAGAGGCTGCTGCTGCTATTTTTAGGCATGCCAGACAAGCGTGAACGCTAAAAGCAGGGTCTTGAATTGATACACTTTGCTAGGAAAGGTGTATCTGAAGGACTCCCTGAGAACGCTCTGATCGGGATTCAGAAATATTGTAGGCAGGTTTGAAACGAATGGAATAAAGCCAGCCCTCTGGGGTAGACAATCATCTGCCAGACTGTATATAATGTAAACCACTCATTCTTGATGAAACAGTTCTGTTCCCTTCAATCCACCACAGGACTTAGATCCCTTGCTATCTATAGAACGATTGCTTAGTTTTAACTCTTTAGAGGTGCTCCATTCACATTCATATTTGCATGAAATACATATTTTACATATCCCGGAGCAGAAGAATAATAAACCAGGACACTCAGATCACACCAAGTGACATATCAGAATAATACGCAGGTTAATAACTTTAAAAACACCTCAAAATATAATCATGGGGAGCTCAAAATAATACAAAAGGAACACTTAGCCCATCCTCCATTTGTGGGGGTGCAGGAATAAGATGGATAGATACTTGCCCCGATTTTGCCTTTTTCCAAATACGGAGGCTATCCCACCCTTAGGCTCTGATCCTGCAGTGAGCTCTATGTGGTCAGCGCCCCACTGACTTTAGGGGGCGCCCCCTGCAGGCGGAGGGGGTCTGCCCGCACAGAGGTCATTGCAGAATCGGGACCGTCAATAGCTGGCAACAGTTCACGCACACTACAAACCATCTTGGTGCCAGGAAACTCAGGCCAAAACCAAGCATGGTAATAAAAACCCTGAAGATCAAACATTTATCATAATTGCGAGAATACTTCCCCCTTGTCCCTTCACAGCTGAAATTGCCAACATTATGGAGCAGCAACGGTTTCTTCCCTCATTAAGCTTACAGCCGAGTTTACATAAGCATCCCACTGTTGCTCTTCTTTCTATAACCCACAGGCATAGGAATCTCTCCCCCAGAAGTGGTAAATTAGCTCTAAAACCAAGGTAACATTTTCTATTGCATTTGAAGTAATGTGGACACAGCGGTTCCTGAATTGTGATATCCTAAATATAAAGGCATCCACCAAATTCCAGAAAAATCTTTAACTTGCTTGACTATTTTGTAGCAAACAACAAAATACAGAAAAGAAACCTGGCACGCTCCAGATCAGATCTAGTGCACAGGACTAATGATTAGGCGATTAAACTCAAACTATAAAAGTTATTAAGATTTTAAATAGCAACATCGAGATGCCTCATTGGCTCAGACAAGTTTAAAATAAAACATCCGAGGATTGCTGAAGCACTCAGCTTTCTTTACGGAAGTAATGAACAGATTTGCACAAGAGCTCAGCGGTCATGAAAGCACCTAAGCCTCGAACCTGCAGTTGATTCCATAGATGGTTCTCTTGCCCTCCTCGCACCCTGCAGCAGTCAGAATCATAGAACTGCAAGGGACCTTGAGAAATCTAGTCCAGTCCCCTGCACTCTAGACCATGGCTGACAGGTGTTTGTCCAGCCTGCTCTTAAAAATCCCCAATGATGGAGATTCCACCACCTCCCTGGGCAATTTATTCCAGTGCTTAACCACCCTGACAGTCAGGAAGTTTTTCCTAGTGTCCAACCTAAACCTCCTTTGCTGCAATTTAAGCCCATTGCTTCTTGTCCTATCCTCAGAGTTAAGAACAACAATTTTTCTCCCTCCTCCTTGTGACAACCTTTTATGTACGGGAAAACTGTTATCATGTCCCCTCTCAGTCTTCTCTTCTCCAGACTAAACAAACCCAATTTNCCTCCTCCTTGTGACAACCTTTTATGTACGGGAAAACCGTTATCATGTCCCCTCTCAGTCTTCTCTTCTCCAGACTAAACAAACCCAATTTTTTCCAATCTTCCCTCATAGGCCATGTTCTCTAGACCTTTCATCATTTTTGTTGCTCTTCTCTGGACTCTCTCCAATTTGTCCACATCCATTTGTGAGCATTCGGCAGCTCACGGTGGTCTAAAAACCTTGCCCCAACTCTCCAGCCCCCTTTTTGTGGAGACACGCATTCCACGTAAGTTAATCACTAGGGAAGACTCAGGGGGAAAAGGACGGTGTTCCCCCCCCCCCCCCCNCAGCTGAGCGTGAAGGGTGGTGGAGAAGGGAACGAAGGGGGAAGCAGAGCAGGAGTGAGGATTACTGGAAAGCTTATAATGGGCACGTCAGGGGCCTCAAGAATCCCTCCCAGCCACAGTGCTGCCATTCAATGAACCTAAACAGGCTCATGGGGGGCTAATCATTCTTTTGGAGTCATCGGGAATGAACAAGTCTTGCTGAGGGTGGAGGGCGGGGTTCTGAAGGGCCTCCCTGAATCTCGGAGGAATTGGCATGAAGACCTCATTCAACTTGTGGGGCCCTGAGCAAACCAGACCCTTTCACTCCTGTATCTATAACAAAGAGTCACCTTCTTAGTAATGGCAAAACTAGGATGCTCTATTCTGACTTGGACCTGGAGTTGAAATTTCCATCAATCCCATGTGGAGTAACTTGTGGGATGGTCACTATTATTCCAGTCAGTGCTCCAAGTGCTAATGGACCCTTGAGCAGACTGGAATGTGGGGAAAAAATTGGGAATTTTTACTTTTCATCCAAATGTCGTTCCTGTCAACATTTTCCAAGCAGCTGTGAGACACACACCTCTAGCAATTCAACAGCAGAGACATGCAACCAGCCACAAAACAAAATGCTCTTGCCCTTTCTTCAAGAAACCACTTGCTGCTGTACAAATAAAGTGGCTTTTCAAGCTTTAAGTCATAAACAGATAATTTCATTTAGCTCTTAGAAATATCCAAAGCAACATGTAACCCACATTAAAATAGTGTGGCTCTGTCTCCCTCTAGTGGCTAGACTACACAGAGGATTATGAGCAGTGCAAGTCGGGAAATAGTTTTGTTGGGGTGGGGGCGCTTGCCCATATAAAATTTCAATAAAAACTAAAATCCTTCTGCCCAGTTTTTGTCTGAGGCATGTTTTGTTGGGGGGAAAAAAACCAAGATTGTTTCTGGTTTTGGCCTGAAATTCCTCTTTTTCAGTTGCTGAAAAAAGCCAAAACCACACAAATGGTTTCCCAGGGTACTGGGTTAATAACAATCCCTCCCCCTTCAATTTTGACAAAAATGGACATTTTCCACAAAAATTTCCATGTAATTGAAAAACCAAATTTGCCATCAAAATATGTTTTGTTGGAAAATTTTCGACTAACTTTACTTGAAAGTCTTCTACTGGCTCTGATCTAAAGGATCTGGCATTTTACAGCTTAAACAGAAGAGGCTCATAGATCCAAAGGTTCCAGGTTCACTACCCTGTGGAGACCTAATCTAGGGCATTGCTACAAATACAATTTACAATGGAGCTAAAAAAGAGCAAAGAATTGAACGCAGAAAGTTGTAACTGCTCAATGATTGTAAAGTATTTTAGGTACCTTAGCTGTGAAACTTCAGACTTTCATTATTTTGTTTTTCTTTACAATTTTCATTAGCTCTGAGTTTCCTGTTTTGTTTTGTTTTGTTTTAATCTAGGTTCAAGCCAGATTTTGCATTTTGAGCCTACCTCCACAGTTGTCTGCTCAGAAATATTTGACCATAAAATAGTTGTCAGAACACCGACTGGTTTATCAGGCCAAATCCTCTGGAACTTCATCATGGCCAAGACCTAAAGGTTATGACTTGGTCAAGAAGCATGACAAATTCTCAAGCACAAGAAGTGGAATGAGCTGTAAATAGATCATAAATAATAGATCTCAGTAAATCCAGGAAGAAAATGACAGCTAAAACAATTTATAAAGAGGATGAAGAATCTGATCCTCAGCTCTAACCTCAGTCTAAGTCAAAAAGGATCCAAACTTTAAAATTACAAACATTTCCAAAACAACAGCTCGAAGAGCACTAACTATATGTTTAATGCAAGGCCAGGCTTTCACGTTACTTTTAATTAATGTGCCTAAAACTAAGAAATTAAGGAAATTCCAATTGATGGATATTAAAAAGAGACCTTAAGTCACCCTCATGTAATAAGACTCAAATATTTTCCTATGGGGTTTTCAGCAGCTGACCTGTAGCTGACCTCAGTGATATACCCCTTAGGCCCTGTGTATACGGAAGATTCTGGGGAAGCAGAATACATATATAAGGGCATGTCTACACTAGAAATGTAAGTAGACCTATATTAGGTCAACTTACAACCACCACAGTAATTGCTGTTGTGGTTCGTGTCCACACGGCCCACCCTCTGTCGGTGGTGCGCATCCTCACCAGGAACACTTACTCCAACTTCAGAGGGGCAGTGGGGGGGACGGAGAGCCTGAGCACGCAGCTGCCTGCTGGAAGCCCAGCTGCCCCCTGGGCTCCCCACTCCCAGGAGCCTGGCTGCTCCCCTGGGCTCTTGGCTGCAAGCTCCGTGCCCAGAGTCTGGCCCGCTCCCAGGGGTCTCAGTCAGCCGCTGGGCTCCCTGCGGGGAGCCGGGAGCCTTCGGGCAGTTGCCAGGCTGTGCCTGCCCAGCTCCCCATTCCCAGCCAGGCTGCGCCTTAGCTCCCGGCTCCCCGCAGGGAGCCTAGGGGTTGGCGTGAGGCTCCTGGGAGCCGCCTGGACTCCAGGGGTAGAACTCCCTGCTGGGAGCCGAGCTGCGGTGGGGAGCGGAGAGCCTGGGGGGAGCAGCCAGACTCCCGGCGGGGAGCTGAGAGCCGGGGCAGGCAGCCAGCCCGCAGTGGGGAGCCACGAGCCTCCAGGAAGCACCAGGCTCCAAGAGGGGAGTGTGCAGCCTGGCTTGGAGCAGGGAGCTGGGGGGAGGGGAGTGTGCAGCCTGGCTTGGATCAGGGAGCTGGGGGGGGGCGGGGACTGGGCTGGAGCTCCCACCCCCCACCCCGGTGACAGCCCAGCTTTCTCGTCAATTGGACTAATGAAATTGACAAGAATGACAGCCAACAGCCAACGTAATTAACAGCGTCGCTCTAACCACACCGACATAAAGCCTCTCGTGGAGGTGGAATTAATACATCAGCAGGAGCAAGGCTGCAGTGTGAACACTAACGCCACGTTGACACCACCACTTAGGTCAGCAAAACTTATGTTGCTCAAGGGTGTGGGGAAAAAAACAACAACAACCCCTCAGCAACATACGTTTCACCAGCATAAGCGCTCATGTGCACTGCTGGTGGGAGAGCGTCTCCTGCCAACGTAGCTACCGTCCATCATCGAGGTGGTTTTATTATGTCGACGGAAGAGCTCTCTCCCATCGGCACAGAGCGGCTGCATGAGTGATTTTACAGCCGCATGGCTGCATCGATTCAGCTGTGCTGTTGTAAGCTTGCTAGTGTAGACACGGCCTACGTGTGTGCGTGTACGGATGGTACTTAGCACATCAAGTAGAAGGTGTTATATATGGTTATTAAGCAAGGTTACCAACAATCATTTGGCCTACTGGACTCTGTAACAATCTGTAATAAATGAACAAATGATTGAAACGGTGTTTGTTGTAGCCATGTCGGTCTCAGGATATTAGAGTGACAAAGTGGTGAGGTCCAGTAAAAGATATGACTTCACCCATCCTGCCTCTCTATTTATTAAAACACCTGTTAATCCTTTATGAACAATTTATAAATTCACCATTGATATAAAGTGTGACTAATCTGGTGAATTAAACAAGGCACATCAGTAAACCGAGTGAATATAAGAGTGGGCTGGGAGTCTCTTTAGGGCAGGACAACCTGTGGAAAAAGCAGTTTACTCAGATTTTAAAAACTGATAACTAACCTAGCAGCATGTACAACTGGTCTTCTAAAACAGCAAACTATCCTACCCTACGTCAAAAAGCGATAGGGTGCTTTTAATGCTGATGAAATCTGTTCATGAGAGTCACACTTCTTGAAAGCTTATAGCGGCCGATCGGCTTATTTTGTAGAGTTCAGTAAAAGAAAAAAAAAACCTGTCACTAATTTGGAACTTCGCTGTCCTTTTAAAAACCATCTTTGAGACAATGCCTCTCACATTATAGGATCCTCCAAATGTTCACTGCAAGGACCTTCTCCTTTGAAGTAGTCAAAAGAAAAGACTTTGATCCTGTTTTCCTTATCCTGCGGTCTGTGTAAATGTATGTGCATTAGGCACTCACAACTTTCCACTGTGCTATCGGCAGGTACAGCCGTACTGCGTATATACACAAATGCAGCGGAAAAGTTCACTAGACGTCTAGTGGGAAATGCTCTATCCAGTAATGAGAAGGGACTATATTTCACTTCTGTGACTAGTTTTGTCTTTGTAGCTGAGACATGTGCAGGTCAGATCCGGATTTGCTTTTCTGTTAGCCCAATGAATTGATTTTACTGCAAGCTCCCAGTGTGAGGAAATGGTCAATGCCATTCCCCATTCGTTGCCTTTGTTCCATGGTTCTGGCGAAGGGGTTCGGAGACCCGACCCCTGGCTGCTTTGTCAAGCAATGTAACATATACCAAGTTCTACTGGGCACTCACTTCCCATGAGCATGTGTGTTGTGTAGGAAATCATAGAATCATAGAATATCAGGGTTGGAAGGGACCTCAGGAGGTCATCTAGTCCAACCCCCTGCTCAAAGCAGGACCTAATCCCAACTAAATCATCCCAGCCAGGGCTTTGTCAAGCCTGACCTTAAAAACCTCTAAGGAAGGAGATTCCACCACCTCCCTAGGTAACCCATTCCAGTGCTTCACCACCCTCCTAGTGAAAAAGTTTTTCCTAATATCCAATCTAAACCTCCCCCACTGCAACTTGAGACCATTACTCCTTGTTCTGTCATCTGGTACCACTGTGAACAGTCTAGATCCATCCTCTTTGGAACCCCCTATACAGAAATACAGTACTACTGCACACCTGTTAAAACTGACATAGACCATTTGGGGGAGCGTTTCAAAGGTACAAATGGACACCTGACTCCCTTTTACAGCGTTGCAAGTTTCCCCCTAAAGTCTCATAGACCACTTCCTTTGCCTCTGGGCTCATTTTGTGCAGATATTAAGAGGTTTGGGCCTTTATTGGTTTTTGAGGTTTATTCATTTTTTGCTCACTTCACTTGATTAAGCACAATAACTATTTCTGGATACAGTTTGTATAAACAATTGTATTATCCACAACATGCAGCAGAATTCATAGAAAGAAGACTCATCAAGGTCTCAACATGGTTTTTTTTTAAATTATGCATTCAACATGGAATACGCAGAGGTGGCCTGAGAAGGGCACCATTAACTAACAGCAGTGGAATCTGGAATACTGCACTTGCTGCAGGCAACTGTTGATGTGTCCGTGGCAATCCCTGTACATGTGGAGGACACGGAAGCATTGGTAACTGGGGAGTAGTGACTGCATGCACTCAGAGCATATCCTGATCGCACTGATCTCAAGGGCAAAACTTCCCTTCCCAAGGAGCTCCATCAGGTCCTAACTAATAAACGTGTCTCGTCATAATACTGTTAACTTTTTTCAACGCAAGAGTCGGAACTTGCAACCCCTACTCATGTGAGCAGCCCCTTGAACGTCAATGGGAATATTCACAGGAGTTAAGATTACTCGCAGGAGTAAATGCTGCAGAATTGGACCCAGAGTGTTATCTCTAAACTACATTGCAAGAGTTTGCGTGTTTGTAATTTGTCTGGGGCTCCCCACTTCCTTAGTATTCCTTGGCCCCCTTCACACAATGCCGGACAGTAGAGGAGGTAAACGGAAACTCTGATAAGAGCTCTGGGAGCTGTTTACTTACAGTACACATCCACTCTGATTGATTTTATAGCTGGGGAACCCAAACCATTCTCCGCCTTGCAGTAGTAGCGGCCTCCTTGGTGTCGCTGGATATTTGTAATCCTCAGAGTTTCATTGAAGACACTCGAGTCTTGGAATCTGTCAGAGGCACTTCCCGCTGTTTTGGTCCACCTGATCTGAGCAAGCATCGAAAAAGATTGTTACTTTAGGTTGGCTGTGTGTAAAAATGAATGCAGTACAGCGTCAGAGATTCCTCTACAAACCTGAGAGCAGCACGGGTCCTGTGGCTATGAGAAATCAAAGAATACCAGGAGAGGAGTCCTGGAAGTAGCCTATGTTAGCAATAGCTGATAGCAATACCTGATTACTCTAGTTGGAAATACCTTGTAAAGAAATCTATCCCGCTGGTGAGGGATATATGTGATGACTCAACCACCAGCAGTAACACATCTGCTTAAATAGCTGCAGAAAAACCCTCTATGAGCAGAATTAAGCAGAGCACATCAGGTCTAGTTCTGTGCTGTTCTTTTCAATAGCTGAGGCAATTTTAAATTGAATTTATTTTTTGTATTGTTCTACCTAGGTTTATATATAAAAATGTTTCAATGTGTCAAAGCACTAGTTATAATGGACACATTTTCCGAGATTTTGAGCCCCTGCAGCTCCCATTGAAGTCAAATTAATGAAAATCAGACCACAAATTTCTATTTGGAAACATCTTAAAACATAACAGAAGCCTCCAGCTGCTTTTCAATAGCCATATCATAAACAGCGTCTTACAATTTCAGGCAGCTGTCTATACCTGGGGGCGGGGGAGGAGTTAAAATAGTTACTTGGCTTTTTTAAAAAAAAACCTGTCTGTTCCAATAATTAGAACTTCTCCTACATCAATAATTATTTTCCAAAAATGTGCAAACTTTTCAAAGCGAACACTTCTGTTAAACTGCCAACACGGTTGGAATGCCTATAACACTCTATTACGAACAATGCAATTATTTTAAACACAGCTGTGCACAACAGAATCCGCTCTGGTAATGATACAGACAGTTGCTATGGTATGACTCAGTTAAAATTTTGTACAATTGAATGAAACATGCATTGAAAATACTTGAGCAACTTGCAGTGGCCGCACTTCACAGCACAAGAAAAGGGACACGTTCGGCCCAACGTTCCGTGCCATTAAACCAGTTTGACACCAAGTCGCTCCACTGACTTCACAGCTACACTTCAGTTCCAGCGGCGCCAAGGATTGGCCTAGTTATTTTGTGAACGACTTTTCCATCTCATGTTCAACAACGATGCAAAGTCTCTGTTGGAATTACAAGTCGAACGAAACAGTTTCTTGCTAAAAAGCAGACCTCTGGCAAATGCCACTTAAAGGAAAATGGTCTCAATAGTGTTTTCTCTTGCTGAGTCTCTGGCCATCTCCAGGCAGCTGTTAAAGGGACTTCTTTTTCAACTAGCAGTGAACGCCAATGGAAGAAGGGACTGGATCCCTAGCCTTATGGACAACACATTACAGAAGTAGTGAAGTAATTATTGGTAAAATATCCTGCTGGGCATGCTTGTTAATGTGGTTACAGTTAGTTAGTTATATACTGGAAAAAATCAAATGCCTCATTCTGTGAACCATTAATGAGGTTGAGTAGCACATTGTTGTTGTTTTTATGTTTGTTACAGAACATCTAGAGACCCCAGCCAAGCTCGAGGGGCCCACCATACGAGGCGTTGTACAGATACATTGGCGTGGAACAATTACCAGATGAATAGACAAGAAAGATGTAGGTACAGAGAGGTGACGTTACTTGCCCAGAGAAGCACAGCAGATCAATGGCGGAGCTAGGAAAAGAAACCAGGGTCCAATGGACTAGATTGTTTCTCACTGAACGACACCATTATCCATGGACTGCAGTGTCTCAATAGCACCTCTTCTGTGCCTCCTACTACAGCCCATCATGAAGTGCAGTTCACTATCCTCCCAACCTCACGCACCACAGTAACTCTATTGGTCTCACAAAAACTTCTTGAGCATCCTTTCCCCCCACTCCCCAAACACACACACACACACACACACACACATACAGTGCACCAGTAAGAATCTGGTCCCCAATTAATATTATTCAACCAGTTCTATGCCTTCCACCATTGTGTGGTATGGGAGCATGATTGTCATCTGAAAAAAAAATACATGGAAACACGCTAGGTCCTGCATTGCTGGAACTTTGCCTATTTATCCACCTCTTCCAGCAGCTCTGAGCACCTTCGAAAGTGATGCCATTAAAAAAAGAAACAAACGTTTCCTACTTTCCCATAGGAACTTCTACCTGAAAATTACACTGGTCCAGAAGCCACAACAGGCAACACTCAATCCTGGACCAAAAACAGGTTTGAAGTCCCACATTTTCTGATCCATTAGGAACCGAAATGGGAGCTTATATCGATTTTTCTCCCCCCGGAAGGCATGGACTCCAGAAACTGGAGTTACAGACAGAAGAATAACATTTTGAAAGCTCCCCAAAACATTTTGAATCTCTTTTATAAAATACACAGGATAGTCACAATATAGGATGGTGTAGCATGCCGGCCGGCATTACATTCTTTGCAGCTGATCTGCATAACTCAAACATATCTGCACCACTCAGGAATAAAGCAAATACCTAAAACGCTCTATCTACAGTATTCTGTCTTTGTGTGAGAGAAATGCCATTACCACAGCTATATTTACAAATATTAATATGTTTGCATTTCTACTGTAAAGCCCTAGCTTCGGGGCATTTTAAGTCATCCATAAAAATGTGCTCCTGGTTAATTTTGGTGTACGGAGTGTGCAGAAGGTTGCTGTCAAACTTTAATTTTTATTTATTTTTGTAATTTAAAAATAAGCATTGATTTAGTGTTAAGGTTACACAAAAAGGAGAAGGTAGTCACTGAATCTCCTGCATGCTTTCTTATTATTACTGTTATTGTTTGAACCAAAAATTGCCAGGCTGTTGTTGATTTAAATTAATTGTTTTATATTTTTTGTTATAATTTAAAAGTAAAATAGAAAAATGTATTGAACAAATAGATTTTCGTTCTTTAAGGGGAAATATGTTTTTCTTGAAAAATTCAAAAAGTTGGCATTTACTACATCAAAAGAATCCGTCCCAGAATATATTTTTTTAAATCATTCACTATTGTTACAATCTATCTGATCTTAGAAACAACATAGCCCAGTATACGATTCCTTTATCCAATCCGTCCTCCAACACCATTTCACAGAGGTCTGACTTTTGATGGCCAGCATTAGCTCCTAAAAATGGATTTTCAGTTTTATGAGGATTCCTCACTTTTGGGGGGTTTATATTAATGGTATGAAGTAATTTTGGAGCTGACCTCTACTTAGCAAGGAGGATGATCTTCCTAAAACAAAAAGGTGTAAAATGGCCAACCAGGTTCTCTCTCTTTCAAGTGAGAGCAGCTCTGGGGGAAAAAAAATACCATGTTTACATTGCAGTTGATTTAATCTCAATTCATTATTCACATTGGCTTTAGCTCAATGTAAATACTACAATGATCTGATTCCAGTCAATATAATATTATTTATTGAGCGCCAACACTGCAAAAAATATGACTAATGCACTAATGAAAGCAAATGAATTCAGCAAAATAAGATGACTGAGCCTAGAGGTCGTACTCAAGCATAACTCCCCTTCAAGATAGACCTGTGCTTTTTTGGTTCACTGGACTAAATTGAAAAAAAATAAAATTTGTTTCAGGTCAAACTAAACATTTTGGGTCAAATGAAACACTTTGGTTGCCGCGGGTGACTTTGAGAATAATTTGTGAACTTTCATGGTTGACCCAAATCTGCATTTTTTTGGGGGAAAAAAAAGTTTCATTTGAAAAATTTTACCCAGCTCTAATTATAGTAATTTCGGGGCTGTAGTACGGGTTCTGGTACAGTCGGTGGGTGATATGCAGAATGTCATTAAAGTTCTTGCCCAATATCCAATATCAAAAGCCCTTTCATTGATTTCACTGGGCATTGGATCAGGCTCTAAATACCATGCAAGAAAGCTATCCGCCATCACCGTTCCATATATCATTCCCATAGTATCTGAGCCCTCACAATTGTTAATGCCTTTCTCCTCTCTGCACCGCCGTGAGGTGGGGTGGTGCTTTTATCTCTCCACACCTCCTGTGAGCAACTGAGATGTAGAGAGACTAAACAGCTCACCCACGGGCACAAAGGAGGTGTATAGTGGAGCGGGGAATTAAACCCATATTTCCCAAGTCCCAGGCTAGCCCTGATCGTTTTATTCAAGTGTTCAGACAGTTCCTACGTTGAAAATTTCCAGCCAATTGCTTTTATTGCTTAGTGGATATTTGCATGGTTCAGAAATCCCAGTATTTTCACAAATTTTAGCCTACGGAACGTGATTATTCATCCAAAACCACCTTGTGAATGTTTCTTATTCAGAAGTTGTTTGAAAATTTCCATTGTCCCAGTATTGGAGCAGAAATAATACCACGTGAATTGTGTGACCAGTCACATAGCATGAACGAAGAAATATTCAAAGAAAACAGCTTGCAAACAACCAATGGACTAAAGCTATTCTTTTTCATAATGTGGCTTTTTACTGAAGTCACATCCATACATCATGGCTTATACAAATCAGACTAATAATGCATGTTAATACATAACACACATACGTTCACCTACTGCATTGATCTTGGCCTATTAGGGTGAAATTTTCAAAACCGCTCAGGGCTGGCTTATGAATTATTCACTTTTAAAGGTAGGTAAATTCATAATGAATATTTGTAATGGACAGTTCAACTAACTCTACGTAGACCAATCCATTGACCATCAAGACCCTTGCTGGTGTTTTAATGGTTTGAGCAGATACTGCGAGAAGTTCACAGTTATGATCCAGTGTATGGTTTCTGTCTTCAGAGTAAATTGCTTTTCTGCTTTAACTAGGATTCCTTGAAAAGCAGGTTCTCGTCTTGTTTAATAATGGATGGGTCAGGGTAGTTGAACTAAAACTGATACACGTGCACTATACATTGGATAGCACAAAACTGTTCTGCTGATGGGTCTGTTTTTACAGGTTTCATCTGAGTAACCTGCTCCTGTAGTCTTGGCTTAGGAACTAAAAAGAAAAAGTTGATTCCTGTCAGCTATTTCCACATAACAGATGGCCAGTCAGAGAGCAGCAGCAAAACATATTTTCCTTATTTATTCGGAAAAGGAACCTTAAGAATTAAGGAATTATTTTGGGGCAGTTCTCTGGCTTGTGTTATGCAGGTGATCACAGTGGTCCCTTCTGAATTTAGACTCTATGAAAGAAACGCAGAGGTTTACAGACCACAATGCATTGCAGAAGTATTGGGTCAAACACTGTATTGCCTCAAAAGTACCTAAATGTCTTTCCTTTATTCAAAGCACATAGTCTGCTTGGTCAGCATCAATGGATTGGTTTTAAGCCACCATTCAATACTTCCAATAGATTTCGCAATGGATTTATTTTTCTTCTCTCCAAGTGATCAGAGGGAAAGGAGGAGCTTGGCAATCACTTTTTTTACATTGCAAAACTGAAACCTCTGTTAAGCACCAACTGCAAATATATAAAATGATCAAAATAAGGTTATCCCACCTGCTCAGTGAGGAATCACGTTGGAATGGCTTGTAAACATCCTACTCTCACTTCCATGAGAATTTTAGGATAAGGAAATCTCTTAGCCACCCTCCCAACATTGAAATCCCTGCCTCAGACCAAGCAGCCTTTTTGCATGCGCACAGTCTGGAGTCAGCTGGGGGAGAGGCCAAAGCATAACTTCCTCCTTCCCCTCCCCCCGAAAAAGGATCTCAGTATAATGTCATTGGAATGGATGAGGACATTTGTCACACCAGGGTTAATCTGAACCTTTACAAACAGCCAGGCTTTTTATTCCAGATTGTTTTCTGCCTTTCTGACTGGATTATTTTTGCTTTCAGTTAAAGTTCTGGGTGATGGTTCTCGATCTGACCCATGAGTCGTTTGTATTTTCCGTAAAACACTTGAGCTTTCACTCAGATGACTCCTCTTTGGCTTCATTTAGCAAAACAGATTCAGAGAGTAGCTGCTACAACCACAGGGCAGGAAACTATAAGCCACAGCTCTCAGTGCACTTCTCCCCTACTCTCCTGCTGATAGACTTCCATTTTCTCTTCCTTTAACACTCCCATTCTTGAGACTCCACAGCTGGTCTATAAGGTGGATAGAAAGCTGGCTAGATCGTCGGGCTCAACGGGTAGTGATCAACGGCTCCATGTCTAGTTGGCAGCTGGTATCAAGCAGAGTGCCCCAAGGGTCAGTCCTGGGGCTGGATTTGTTCAATATCTTCATTAATGCTCTGGAGGATGGCGTGGACTGCATTCTCAGCAAGTCTGCAGATGACACTAAACTGGGAGGAGTGGTAGATACGCTGGAGGGTAGGGATAGGATACAGAGGGACCTAGACAAATTAGAGGATTGGGCCAAAAGAAACCTGATGAGGTTCAACAAGGACAAGTGCAGAGTCCTGCACTTAGGACGGAAGAATCCCATGCACTGTTACAGACTAGGGACCGAGTGGCTAGGCAGCAGTTCTGCAGAAAAGGACCTAGGGGTTACAGTGGACGAGAAGCTGGATCTGAGTCAACAGTGTGCTCTTGTTGCCAAGAAGGCTAACGGCATTTTGGGCTGTATAAGTAGGGGCATTGCCAGCAGATCGAGGGACGTGATCATTCCCCTCTATTCAACAT
This sequence comes from Platysternon megacephalum, assembly GCA_003942145.1. Taxonomy (NCBI): domain Eukaryota; kingdom Metazoa; phylum Chordata; order Testudines; family Platysternidae; genus Platysternon; species Platysternon megacephalum. The sequence continues at coordinate 119,689 of QXTE01000153.1, read as the reverse complement.
TGGTGAGGCTTCATCTGGAGTTCTGTGTCCAGTTTTGGGCCCCACACTACAAGAAGGATGTGGAAAAATTAGAAAGAGTCCAGCGGAGGGCAACAAAAATGATTAGGGGCTGGAGCACATGACTTATGAGGAGAGGCTGAGGGAACTGGGATTGTTTAGTCTGCAGAAGAGAAGAATGAGGGGGGATTTGATAACTGCTTTCAACTACCTGAAAGGGGGCAAAGAGGATGGATGTAGACCAGGGGTCCCCAACGCGGTGCCCGCGGGCGCCATTGCACCCGCCGGGGGGTGTAAGTGCGCCCGCGGAGCCCTCCGTTTTTTTGGGGGGGGGTTGTGCTCGGGTTGGGGTTTTTTTGGTTTTTTTTGCTCCGCCGGCAGCGCTCGGTTTTTTTGGGGTTTTTTTTTTTTTTTGGCGCCCGCCGGCAGCGCTCGGTTTTGTTTTGTTTTTTTTGGCACCCGCCAGATGAAAAAGGTTGGGGACCACTGATCTAGACTGTTCTCAGTGGTACCAGATGACAGAACAAAAAGAGTAATGGTCTCAAGTTGCAGTGGGGGACGTTTAGGTTGGATATTAGAAAACACTATTTCACTAGGAGGGTGGTGAAGCACTGGAATGGGTTATCTAGGGAGGTGGTGGAATCTCCTTCCTTAGAGGTTTTTAAGGTCAGGCTTGACAAAGCCCTGTCTGGGATGATTTAGTTGGGGATTGGTCCTGCTTTGAGCAGGGGGTTGAACTAGATGACCTCCTGAGGTTCCTTCTAACCCTGATATTCTATGATTCTATGGCCACACTCTTCCAGCCAAGGCATTCAGATACCACAGCGATGGATGGTCATCATAGCTTCTACTTCCCCTCACCTAGTCCCGTCAGTTGGTCTCAATCATTCCTGATCTTTTCCTCCAAGCGTTCTGGTCAAGCATGTCTTCCAAGCTCACACCAATCTTCGTCATGTCCTCCTTCAGCCTCTCAAACCGCCTTGTTCAAGGTCTTCCTCATGGTCTTTGTCCCGTGACTACTACCTCTTATACTCTCTGGACAACATATCCCACATCGCATCATCTCACATGACACAGCCATCTCAGACAATACTCCTTCAGCTTTTTCGTGATGGGGGCTACCTGCATCATGGCTTGCACTGCATCATGGCTCGTAAGGGGTGTGTGTGCCATATAAATACTTAAACTATTGGTTCTCACACTTTTCTGTACCATGGCCCCATGTTACAACAGAAGTTACAGGACCCATCTAATCAAAGAAAGGGAGGATGACCCCAGTCCACAGTTTGAGAACCTACGGCTGAGTGGATACACAACTGGGCAGAATTGCCTCTGGAAAGAGCCAGGATATGTCAACACTGCAATCCTGGGGTCTGACTGCAGCTCATCTAGACATAGCCAAGCTAGTTTGAGCACTGGTAGTAAAAAAGCCAGAGCGACACAGGCTTCAGTGCAAACTGGCCACCAGACTAAGTAGCCAAGGTTCCGGGTGAGCTTGTACAACCTGTGCTGCTGGGATTTCACTGCTTCAGTACCTGAGCTAGCTAAATTAAAGCTAGCTAGCTCAGGTAGGTCTTCCCATGCCGCAGTCACACACCATGACTGCAGTGTAGACATGCCGTAAGTTTAATCAGCAGGAAGGGTTGATTGGAAAGGCATCGTGGGACCAATTCTCCACCGTCTTGCATCTTGTGTGGTTATTTACATCAGTGCACAATGCAGCTAGTGGAAACACAAACCACATTTTGACCAAAAGTAGCCTTTCCCCCCTTTAATTCCCTCCCTTTCTTTTCCTTGATCAGCTCTAGCTCCACGTGAGTGCAAAATGGGAATGAAACACAACCTCTGGAATGGCAGGTATAAATGACAATGCACGGCGGTGGAGATCAAGCTGTTTGGATTTAGGCCTTGTGCATGGCGGTGCACAAGATCCTCAGTATGACAGCCACTATCGGGCTAGCCCAGCAATGTTTTCTTTGATGACTTGGTTTATAGGGATTCCTTTGTTCAGACATTTCGGAGGTGTTGTTTCTGCACTGTCTGGTGGTGGCTCTGAATAATTAGAATTCGAAATTATCCTGCCAAGCCTTGACCTTGCTGGGTTGCTTTGTCTATGCCCCCGATCATCTAAAACAGATGCAACTATTCCTGAGACACACTTGGTCTACGTCCATAGGATGGCTAGAGGAAAGGGAAGCCAAAAATGTGCTCGACTTTCCTGCTTACTCTGCTTACTTTAGAAATAACGGGGTACTGTTCTATTGAATCTTCCAAATGTTCACCATTCATGGCAGGAGAACGCCCACATAGACCTGGCAACTATTGCTACAGTATCATGCAAAGTTATGGGATTGGCTCTGCATATATCTGTAAATAAAATGATTTTTTTCTGTGTACTGAAATTTTATTAAACCAGAAACAACATGACGCACTGTGCCTGAAGAGGCGAAGGGTACAGAATGTCTATCTTCATTTGAATAGAACATTGCTCCTGGCTATGGATATGCAACGGAGGTATGGACATTTCTGTTCCTGTTTATTTCATATAGTAATGTCTCTGAAAGGCTCAGGCTTAAGAAATGGCCCCCAGTCAAAGTAATGCCAATTGTTTGCAACTTTCCTCATGAAATATTAGAGGGGTGAAACATCCAATTAAAATAAATCCTCAATTTCAGTCAAAAATTACCATCCTGTATCTTGGAGAGCACTAGAAAACTGCTATCAGTTAGGAACTGAATGCAAAAATGGGAGAGACTTTGATTTACAAACACATTTCTTGACATTTATTGTAGCCGGCCTGTGGCCACCTAAGAATGTCCCGCTTTTCGATACGTTACATGCCGTGGCCACTCAGAACTTTACAGCAAGGACCGGGATAAAACTTAGCTCTCGCTCTGCTCCCAGGAAAACACTTAAGCAGATGCAACGTGACATGGGCATCAACGGCACTGCTCATGAGCTTAAAGTCACACATCTCCTTCAATGTGGCCCAAAAGCACAGACCTATATTCCTTTAGCTAAAGTAAGTTTCTGCTACAGTAGCTGGAAGTAGCAAACGGGATGTGAGATACGCATCATCAGTTCCGAATTTATCCAGAAGGAGGAATTTATCCAGCAGAGGAATAATTGTACTCTGGTCACTTCGTTATTGTGTTAAAAGGAAGAGATCTTATTATTTTTAGTAGAGAAACAATGCTGGTAACTGACTGCAAGCTACACAGACAAATACTGGAGATCAGTGCAGAGACAACCAAGCTACAAGCAGCCAATAGCTATGAGAAAAATGTTTACACTATGTTCAAAGTCTGTATTAGCACATCACTCACTAGTCATAAGAAGACAATAGGTGGAGTCTATTATGAATTAAGACTTAGGCACCTTTTTACTCAGGTTCCTATAAGTCAAGAAATTGACAAGAATAAATAAGGAACCTGACACCAGAGAGGTGGAAAAACATGTGCTTGAACTGATTATTACTTCATTTGTAGGATCCATTTGATCAACTCTTTCTCTTTCTGTGAGACAGGTAACATCTATTTCATACCCAAGTCCAGGTTATCTAAGATTTGCTTTTCAGGACTGCAAAACCCAGTGCCTAGAAGCTGGAAGTTTAATAACACTTGTGCAACATATGGAATTCCTCCAGTACAACTTAATATCTCTCCTACAACTTAATATCTCCAGCTCTTCATTGCTTTGGGAGACTTTTAAAGCAATCATGTAGAGCATCGTAATACTCTCTGATTCCCACAGGGAAAAGAACAGTCACGTGTGCCAAACACAATAGGAAAAAGAACTAGAAGACAACCTAGCCAAATTAAAAGGTAAAAAGGGCATCCTTTAAATCCACCTTTAACCCTGAAGGCAAAAATAGATATTGCATATAACAACCAAGTATTTTCTTCTATTGATACATGGGTCCATTTTTGCACTTAACTCCTACCAGGATTAACAGGAATCTTCCATATAAGGAAGGAAGAATGGAGTAGTACCGGGATACACCTACAAAGTTGCTAGCTAATCTAAGTAGAAACAAAGGATAATCTTCCCATATGCCTGCTGTAAGGTTCATGTCAGCATAGGTGGTTTGTTGTTGTTGTTTGTGGGGTTTTTTTTTGGGGGGGGGGGTTCATTGTGAGATGGCGTAAAGGCATTTGTAGAATTTTACTGAGCCACAGCTCTGTTTTTGTATACAAAAACAATTCACACTGAGATAGGAAAATCTAACAAGACCTCAAAACAAATATTTAATATGGACTCCACCTTCTCAAAAGAGCAGTGCCAACATTTTCAAATGTGACCTGAGATTGTCACTGTCTTGGTGCCAAATGTAAAACATCTCGGGTCTGATTTTACAGAAATGCTGAGCACCTGCAGGTCCCACAAGTGCTATGGTAGGTGTTCAGAACTTGTGACAATATCAGGACCAAGTTAGACACACAGTAATTGGGGCATACAAAAAATCAGGTGATTTTGAGTAATTTGCTTCATGTGGCTGGATGGCTATCTACTTAGGATGAAATCCATCTGTTTGTTGGAAACACGGAGTCAGGGAAGCACTGGAGCTTTGTGAATATACTGTACTATATTTCTCTATTTCTCTCTCTTTTCCCAGGCTATTGAGAAGGTATTGGGCTGCAGGTTGGGTTGGTTAACAGTCATACACAGGCCTTCTGAATTATTTTGTGTTTCCACCATTTGTGTTGAAGGTCTTCAAAAACTTTATTTCGCTTAATCCTTTAAAAAGAGAAATGGGACCAGTGTGGTCTGAGATACAGCACTGGACTCTATAACAATTGATTATCACTTTATTAAAACACCTACTAATAATTTATTAACATTGTATAAGCTATTTATACATGGAACCTTCATGTGAAGAGTGGCCATTTATTTTGTCATTGACCCCTATGTTCTTTACAAAGGGCCAGAGTCTGCCACTTTACTCACTGAGTAGTACATTATTTTCATCTCTGATCCATGGCCCTTCTGCACTCAGTCACCTGAAATTAACATTCCCAGTTCCACATCTGGATATTTTAACTATTCAGAATCCCAAGTTTTAGTATGCGGTACAAACAAGTTTCATGCAGATTTTGTTGGGAAACAGATAATGTCAACCACCTGACAATTAAGGTACCTAATATACTAGGGGTCGTGCTCTCTTGACCTGCTGCTCACAAACAGGGACGAATTGATTGGGGAAGTAGAAGTGGGTGGCAACCTGGGCAGCAGTGACCATGAGATGGTCGAGTTGAGGATCCTGACAAAAGGAAGAAAGGAGAGCAGCAGACCCTGGACCCTGGACTTCAGAAAAGCAGACTTTGACTCCCTCAGGGAATTGAGGGACAGGATCCCCTGGGAAGTTAATATGAGGGGAAAAGAAGTCTAGGAAAGCTGGCTGTATTTTAAAGAAGCCTTGTTGAGGGTGCAGGAACAAACCATTCCAATGTGCAGAAAGAATAGCAAATATGGCAGGCGACTAGCTTGACTTAACAGAGAAATCTTTGGTGAGCATAAACACAAAAAGGAAGCTTACAAGAAGTGGAAACTTGGAGAGACGACTAGGGAGGAGTATAAAAATATTGTTCAAGCATACAGGGGTGTAATCGGGAAGGCCAAAGCACAATTGGAGTTGCAGCTAGCAAGAGATATGAAGGGTAACAGGTATGTTAGCAACAAGAAAAAGGTCAGGGACCCTTACTGAATGGGGGAGGCAACCTAGTGACAGATGATGTGGAAAAAGCTGAAGTACTCAATGCATTTTTTGCCTCTGTCTTCACAGACAAGCAGGGCCGCCCAGAGGATTCAGGGGGCCTGGGGCAAAGCGGGGGAGCTGTGGCGCTGGTACTCACCCGGCGGCGGTCCGGGTCTTCGGCGGCATTTCGGCGGTGGGGGGCCCTTCAGTCGCTCCGTGTCTTTGGCAGCACTGAAGGACCCGCCGCCGAAATGCCACCGAAGACCCAGACCGCTGCCGGGCCAGGGCTGGGGCCCCTGCGGGGCCCAAGGCCTGGGGCAAATTGCCCCACTTGCCCCCCTCCTCTGGGCGGCCCTGAAGACAAGGTCAGCTCCCACACTGCTACACTGGGCAGCACAGTATGGGGAGGAGGTCAGCAGACCTCAGTGGTGAAAGAACAGGATATGGACTATTTAGAAAAGCTGGACATGCACAAGTCCATGGGACCGGATGCACTGCATCAGAGGGTGCTGAAGAAGTTAGCTGATGTGATTGCAGAGCCATTGGCCGTTATCTTTGAAAACTTGTGGCTATCGGGGGAGGTCCCAGACAATTGGAAAAAGGCAAATATAGTGCCCATCTTTAAAAAAGGAAAGAAGGACAATCCGGGGAACTACAGGCCGATCAGCCTCACCTCAGTCCCTGGAAAAATCATGGAGCAGGCCCTCAAGGAATCCATTTTGAAGCACTTGGAGGAGAGGAAGGTGATCAGGAACAGTCAACATGGATTCACCAAGGGCAAGTCATGCCTGACCAACGTGATTGCCTTCTAGGATGAGATCATTGGCTCTGTGGATATGGGGAAAGCAGTGGACATGATATATCTTGACTTTAGCAAAGCTTTTGATATGGTCTCCCACAGTATTCTTGCCAGCAAGTTAAAAAAGTATGGATTGGATTAATGGACTATAAGGTGGATAGAAAGCTGGCTAGATCGTCGGGCTCAACGGGTAGTGCTCAACGACTCGATGTCTAGTTGGCAGCCGGTATCAAACAGAGTGCCCCAGGGGTCGGTCCTGGGGCCAGTTTTGTTCAACATCTTCATTACTGATCTGGATGATGGGATGAATTGCACCCTCAGCAAGTTCACGGATGACACTAAGCTGAGGGGAGAGGTAGATACGCTGGAGGGTAGGGATAGGGTCCAGAGTGACCTCGACAAATTGGAGGATTGGGCCAAAAGAAATCTGATAAGGTTCAACAAGGACAAGTGCAGAGTCCTGCACTTAGGATGGAAGAATCCCATGCACCGCTACAGGATGGGGAGTAGAGATTTTATTTTTATTTTTATTTATTTTGAGGAATGAGATGGTGAAAAGAGCATTTAAAAATTTGACCAACCCAACTTGTTAAATGGAATCTCTCCCCAAATACAAGTGCCAAGGTTTTCCAAAGGACCCTGTGATTTTAAAACACAAACGCACACTCACACTTTCTCTCTCTGCTTCAAAATCAAGAGAGCGACGCAAGTGGAGACACCTTAGGCTCTGTTTCCAGAGTACTGTAGCTCTATGGCAGGGTGGACTAAGTCCGGAGGCCCCCTGCTGGAGGCCTCACGGCCCTGCATCACCCTGTCCCAGAACAGAGCAGCAGCGAGAAGTGCTCCAGGCAGCCTAGAGCGGCTGCAGAAAAGCAGCCAATCAGAGAGGCTGCTGGAGCTACCAATAAGGGGCCAGAAAGGCCAGATAAAAGGCAAGGAGCAGAGCAGAGCCTTCAGTTGCTGTGTGGAGCTTGATGAGGGAGGACCAGGTGCCTGGCTGGCTAGACGAACAGCAGGACTGCAGAGAGCTCCCCAGACAGAGCTGAGCCCAGTGAAGGCTGCCAAAGACTGGGTACCTGGCTGGCTAGAGAGAATAGCAGCAGAGCTGTTGAAAGGTCAGTGCAGGCAGGCTGAGGCCGAGGGACTGAGCACAGAATCTGGCCAGACCAGACGAGGTTACCGAGATGGGCCCTGCTGGTCTGGTTGCAGACTGAACCCAGGGAGGGCTGCTGAAAAGGACACCAGCTGAGGGAACCGAGATGGGCCCTGGCGGGGGTGTCTGAAGAAGGCAGTGCCTCTGGGAAGAAGCCTCTGAGCTACAGCCCCATACCAGGGCCGTGATAAGAACTCGGGACTGTGTAGCCCGGAAAGGAGGACAGCATTTGTGGCTCAGCCAGAGGGCTGAGCTGCCGAAGACCAGCCGAGAGAACCAGTGGCCGGGGTTGCTCATGAGAGGGAGGTGCCGCCCTGATGTAAGACCAAAAAAGAAAAGCAGGCTCACACCTAACCGAGAGAAAGGGGGCCATCCACGAGAGGTGGGTGGCCCCCACCCCCTTGAAAAGAACTGTGTTTGCAGGCACTATCAGCCAGAGAAAAGGGGGTGCACATGAGAGGCGGCTGCTGACCCCGTTACAAGCTCCCATTGACTTCAATAGTTATTGGAGGTGCTCAGCGCTCCAGAATTTTAGGCCCAAGGTACCCCAAAATGGGGGCACCCCAAATTCAGAAGCCACTCCTGAAAAATGTGGCCTGGATGATTTGGCTTGACCAACGTTCTGTACCTTGAAGTCCAAACTCCCAGACTGATTGCTAGCGAGAGCGCTTAGGTAACCATTTCAACACACTGACGAAAGTTTAGATTAAAAATAGATCCCAGAATATTGGATCGAGCCTATACAATATCCACCAGGGTTATTAATTTAGGGGCAAATTAGCAGCGAAATACCCAGTCCAAGCAGGGGAAGGGAAAGGAGGATTCCTTCCCTCAGACTGCAAAGGTTTCCTTTGAACATTGTTGCAGCCCTATGGCTGTAGTAGATCTCCCGGTGGCAACGGGCCAAAGTGGAAGGATCCATGTTGTAGCTGATCTGCCAGTTTTGCCACAGGGCATGCTGGTATGCAGGGAGTTGAGCTCTGTGATGCACAGAAGGGTCCAGCCTATTTCTGGCCCTGATAATCTCGTCCTCCTGACGGCGGGGCCATACCCGTTCCAATGCCAGGAGTTTGCTGCAGCTCTGGAGGCAGGATTTGCTCCTTGCAGCACAGTTGTAGGAACGTGTCAGGTTGTTGGCTTTTCACTTGCATTTCCATTAATCATCTCAATGATTTTTGTGTTGGATAGGCTGGGTGGAACCTCTTTAAGGCTTGATTCTGCACAGGGTAGAGGCCTCTTCCTAATCTAGACCAGCCAGTGCTGTCCCAGGTAGAGATAATGTAGTCCCAATGGACAGGGCAAGGTATTGGAAATAATAAGACCAGGGTTTTATTCAAAGCTCTGCCACTGAGCTGTGTGGCCTTAGGCAAGTCACTTCACCTCTCTGTCATGTTTCTTTAGCTTTTTGGGGCAGGGCCTGTCTCTGATGTGACTGAATGGTACCTAGCACAGGGAAACCTCAAGCTGCTACAGTAACAGAAATCATAATAGTGGCAGGTGCATGTCTACACATGAATAATAACGATGACCCCAAAGTAAAAACGGAAACTGGGTCTTCAGGATATTTTACTAATCCTTGATTTTTTGTTTTGTTTTGCCTGTTACATTTTGTATATGTTCATTCAAAACGGGAGATTTTCTTCAAAAGAAATTAAATCTTGTTTTTCATAAATTTCTATAAACTAAAACCTACAGTGCAGAGAAATGATTAGTTATATTAAGTAGACGTGATGCAAGGTTGGCTCCCCACCCTTCACACACGTCATCATCCAAACTATTTAAAATCAGGCAGAACACAAGATTAAAATATTAACATTTGGATGCCTCCTGAATTAGAAACTTGCTTTGGCTGGTAAAAGGCAATAATATGATTTTACATGTTCAAAAGCTGAAAATGCTAACAACTAACGAGCTAAGTGCATCAATTGTGAATGATCGCGTAAAAGTTTAGGAGAAAATTAATGAGTGAACGCCAGTAGTTAAAAAGGTAAATTGCTAAAACGACCCTACTTTTAAGACCATTTCTACAATAGCCAGTTGTAAATGAATCAAGTAATGGGTCATTTGTATGAAAAGTGGTGCTGGAGTCATACTTAGAAGCACATTCCAAAAACATTTTTGAGTAACCTACCAAGTGATTAAATGCAGCAATTTCTCCTAATTTCGCTGTTACATTTTTCTCTGTGACTGTAAGAGGTTTCACTGCTTTAAATTTAAACACTTTTATACTGAACAATCAATATTGATTTTGCTATAAATATCTCACTTAAAGACAGATTTTTTCCCCCTTCTGCACGGCAGCAACTGGCGGGTAACTGCTCAAAGCAATGAAGTTCTGAGCAGCTCAATTCCCGTGGAGGTCAACAGGATCTGAAAGTGCTCCGTCTCTTGCAAGAATTACTCAGGACCTCGCATAGTAAGACCCTACGAAGAGGAAATTATTCACTGTTCATCAACTAAATTATTCAATGAGTTTTATGAAATGGTTCGAACAACCGTGAATAATATATCGTTACTATTCACCCAGCTCTATTATTCATCAACTTCAACTTGCTTTAAAATGAAATATATTGCTTTTACTTCACAAAAGGGGATAGAATCTAATTTCACCACAGTGCAGACGTGGCAATGTGTTAGAAATTTAACAAATTATTTTTCTCTCATTCTTCCACCGCCAGAATACTAAGGCAGTATGTCCAATTCCAGTGTCAGAGTTGAATCCTGATGAATTCAAATGCATGCAAATTCCCCAGCTGTAATTCTTAAGGGGTTAACATATACAAATAAATACAAGCTATTTTGTAGCTTTACGCTATCATCAGCAGCACAAAAATTAATATCGATGACATCACCAATGAAGCAACAATTCAATGGCCTTAGTGGGAAATTCACCTCTCATCACATTTTTGGTGATCTGACTTTTACCTGAATTAAATCAAATCTCAGCTGTGGTATGTCTTTGCTGATGACAAATTTAGGCTTATCATTCCAGTTGTAGTAGTATGGGTATGATACCAGTCTTAAATTTTCACTCTTCAGGAAACCAAGCCTGTTATGATCAACCTCTTGTGAGTTTCAAGAGCAGTACCGCACCCAGCAACAGAACACAACTCAGTTGCCACTCAAAGTGGGGTTCTACTCTGAAAAACGGCACCAAAAATGACTGTTTATTGTCACAGCCTCTTCTGGAGCAAATGTGCTTGGTTTACACAGAAAGTAGTTTTGGTTTTGTATTTTATCGCTCGCCCTGTAAGCGCTATCCGGGATCATAAAGTCAAGCTGAGCCCTTTCTTCCTCATACATCATGGCCACAAATCAAGGTTTTACAGGCCAAGGAAGATGATCAGACATACTGCTGTAATTCCATTGCCTTCAGTTCGTTTGCACAGTTGTAACTGACTGGATACTAGCAAACAATTCTGTTGATGCACAAAGAGGAATAAGAAACCAGCTCCCCCAATTAGCTATTTTTTGACTCAAGAGTGAAAAGCTTATTTCTGTCACTAAAATCAGCAGACTGAACAGATACAGGGAAACATCTCTGTTGAAAAGAAATTTGCTATTTTAGAGTCACTCTTCAGAACAGAGCCAGATTTGAAAGTGACAGACATCTTGAAACCTAGCCAGTTTAAAAAAAAAAAGTCATTTTAGGTGTAAAACCTGCCTTTATTCCCCTTAACTATTTTTGTTTTTCACTCCCCTGACAGACCCACAGGAGAAAGTGACTATACAAGGGACACAGTGAAACTAACAATACCCACAGTGCTGTCAAAGGCATACAATGAGCAAGCTGAACAGTGTGAGGACAATGTATTTTCTCTCGTCTTTCAGTTATGCTAATCTTTGGCATTCCCTGTGACGGTAGTTAGACAAAACATATGCAGACAGAAGTGTAACAAATAAATATATATTCTTCACTGATGTGCACATCTCCCTTCAATGTCAGTAAGGCTGCACACATGGATAGATCCCAAAGGTTGCAACACCATATTTAGATGCACCTGTAGATGGTTGAGAGGCAGAAACAATATTTTTCAATACACACTAGCAATAGTAGAAAGTCAAATGCATTTGTTTTCATTCTACAGCGTAAGCAAACAACCTCCTTCACGATTCCAGAGTATGTTTTTGCCTTTAGACGTATAATATAAAATCCTGTGGGATCTAACCCCCATTTCCCTACAGCAATCCAAGAAGCATTCAAGCCTGATAGAGATCATGAAAATAGCTTCCAGCCTATAGCAAACTGCTGACCTGACTGACAGCCCTGTAATTTGAACTCGAGTCCTCAGAGGCAAAAGGTGTCAAAGATATATTAGTCCACGGAGCCATACTGTGCGTTCTTCTAACTGTAACACGGACATATTTTTGGCCCACCTCTGCCTGTTCAAATTAAATCCAGTTAACTGAACATCATAAAACACTTTGTTTAAATGTTCTTTTTCCACTACATTGTCTTCAGTAAATAGCACAGAGATTATTGATTTCCTACATTGCAGGATCAGCATGTTTACTTAAAGTAGTTCCCATTTTCTTCACTACCTGTAAGCCAGAAGCACAGTGTACTTTAAAATATTAAAGACATGGCTTCCTTTCAGAGTGGTAGCCGTGTTAGTCTGTATCAGCAAAAAGAACGAGGAGTACTTGTGGCACCTTACAGACTAACAAATTTATTTGAGCATAACCTTTCGTGGGCTAAAGCCCACTTCATCAGATGCATGCAGTGGAAAATTCTTTCTACTATATTTTCCACTGCATGCATCTGATGAAGTGGGCTTTAGCCCACGAAAGCTTATGCTCAAATACATTTGTTAGTCTCTAAAGTGCCACAAGGACTCCTCGTTCTATGGGCTTCCTTGTGTTTGAAGGAACTCTGAAAAGACCCTGAAAAATGTTCTGAACCTTAGAAACAGAAGAACCTGATGGACACCGAGCATTGTCCTACTCTGTATTTACGCCCAGTTAAGACTCGATCAGCAGTTTTTACATTATCTGCAACATTGCATCACTATATACACCATGCTATAGATTAAGGACGAGTGTCTACCTTATTTTTGATAATCTTTACAAATTAAGCCAAAGTCTTAATATTATAGTAGCATTTTTGTTTTATTTTATTTTTACTATACAAGAACCAACATCAGCATGCCATCACTGAGCTAATTCTAACAAATTCTCTGGGCTACAAATGCCAATGTTCTGTTTTGTACACAGACGAGGGAATTGGTTTAACACGGTTCATTTAAGCAGCAAGGGTGAGATCTGTGATCATGTAGAGGGGGTGACACCAGAAGGGATTTATTGAAACTCAGATTTTAAAAAGAAGAGAACCTTGACAACGTGGCTGTAGAAAAGACCATTTGAAAGACAATTCATAGAGGTGAAGGCCAGAAGAGACCATTGTTATAATCTAATCTGACCTGCTACTAAACATGGGCCCACAGTCTCACCCAGTAATTCCTGCCTCAAGCCCATAGCTTCTGGCTGAGCCAGGGCATATCTTTTAGATCCCATCTTAATCTAAAGACTTCAAATGACGGAGACTCCACCGCATCACCAGGTAAGTTTTTCTAGTGGTCAATTACCCTCACTGTTAAAACACTATTAGGCAGTTACAACACAGGTTTACAATACCCGAAAATGAACAAACAAAACTCATAAATGGAATTAGGGAGGCCCCTCTCAGCTGCCATCCAACTGCTGAGTTCTAAATCTGGCTGCACATGCTCAGAAAGCTCCCTCAACAAGAGGGGCAGGGCTCTTTCAAGCATCATTCATAATCCTATAGTCGGCAATGTCCAAGGACCATCTTCCCTCACACATGCAAAAGAGGTGCAGATCACAGGCACTCAGCAATGGCCATGCATGTTTTGCATTAGTTTTTACTGAAGGTGATTGTCCTTGGTCGCATAGTGTCACCAATATGGGAATGCCGCATGCTCAGAAAATAACAGAAACCAAAAAAGCCCATTAGATGACAAGTGAGGCCTGATTCTCCACTCTGCTGCATCTTGCATAGTCATTTAAAGATGTACCAAGGCCTCAAGTCGGGAAAGCACTTAAGCACATGCTTAAATTTAAGATTGTGTTTAACTCCCATTAATTTAAGGATTTAGTACTTTCCTGAAGTGGGGCATTGGTACAGCCCTAAATGACTATGCAACGTGGCACAGATGTAAATTGCTCCTATTAGTAATGAAGAGAGCACATGGAAATCATCCACAAATATCAAAAGTACTGCACCTATAAAAATGTTGATGTAGGATGTAACTAAAAATAAAGGTATTAAATTAAAAAAGGGACTTTTAAAGGACATATCAGGAGAAAGCTTCATGACCATAAGATGAAGTAAGCTGTGGTTTTTTCTCAAGGGCATTGGTGGTAGCATCAAACCACTGGGCCTTTAAAAACTAGATTTGATAAAACACTGGAAGTGGTATTATAGGGAATAATTAATTACTGTATTGTCAGAGCGATGGCCAAGATGAACTAATGTTCCATCTCAAAGACTTGTCTACACTTGGAAATTTACAAAAATAATTGTTCCAGAATATTGATTTTGGTAGAAGACCCCATGTAGGCATTCTTACTTCAGAATGACTGCCTTTTTTTTTCCCATTTAGCTTAATTCACTTAGCTATTTCAGTAAAGTTCCAAATGTAGAGAAGCCCTAACTTCCATGATTCTGTGAAGAACAAACCAGGCAAACCTTGTACATCTGGAAAAAGCCTATTATGGGTCTGCTGATAAATGTTTTAATCAGTTTTCATCCAGCATCCTCAGCAGGTCTCCAATGTCATTATAAATGTATTGCTGTTTTATTACAGCCATACTGTCTGTGTTAAAATAGAACCAACTAATTGACTTTGAACTTTTTTCTCCGTTTCATGAAGGTATCAGACCTAGAATCATAGAAATGTAGGACTAAAAGGGACCTTGAAAGGTCATCTAGTCCACCCCCCCCCATTCTGAGGTAGGACTAAATAAACACAGACTATCCGTGACAGGTATTTGTTCTTAAAAACCTCCAATGACAGGCATTCCATAACCTCCCTTGGAAGCTTATTCAAGTATTTAACTATCCTTATAGTTTGAAAGTTTTTCCGATATCTAACCTAAAGTTTCCTTGCTGCAGATGAAACCCATTACTACTTCTCCTGTGTTCAGTGGACACAGAGAACAACTGATCACCATCCTCTTTATAACATATTTGAAGACATACTAACATACCTGAAGCCATCAGGTCTCCTCCAGGTCTACTTTTCTCAAGACTAAACATGACCAATTTTTTTAGCCTTTCCTCATAGATCAGGTTCTCTAAACCTTTTATCATTTTTGTTGCTTTCCTCTGGACTCCCTCTAATTTGTCCACATCCTTTTAAAAGTGCAGTGCCCAGAACTAGACACAATACTTCAGCTGAGGCCTCACCAGTGCCAAGTAGAATGGGACAATTATGTCCCATGTCTTAGATATGACACCCCTATTAATACACCCCAGAATATTAGTTTTTGCAACTGCATCACATTTTTGGCTCATGTTCAGTGGTGATCCACTATAACTCCCAGATCCTTTTCAGCATTACTACCCCCTAGCCAATTATTCCCCACTTTGTAATAATGCATTTCATATTTCCTTCTTAAGTGATGTACTTTGCACTTGTCTTTACTTAATTTCATCTTGTTGATTTCAGACCAATTCTCCAATTTTTCAAGGTCATTATGAATTCCAATCCTTTCCTCCAAAGTGCAACTCCTCCCAACTTGGTGTCATCCACCATTCTATCAGCATCCTTTCCACTTAATTATCCAAGTCATTAACGAACATATTGAATGCTACTGGACACAGGACAGCCCCCCTGTGGTACCCACTAGATGACATTCTCAAACTGGGGGGCACCCCCCCCTGCAGGGGCACAGAATGTATTCTGTGGGGGCCTGAGAAGCTTTAGGAGAGCGGCGGCTGCTGGCCGGGCACCCAGCTCTGAAGGCAGCGCTGCCGCCAGCAGCAGTGGAGAAGTAAAGGTGGCAATGCCATCCCATGACTCCCTTACTTCTGCACTGTTGCTGGTGGCGGTGCTGCCTTGTGAGCTGGGTGCCTGGCCAGCAGCTGACGCTCTCTGCTCTGCCTTCAGAGCTGGGTGGCAGTATATGTATTATTTTGGTGGTGAGGGACATAAATGACTATAAACACAAAGGAGGGGGCATGATCAAATAAGTTTGAGAATGCACTAGACTACTCTATGGTCTTCTGACCAGTTGTGCACCCACTTCTTATTAATTTCATCTAGACTACATTTCCCTCATTTGCTTATGAGAATATCATGTGAGACTGTCAAAATCCTTACTAAAAATCAAGAGATGTTATGTCTACTGCTTCCTCACTATACACTAGGCCGGTAACCCTGTCAAAGATGGACATTAGCTTGGTTTGGGATGATTTGTTCTTGACAAATCCATGTTGGTTATTACTAGGGTGACCAGATGTCCTGATTTTATAGGGACAGTCCCGATATTTGGGGCTTTGTCTTACATAGGTGCCTATTACCCCCCCACTCCCATCCCGATTTTTCACATTTGCTGTCTGGTCACCCTAGTTATTACTTACTACCCTATAAACACAAAAAAGCAAAAAGAATAAAACACACCAACCAAACAAAAACCTATCAAACATACACACACCCGAGAGCCCAAGAAATTTGCTGCCAGAGACCAAGAGAAATCAAAGGAATAAGGAAAAAAAGAAACTACAAAAAGCAGTTTGTAAGGCAAAGCTAAAATACATAAAAGGCAGTTGAAAGACATTTCAATCAGCCAATGGTGAGAGGACACAGGGCCAACGGAGGATACCGCACGGCAGGCTCGAGCTAGCGATTACCTCCTTGGCAGGAATCTCAGAACTTTAACTTTCTTCAGATGGGCGTATGAATTTCCTTGATTTGAGAAGTGATTTTCAGTTAATTGTCTGTTTACCTAGTTAGCATAATTGTCTTCAATTATGTAATTAGAGTTCATATGTGTAATCATTTTAACATGTAATTATACCTAATTACACCCTTAAAATGTGCAAGTCATAAATATCCTTATCATTTTGATTGATAGATGTATGGGGGGTGGGAAGACTCACTCCTGTTATTTTTATCTGCTGGATCCCATACATTGCAAGCATAAGAGCACTTAACATAGACTTTTATTACAATTATTTACAAGGCCCTATCAATGTTATATCTAAGGCAGCATTACCAGAGCTAGAAATAATCCATCTACCCACAACCAAGAACCAAATGCAGTCACCCACTATGGCAGCAGAGTCTTCGAAGAAACCCCAGACGGTAGATATCACCTAGAAAATTATTTTTTTGTTATTTGCTGATTGTGTGTTTGGGATAATACAAGTCATAAAGGAAAGCATAAAGGATGTTGTTTTATAATAATAGGAGATATACCAATCTCCTAGAACTGGAAGGGACCTTGAAAGGTCATCGAGTCCAGCCCCCTGCCTTCACTAGCAGGACCAATTTTTGCCCCAGATCCCTAAGTGGCCTCCTCAAGGATTGAACTCACAACCCTGGGTTTAACAGGCCAATGCTCAAACCACTGAGCTATCCCTCCCCCCTAGTTGTGAAGCACTTACATCCAGTACAACACACCCAAATTACACTGAGTGTCCCGGAGGCTGGCTCGCACTTTAGAACACAGTTTCTCTTAACAAAATATGTAATTGGTGGGGGACAGCATTTCCAGTCTCTGTGAAATGAATGAACTTTACGGAGTGGTTTGATTAGAGGGGTGGAGGGGATGTGGTTAGGAAAGGAGGTCAGGCGGTAGAGGGCAGCATGGAAGGATACAGAGGGAGTGATGAGATGAGATTGGTAAGGACCAGAACGGGCGGGGGGGTCTGCAGAGAGAGTTAGACGTGAGTGTAGCTATGGGGGCAGGAGCAGAGTAATATGTCACCTGGAAGGTAAGGATGAGATGAGTGACTGTGGATGTGAAACAGGAGGAAGCCAGTGGAGGGATTCAAGGAGAGGGTACAGAAGGTGAGAGAAGAATAACTGGGAAATCCAGCGTGCATCATTACTGGACAAAGAAACGTGTCTAACGCCTCATCCTGAACTTGGCCAGTCAGGGACGTGGATGCATTTCTGATGGGATGCATTAGCAGAGATGGGGGCAGCCACTGAGAAAGCCTACATCTCATCTCTCACAACAGTGCGGGGCTGAGCACGGGACAGATACACAGCATGGCCTTGCAAAGTGTTGGGTGGTTTGTTTTTTTCTTCAAAAATGGCATTATTTCCTATTCTTCAGGATATTAGAAAGGGCCTCAGATTCACACTGTTTTAGACATTCAGCACCCACGAGTACATTTCGCTCATGCTTTTTAAGCCATTTGTCCTTCACCCTTAAGAGACCCTATTCTGTTTTATTTTTATAGCTACTGTGTTTCATTTTGTTCGTCCTGTAGTACAGTACAAAGAACAAGTACCTGGTGCATACAAAATGAATTAGGACAAGGGTTATTCAGTCTTTTTTTCCCTAATTGCCTTTTGCTACAAAGGCAAATATTTGCACACAGATTAAATGGTTAAAGCTTATTTAAAGTTCAGCTTTTTTTCCCCCCGGATCAGATTTCCTTCTGCTACTAACAAACAGAGCAATTTGCAAAAAAGTGTGCCGAGACTGGTTCCAGAACCTCCGAAGAAAGCCCGACATAACGAGAACCCTTCAATAACACTTGGGAACAAGCCCGGTTATACAGTATGCTTCGGCACAAGGAACGCATTCCCTATGTCACACATAGATCTGTTAGCTCCTCTCACTTTCTCATTAGAGCTTCCGAGTACAAGCCAGCAGAATGCGCAGTGCCTAAAATATTTCAGGTGTTTCCAGAAATGGCAACTGGCAGCCGTTCGGTGAGGAGGTACAGCTCTCCTACTGTGTAACTTTATCAGTTGGAAGAACCTGCTAGGAGTCCAGAGAATAAAGTAACAAGAAAAACCTAGTATTGAGACAAGGAAATACCAAATAACCAAAATCGCCCAACATCCCTTATCCATCAGGCCTCAGCTGAAAGAAAAAGCCTCCTAGAAATAATCTCATGCTCAACTGAACCGGCATTTCTGGGTAACCCCTACCCCGCTGGCAGGCGCTAGCCAATGTGCATGACAGACCTGGGTTAACCGACTGGGATGTTGCTGACCTGACCTGCAACTGCCTTTGGTGTCAATTAGTGATGTCAAAGCAGTGCCTCCGAGCTCCTGTGAAAATGTGTACAACATAGGAGCGCAGGTTACATAGAGGCAGAGTTCTAAGGAGTTACTGAACCAGTCGGGATTCAAGCAGGCAAGTACAGCTAGTGCATGGCAGTTGGTGGGGAAAATTGACAGGGAAAGAGATTACATACAGTTAACACTTTATAAAGGAACAGAAAGCCAGTTCTCCCGTCAATGTGTCTTCCATCTCGGCCTGTTAAGCCCCATTCTCTGGGGTGCAGAATCTGACTCTCGAATACACAGTGGGCTGACCACTTTAATACAGTGCGAGGTGCATTTGGCCTCTTCTGCACAAACCCATCTCTCTTAGCGCTCACTCTCAAAACTCTACAAGGTGGTGTTGCAGATGTGCTCTGTAAGATAGATCTATACATCAGTAGTTTGCAGTGTTTCTATAGCCATGTTGGGCCCAGGATATAAGAGAGACCAGGCGGGTGAGATAATATCTTCTATTGGACCAACTTCTGTTGGAGACAGAGACGAGCTTTCGAGCTACACAGACCTCTTAGAGCACTTCTTAGAGCGCCGTGTAGATCGAAAGGGCCAGTAGACGGCGCTCAAGGATATATAGATAATTCCTGGGTTTTGTCGGCCCCGTACGGCTCATGCTCTGCAAAAATCTTCTTGTGTGCAATTTGCTACATCAGCTCTTAACGTGGGACAGTGGGCCCCAAAACTGTGGACATGGCAAGAGATTTTGTGTATTTAAATGTGTGTGCCGGTCACAGCAAATACTTCTATGCTAGCATAACCCTGTGTGTGGCTATCAGGTATATCCACCCAAGGAAATGTAGCAGCCCTTCTAAAATCCAAAGGCAGAATATGACCCTCCAGGACTGGCTATGCTTCAGAGTCTGATGTCATGTATATAGGAGCCGAGCTTCAAAGTTCAGATTCAGAACCAGGGTTCAGTTGTGCTTGGACCTGGGTCTCTTCTTTCAGTCCCCTCCTCTAATATTAAAGCAAAATGGCGTCAATCCACAGGAGGATTAAAGATGTTGGTTGTCTCCAACCATGTGCACTTTCTGCTGCCATGGAAACCAATACCAGGAACGGACTCCACTGTGATATTATTTCTAGATGCTTCAGAACATGGTATTCTCCCCTCCAGCTGGGTCAATTCAGCAATGGAAACAGTGATTTCCTGGCGCTACCCCCAGCAATAATGTCTTGATTGGTTCTATTTCTCAAGGAATTGTAGATTTATTTTCACCAATAGGATTTTTTGTTTTCATTACCAAAAACACTTCTCTACAGCCAGGCTCTGGTAGACCACAGCTGCATCACTTATTAAGTTACTTGAATTATTCTTTATGCTTACTCATGCAATTGCTTCTGTTTCTCCTTGGGGCTCTGCCTTCTAGGTGCAGGTAACTTCATACCTCTAGAACCCTTTCCCCACCCCTCCTGTCCCGTTTCATGAACAATGAAACCTATGTTCTTATATGCTGGGCTATGGGGGATGGGCACAGCCACTGTGGATATGTTGCTGTTTGCATCGTTCTTTTGTGATGGATACAATCAACCTGCCATCCTCTGAAGATCTAGAGGAAGAACAAGCAGAGGAGAGACAGACAGAGGAGAGGTTTGCACCTCATGGAATGCTTTGTTCGGTCTGTCTTGACAAAAGCAGAATCCTGTTGGGTGTCCCGTTGACACTCTTTCCTAGGAGATCTCTCAGCCGCACCCAAAACTTGGCAAGGTAAATCACCATCCCATATAGATACAGATAGATAATTAGCTCAGCATGATTCTCTGATGGCCTCATTTCAGTGATTGCTGCTACATTAGCAGGCCGTGTGTGTGTGGGGGGTGGGGGGTGGGAGGGGGCTTGATATCCTCAACTGAGAGAGTAGGACCAAAATACTTTACTTCAATTGCTCTGATGCTGCATTTATCCTGATTTAACTTCATTTATTTCCCCCCCTGCCTCCAACCTCCGCTTACAAACTGCACTTCCTATTGAGAGAGCAGCCTCCCAGAAGATCTGGTGAAATTATTAATTACAAATAAATCTGATGAGTTGAACTTTGTTATCCATTTGCAAATCATCCACACCTTAACCCTGATTTCTGTGAATGTGTGTGAGAGTGGCTTAACATGATGTGAATACATTTCAGTCTATGCCCTGTTTGCAACCATGATGATAATTTTTTGCAGCATGTGATTGGTCGCCTAAGTAAAACCATGTTCCTGCTTCTCAACTGGTTTATGGTATTTTAAAAACCCAGGGTAATTTATAACCAATAATAAAAGATGAAAAGTAAATACAAAAATTAACAAACAGCAAATACACTTATTGGAATGCGAATGCCATTAATACATTAATATGAGCATTCCTAGGGAGAGCAACCAGCCATTCTTCAAACAGCTGTGTGGACAATATATATATATGTGTGTGCAGAGGGGTTTTTTTGGACAGGAGTCTGAACATGACTGAACTATAGAGCCATTCAGAATTCAAATAAATATTCATGATCACCATGATGCTATTATGCTTCAAGGTGCTAGTAAAGGCTGCTGGATGCAAGAAAATCACAGACCTTGTTAAAATAAATGGGCATGCTAAGCATTTGCCAGATTCCCCAACAGTAGGAACAACTAAGACGCTGCGGATGGGGAAAACAGCTGGATGCAAAGGAAGAATTATGCCTGGAGCCAGCCCTGTTGGCCAGCGGGAGAGCATTGCACCAGCAGGGTTAATGCCTAGATTCCAGGTGCTGGGTTGGGTGTTGGTTCCATGCTGGGTGAGAAAGCAGGAGCAGGTCCAGAATGACTCTGCCGGGAAGCACTTCTTGGGCCTGGGGCTGGAGTGTCTCCTTGGGATTTCTGCAAAAACCTGTGTGCTGCACCTTCCTACAGTTGTTCAGGGAGATTGTTTTATTTATGGAAATAAAGTTATTACCCCACCTGTGTGTCAGATTTCACATTGAGATAGAACCACAAGGCCCCACATTCTCGTTTGCAACTCAGACGAACCAGCATCAGGCACCTGCTCAGGGTCAAAAATCTCTAATTCTGTGGCACTGGGCTGGCTCCCCAATAAGACTGACTTCTACACTGCCAAAAATATTTTTGGGATTTTTTTTTTTTTTTTTTTTAAAGATTTGAGTAGGGTTTGTATTTCCTCCTGGAGTGATTTGCAGAAGTGCTGAGCATCGACAACTCCAGCTATAGAACTGGGAACTGAAGGTTCTCAGTATTCCTGAAAAAAAATCGAGTCATTCCCATCCCTCCACCCCTGGCTAGTCCAGACTCCCCTTCCCTCCTCTTCCCGCTGAAATACCTTCCTTCCAAAATTGGGGTTATATGAATAAACCTTGGGGCTCAATAGGTACAATGATAATCAGGAAATGAGAGCTACAAAGTCAAGACTATAAAAAAAAACCCTAGATCAATTCATGGAGGATAGGTCCATCAATGGCTATTAGCCAGGATAGACAGGGATGGTGTCCCTAGCCTCTGTGTGCCAGAAGCTGGGAATGGGCGACAGGGAATTGATCACTTGATGATTACCTGTTCTGTTCATTCCCTCTGGGACACCTGGCACTGGCCACTGTCGGAAGAGAGGATACTGGGCTAGATGGACCTTTGGTCTAACCCAGTATGGTTGTTCTTATGTTCTTATGATATTTTGGAACCTGTGCATCACAAAATCATTCAGGGAGTATCAAAGAATATTGTAATAATAAAAACACTAAATGGTTCATTATATAACTGACACAGATAAAATAACTCTAACACACAGACAATCATATCTCAGCCCTTTCCTAGATTTCCAGAATGAACTCCAGCAACGTTCTTGTAAAGCACGCTTGAATCAGCATTCAGCAAGACACACACGGCAGGACTATTCTTCGGAATAGGCATTCTGCAGACTCAAAGCTGCTGCATGTTACTGAAACACCATCATTCATTTACATGTGTGTCAGTTTAATTATTCTGTGGAGTGATTGTAGCACCCTGCTTCAGAACATTCCAGTACAGAGTGCGACCTTCATCTGCTCAGTGTTTGCAAAGAAAATATTAATATTTTCTGTTCGTCCATCCACTGAAAAATTCTACTTAAAAAGCAACTTTTGAAAAAAACACCCTCACCATACATGCAATTTCCTTTGATTGATTTTAAGTCAAACATAAAAGACTTCTTTGGTGTGAAGTGGATATTAGAAGTTCAGTTTTAATTGCTAGGAATTCTTATTAACCTCTAATGCTGCTCAAGAAAACATAATATTTGAGAAGGAGATTGCTTACTCTGAAACAGCTGTTCCGTTATTACACTTTGCTTACAATTATTACCATAATTGCACTCTAGTTAAGAAAAATGATGATGATTTTATGTGACACGACTCAACTCACTGGAAGATTCTACAAATGTTCAGTGAACACCTGACAAAATTCAACTTGACTCATGACTAAGTTCATCAGGCTGTATTTTATGCTGGACAAAATCTTCATAAATGTTTTACTGAACGAGGCCAGCATTTATGCATTGTTTCGCCATTGCTCCTCAGCAACCGAAAGAATCGGTGATTATGCCCTACATGCTTCTGCTGTTGTTGCTATATTCTTCCAACAACACAGCAGCGCGAGTCATGCCTCTTTGAAATACTTCAAGTACATCCAGTGCTCACTCCAAACTTCTCTTGATCTGTCTGACAAGAGAAATGAGTGATACGTGTGAAGAAAATTGGAGACAAAGCAACACCATCCATCCTGAAGGGTAGCACTTTCTCAGAGAAAGAAAAAGGCAATCAAAGGACTTGACGAGTTACACCATGCAGCTTAGAGAAAGGGTACTCACACGTCTGAACGCATTGGAAGCGGCATGCAGGATATGGAAAATGACAGCCGTGCCTTGTGTAAAGATGTGCTGCTGGCCAGGAAAGCGTATAGGGAAGCTAGGGACTAGCGGAAATTGAGTCGGAAGGCATGGCTAGTTCGGGGTCCATAATGGCTAAGGCTGCAAGTTTGTGACCTCTGTGACTTCTGCAGCGGCCGGTGCGCCTGGCCTGGGGGCAGCTCAGGCAGCCCCTGTGCCAGACGCACTGGCCAATGCTGGGGCAGTCTTGGGCTACCATGCTCCACCCCGCCCCCAGCAGCAGAGCTTGGATGTGGGAGGGGGCACAGGCACAGGACAGGGTGAGGCGGGCTCTGGGCGGTGCTTACCTGGGGGGCTCCCTGGAAGCGGTACATCCCCCTCGCACAGCTCCTACGCAGAGGCATGGCCAGGCAGCTCTGCGCGCTGGCTCTGCCTGCAGGCACCACCCCCGCAGCTCCCATTGGCTGAGGTTCACGACCAATGGGAGCTGAGAAGCCAGTGCTTGGGGTGGAGGCGGTGTGCAGAGCTGCCTGGCCACACCTCCGCATAGGAGCTGAGCGAGGGGGATGTCACCACTTCAGGGGAGGCACAGAGCCAGGTAGGGAGCCTGCCGGCCCCGCCAACAAACTTCCCAGCACCAGCGGGGGTCGCGGGCTGCGTGCCACCACCCACTGCCCCCCCAAGCACCTGTGGCGCCTCCGGGCTGCCTCCCTCCACAAGATTTAGTCAGGGGTATATAGTAGAAGTCATGGACAGGTCACAGGCCGTGAATTTTTGTTTACTGTCCGTGACTTTTACTAAAAATCCCCGTGACTGAAATGTAGCCTTAGTAATGGCCCTTGGGGTCAGTTTGCATTCTCCAGGGATAGCTCAGTCTTTGAGAGGGAGCACGACAAGCAGAGAAGTGCCCTACCCCTAGTTCCACCAGTATCTTGAAAAAGAAAAATACTCGGGTAAATTTTCTCCCTGGATATACATGCACTGAAATCAGAGTAAGGCCTCCACACAACCCCTCACCCCTTACTTTGTTGACTTTTCCTCCCTTGACTTATTTTCTAAACCTAAAGATGCACACGCTATCCCTTCATCCACCTGCCTCCCCACCTCTGCCTGTCCTCCCTCTCCACTCCCTCTCTTTGCCTGAAGCTTGCCCACTCCCAGCAGCTTCTCTGAGCCAGACACTGTCAGGTTAGCAAAAGAATTGAAGCATAGCAGACACTCAATTCACCATAGAGTAAGCCCCTCTGAATGGGAAGTCTCATGGCACTTGGGGACCAGAGTAAGGACCCTGTTCCTGTTATACATTACCTTGGGCTTACTGGCACATCTGCTGGGCTTGCTTCGGAACTGAGCAATGAGAAAGCCCAAGACTGCCCAAAGCCTTTGCCTTTGTATGTAGTTATTTCCCTCTCGTGTCTCTTGTTTTCTTTGGCCACTCACTGCACTCAGTAACAATGTTCTATGCCGCCACCACAGCTCTCCCTCTGCCTTGCAATAACTCAAGCCCCCTGCACCCTTCCTATGCCCTGCACCTTGTCCAACTTGCCAATGGCACCATCTCCTCACAGGATCATAGAATATCAGGGTTGGAAGAGACCGCAGGAGGTCATCTAGTCCCACCCCCTGCTCACAGACACAATCTCCATCCACTCTGTTCTGTCCTCCCACACGAGGTTTTCTTCCTCTTTCTAGCACAAGACAGCCCCATATTTCTCCCCTCCTCCCAGATACACAGCCCCGCTTCTTCCTGTTCTGCTCAGCCCCCTTCTGGCTCCCTCTCTCTCTTTCTCCTTTCAAGCACCAGATCAACACATGCACAGGACGGCGCTTTCAAGTGGGGCCTTCTCAAAGGCCATCTTGGCTGCTCACTCTGCCCCCAACCAGAGCTGTATGCCACTCCCACTCCTCCCCGCTTCCCAAACCCAGCAGAAACTGGGCAATAGTGTCATTTACAGCCCTCCATTTCCCATCTGTGATGGAATGTACCCGTATTCACACCCTACACACTATTGTAATCATTCTAGTATAATCATTCACACCCTACACACTATTGTAATCATTCTTGTATAAGGCATGTCTTGTAAGGTATCATTTGATAACTCATAAATTGCTGGTCAGCACCATCCTGATAAAATGTATGTGGCAACAGTGCCTGTAAAGAATTGTAAGATTTCCCTGGATAATGTTATTAACACATGTTCCAAACCCCACAGCCCTGACCAAACAGATTGGCAAACAGGTCTATCTTACACAAAGCAATGTATGCTCGGCTACATTTCCATTTAAGTAGTAAACAGAGTAATCAAGCAGGAAAGGAAGCAAAGAAAGCTCAAATAGGTGAGAAAGCTAGCAGGGAATATCCCTCCACATAGACACTTTGTCTCCTAGTGCCCAGTTTTTCAAGAGAAGGACTGAAACTATAAAAAGAGGGACAAACACCCCCAGGTACCCCTCTCTCTCCCCCTGCCCAGCAACAAAGGAAGCAAGGGTTGTACTCGGGGGGAGGGGTCCTGATCTACAAGGTTTGGTCAGTAAGACTCACGAAAGCATGCGGTAAGAAACTTTACCCGAATCTGATCTAGTTTATTAAGCTCAGTATTAATAAATGTCCTATCTTTATTTGTCTTCTAACCATTTCTGACTTTTATGCCTCATTACTTGTACTCACTTAAAATCTCTCTTTGTTGTTAATAAACTTGTTTTACTGTTTATCTAAGCCAGTGTGTTTAAATTGAAGTGTCTGAATTACTATTTGTGATGATAAACTGGCATATTATTCCCTTAAAGGAATAACAGACACAATATTTAAACTGTCTAGGAGAGGGTAGGGCAGTATGGGACATACATTTCTGGGGGGAAATCTGAGACTGGGGGTGTGCTGGGGTCACCCTGCAGTATAACCCAGGCTGGTGAGAGACAGAGTGTAACCAAAGTATGGCTGGCAGGGTGTTACACACAGGCACTCGGGGTGTGGTTTGCATGCTGGAAGGCTGTTTGGGAGCGGCCCAGGTGGGAGCTAATTCAGCAAGGCATCCTAAGGAACCCAAGGTTACAGGGCAGGGGAGACACAGTCCCCGGCTCTCTCCCAGGCTGGACGGTACCCTGGTATGTTGCACCATCTCACCAAGCTGTGCAAAAGCATGACCAAATCCTGCACTGGCCCCTTCTTTTTCCTGCAATATAAATCTAATCTTCATGCTACAGTTGGCCTGCACCCCAAGAACACTAGCTGCACCACAGATGCAGATGCAAATTAGGTTAGCACATTAAGCTCTTGTTTGTACTGAATTGGCTAGTTTTTGTCTTTGCAAGCTCTGCAGTTATCCAGCCATTTAGCACACACAAGGGAACATTCCCCACCACATAAATCCATACGTCCACCACATAAATCCACCCATTTCTTTTGCACAAGCTGTGTACTCAGCGCCCCATTGCTCCAGAGGACGAGCTAGCATGCACCAGGAACTGACTAAGCATCTTGCTGATTTCCACCCCCCTAAGGAGAAGAGCTATGTTTAGTGCAGCAGTTCCTTTAAGAATAACATGGCATTCCAGCAGCGAGCAAAACAACAATCTTACGGCGAATACAGTAATACAGTGATACATCACACACGTCGCAAACAGAGTTACCCACATAAAGTAGCGCTGGAAAATAAGTTGCTATCAACGAGTACCGGAATTCAATATTCTACCTCCAACCTAAGGCTCCAATCCTGCCTCCCTTACTCAGACTGATCAGTTCCTTACTCCATGAGTAGTCCCAATAGACAAGATTGTAGCTAGGAAAACACGGCTCATATTGAGAGCAATCCTCATGGCAACTCGAACGCACATCACCCTGTGAAAGCTGAGCCAATCAGAGCACAATGACGGGGGAGGGGGGGAGGGGCAGGTTACATCTGGATCAGAATCTAGATCATTCATAGTCCATTCTTATAATACAGCAGCAATAATAGAGCTTTTTCAACTTCACTAAGCACAGAGAAAGAAAAGCTGAACACAAGGAGCCTACATCTCCTGTATGTTTGGATAAGCCTGATGGTCTTCAGGTTCAAAGACTATTAGAAATCTTTGGGACATAACCATTCAGGAAAATCAACGCGAGAGTGCAAGGAATTTATTAAACCCCAAATTCTGTTTTCAGCATGTGCACTGCAGACCTGATCCTCCACCTGCTCCCCAAAACTAAACTACCGTAGTTGAAACACAGCACAGAGAAGCAGGCTAGAAGTCAGTGGTAGCCCATTTCTTCATATCAATCACATCTGATGTTGTCAATACACCCTTTAAACAAAGGCCTGCAAGGCAACGAACGGTGTTTGTCTACAATTAAGTACAAATCACAGTTCAAATCACAAAAATCAAGAGTTGCACAAGTTAAGCTTTCAGCAGTAACATGCATTCATCTCCATTGCACATCCTGCTTGTTTAGGACTTAGATTTTATGACATGAAGCAATATACTAAGCTACAAACAACAGCACGTTGCAACAGGAATAGAAAATATTATATGTGCGCAATGCAGTTCAGTTAATTAACCTTAACATGTGCTTTGCTGACTTTTGCCATTTTGACTCTGCAGCCATAGCACCGCTTTGAATTTCTACACTATTTACCAGAAAGGGAAAAGAAAGCCCAGAGGATAGATGCTGGAGCTACTCAATTTACAGATTACACAAACTGACTTTGTGAACGAACCAATGGGCACTTAATTATTTCTGTATTAAGCTAGCTGTGCATACATATGCAACAGAATGAGTTTACATATTAACCGGGAGAGAGTATTTTTCACTCCTCCATAACTCTAAAACAACAAAGGAGTTTGTTTAAACTTTGCAGAAAAATTCACCTTCAGGCAGCGGCCAAGCATGGGTAATTTATGAGCATGTGAGCATAGGGGATTAGAAGGG
Source organism: Platysternon megacephalum (assembly GCA_003942145.1). Classification (NCBI taxonomy): domain Eukaryota; kingdom Metazoa; phylum Chordata; order Testudines; family Platysternidae; genus Platysternon; species Platysternon megacephalum. The sequence goes on along the minus strand of QXTE01000153.1, from coordinate 91,041 downwards.
AAAAGTCTTTTGCAACCACATGATAACAGTCACCTGCGTTAACACAAATACCAATAATATTTTAAAGGCTAAATCAAGAAAAATTAGTTTCTATGGCAACTAATGGGCCATTTAATGGATCAAGTTATTAGCAGCGAGCCCACTGAGTCAATAGTCAGTATGAGAATGGTACAAGATATGATTTAAAGTAATTTACCAAAGAGTATAGTATTACAGCAGAGATAATGACAAAAAAATGTATTTAGCTGCACAGAACCTTCCATGCAGTGAAAAGCCAGGCTGTGTTTTGCGGAAAGATTATCTAGCATATCAGCAGGTTATATTATTTTTCCTGGAGGATATTTTCCTTTCCTTTATTTTGTTCCCTGAAGACCCTACTGGTTCTTCTTAGATCCAGATTTTTTTTAGAGGCTTTAATCCTGCTTCCATTTTTGCAAATGCAGCCAGATACTTAGATGTCTACATGATAATAATTTGCACCTGCAATTAACTGCCAGGACAATTTTGTGACTGCAAACAAAGGCAACCTGTTTTCACAAAGGAGGCCCTTACAGATCAGTGTCATTTCCACAACAGTCTATGAGCAGAACCAGATGAGCTGCACCCACCATTTGCCAGTTCGGTACAAAAACACATCAGTCAGGTGAAAAGTCAAAAGATAACAAGGCTCAAACGTGCACTTTGGTAACACCTAGAGGAACAGTGACATCAAGGAAGATAGGATCCGGGTTTCTAATCACAAACTGCTGCCTGTGACACACATCTGCCAAAGGCAGCATCGGATGATACCGTATGTCATGAAAAGCTTAAACAGATGGCACAGAGGCAGATCTGCATCACACCACTGCAGAGTCTGCATCCATAATAGCTCCAGTGTTGTTTTAAGCAAGATATCAAGTGCCATGCAAAACCCACAGCAGGGGAACCCTAAATGGAGCCGCTTACAATCAGGAGTGCTGCCAGCTTTTATGGAGATATACCTATCTCCTAGAGCTGGAAGGGACCCCCAAGGGTCATCGAGTCCAGCCCCCTGCCTTCACTAGCAGGACCACTTTTGCCCCAGATCCCTAAGTGGCCCCCTCAAGGATTGAACTCTCAACCCTGGGTTTAGCAGGCCAATGCTCAAACCACTGAGCTATCCCTCCCCGGCACCCTAGGCGGGGGAAGGTCCCGCCCCCGAAATGCTGCCCCCGACAGCGGCGGCGGAAGGTCCCGTCCCCAAAATTCAACGGACTGCCGGGGCGCCGGCGCCCCGCAAATAGCAGCGCCCTAGGCGACCACCTAGGTCGCCTAATGGGTTGCGCCGGCCCTGCTTCCAATTCAAGAAGAAAAAAAAATATTGGGTTTACCAGAGACCATTGGTTTTCTGTGAGATTCTGCACTGCCTTGCACCTGGGCAAAGCAAGTGCCAAATGCTACCGAATCAGAAAGGCAGCATCTTACACTCTGCACTGGTGTAAGTGACCACACAAGGTGCAAGGCCCTTTTCTAGTTGGTAACCCTCACAACTGCCTCACTCCTGCTCACATATAAGGCAGTCACAGATTATCCAGGGCCGGTTGCCAGGCCTGCCCTTTGGCCTTATCCCCACACGAAGCGTTCCATAGCTAACTGACCTCCTCATGTACAAATCAGCTCTGCTCTCATAGAGCAGAGTGGGTGTAAATAAATGCCGGAGTGCAGAGCTGGGTGCCGGGAGATCATCTTAGAAAGCGGGGAAAGACCAGTGAATCCCACCCCCATCCTGGGGGATGCTATTTGTACCACCAGACCTTACTGAGCATCTTTGATGAGGCTGAGGGCCCCATGCTAGTAATAGCAGCCTACTCTGGGCGTGGGAGACAGGGGCGTGGCATCTATCGATGCTAAGGCAGCAATGCAGTTGGGATAAGAGAGAATTCACTTTTATATCCCCCCTCACCACTGTTCGTGTTGGGGACTATAGAAAGGGAAGCATAGGCTCCTGGGACGCTCTGAGAATGTGGGACTAGACGGACAGCACCAATCTGTAGCAGTGGTCTGAGGGTATCTACCACATGCTCCTGCTCTAGCAAATCCCTGAGTGCTGGGGGTACGATGAAGCATAACTTTTCATAGATTCAAGGACTGGAAGGGACCTCGAGAGGTCATCGAGTCCAGTCCCCTGTCCTCATGGCAGGACCAAATACTGTCTAGACCATCCCTGATAGACATTTATCTAACCTACTCTTAAATATCTCCAGAGATGGAGATTCCACAACCTCCCTAGGCAATTTAGTCCAGTGTTTAACCACCCTGACAGTTAGGAACTTTTTCCTAATGTCCAACCTAAACCTCCCTTGCTGCAGTTTAAGCCCATTGCTTCTTGTTCTATCCTTAGAGGCTAAGGTGAACAAGTTTTCTCCCTCCTCCTTATGACACCCTTTTAGATACCTGAAAACTGCTATCATGTCCCCTCTCAGTCTTCTCTTTTCCAAACTAAACAAACCCAATTCTTTCAGCCTTCCTTCATAGGTCATGTTCTCAAGACCTTTAATCATTCTTGTTGCTCTTCTCTGGACCCTCTCCAATTTCTCCACATCTTTCTTGAAATGCGGTGCCCAGAACTGGACACAATACTCCAGTTGAGGCCTAACCAGCGCAGAGTAGAGCGGAAGAATGACTTCTCGTGTCTTGCTCACAACACACCTGTTAATACATCCCAGAATCATGTTTGCTTTTTTTGCAACAGCATCACACTGTTGACTCATATTTAGCTTGTGGTCCACTATAACCCCTAGATCCCTTTCTGCCGTACTCCTTCCTAGACAGTCTCTTCCCATTCTGTATGTGTGAAACTGATTGTTCCTTCCTAAGTGGAGCACTTTGCATTTGTCTTTGTTAAACTTCATCCTGTTTACCTCAGACCATTTCTCCAATTTGTCCAGATCATTTTGAATTATGACCCTGTCCTCCAAAGCAGTTGCAATCCCTCCCAGTTTGGTATCATCTGCAAACTTAATAAGCGTACTTTCTATGCCAATATCTAAGTCGTTAATGAAGATATTGAACAGAGCCGGTCCCAAAACAGACCCCTGCGGAACCCCACTTGTTATGCCTTTCCAGCAGGATTGGGAACCATTAATAACAACTCTCTGAGTACGGTTATCCAGCCAGTTATGCACCCACCTTATAGTAGCCCCATCTAAATTGTATTTGCCTAGTTTATCGATAAGAATATCATGCGAGACCGTATCAAATGCCTTACTAAAGTCTAGGTATACCACATCCACAGCTTCTCCCTTATCCACAAGACTCGTTATCCTATCAAAGAAAGCTATCAGATTGGTTTGACACGATTTGTTCTTTACAAATCCATGCTGGCTATTCCCTATCACCTTACCACCTTCCAAGTGTTTGCAGATGATTTCCTTAATTACTTGCTCCATTATCTTCCCTGGCACAGAAGTTAAACTAACTGGTCTGTAGTTTCCTGGGTTGTTTTTATTTCCCTTTTTATAGATGGGCACTATATTTGCCCTTTTCCAGTCTTCTGGAATCTCTCCCGTCTCCCATGATTTTCCAAAGATAATAGCTAGAGGCTCAGATACCTCCTCTATTAGCTCCTTGAGTATTCTAGGATGCATTTCATCAGGCCCTGGTGACTTGCAGGCATCTAACTTTTCTAAGTGATTTTTAACTTGTTCTTTTTTTATTTTATCTGCTAAACCTACCCCCTTCCCATTAGCATTCACTATGTTAGGCATTCCTTCGGACTTCTCGGTGAAGACCGAAACAAAGAAGTCATTAAGCATCTCTGCCATTTCCAAGTTTCCTGTTACTGTTTCTCCCTCTTCACTGAGCAGTGGGCCTACCCTGTCTTTGGTCTTCCTCTTGCTTCTAATGTATTGATAAAAAGTCTTCTTGTTTCCCTTTATTCCTGTAGCTAGTTTGAGCTCATTTTGTGCCTTTGCCTTTCTAATCTTGCCCCTGCATTCCTGTGTTGTTTGCCTATATTCATCCTTTGTAATCTGTCCTAGTTTCCATTTTTTATATGACTCCTTTTTATTTTTTAGATCATGCAAGATCTCGTGGTTAAGCCAAGGTGGTCTTTTGCCACATTTTCTATCTTTCCTAACCAGCGGAATAGCTTGCTTTTGGGCCCTTAATAGTGTCCCTTTGAAAAACTGCCAACTCTCCTCAGTTGTTTTTCCCCTCAGTCTTGATTCCCATGGGACCTTACCTATCAGCTCTCTGAGCTTACCAAAATCCGCCTTCCTGAAATCCATTGTCTCTATTTTGCTGTACTCCCTTCTACCCTTCCTTAGAATTGCAAACTCTATGATTTCATGATCACTTTCACCCAAGCTGCCTTCTACTTTCAAATTCTCAATGAGTTCCTCCCTATTTGTTAAAATCAAGTCTAGAACAGCTTCCCCCCTAGTAGCTTTTTCAACCTTCTGAAATAAAAAGTTGTCTGCAATGCAGTCCAAGAATTTGTTGGATAGTCTGTACCCCGGTGTGTTATTTTCCCAACATATATTTGGATAGTTGAAGTCCCCCATCACCACCAAATCTTGGGCTTTGGGTGATTTTGTTAGTTGTTTAAAAAAAGCCTCATCCACCTCTTCCACCTAGTTAGGTGGCCTGTAGTAGACTCCTAGCATGACATCACCCGTGTTTTTTACCCCTTTTAGCCTAACCCAGAGACTCTCAACACTTCCGTCTCCTATGTCCATCTCCACCTCAGTCCAAGTGTGTACATTTTTAATATATAAGGCAACACCTCCTCCCTTTCCCCCCTGTCTATCCTTCCTGAGCAAGCTGTACCCATCCACACCAACATTCCAATCATGTGTATTACCTCCCAGTGTTTCAGTGATGCCAACAATGTCATATTTGTATTTATTTATTAGCACTTCCAGTTCTTCCTTATTACCCATACTTCTCGCATTTGTATATAGGCATCTAAGATAGTGGTTCGATCTTGCCTCCCAGTTTTGCCCTGACCCTCCTTTTTCTCTGCCATTATAGCCCACACTCCCTCTTGTGTCCAACCCATCTCCCAGGTCTCCATGTTCCCCACTTACCTGTGGGCTTTGCTCACCTGTCCCCGTCGAACCTAGTTTAAAGCCCTCCTCACTAAGTTAGCCAGTCTGTGTTCAAATAGGGTCTTTCCCCTCCTCGAAAGGTGAACGCCATCTCTGCCTAGCAGTCCTTCCTCGAATCGCATCCCGTGGTCGAGGAAGCCAAAGCCCTCCTGGCAACACCATCTTCGCTGCCAGGCATTCACCTCCATGATGCACCTGTCTCTGCCCGGGCCCCTACCTTTGACAGGAAGAATCGAAGAGAATACCACCTGCACTCCAAACTCCTTCACCCGGACTCCCAGAGCCCTGTAGTCACTCTTGATCCGCTCAGTGTCACACCTCGCAGTATCAGTGGTGCCCACATGGATGAGTAGCATGGGGTAGTAGTCAGAGGGCTGGATAATCCTCGACAATGCCTCCGTAACATTTCGGATACGGGCCCCCGGCAGGCAGCGTACCTCCCGAGATGAAATGTCAGGGTGACAGATGGGGGCCTCCATCCCCCTCAGCAGAGAGTCTCCGACCACCACTACCCTACGTTTCCTATTCGCAGTGGTGGCAGCAGACCTCCCAGCCTCAGGGGTACGAGGCTTCTCCTCCTTTACTGTAGGGGGTGATTCCTTCTCTCCGGTATCAAGAAGAGCATAACGGTTACCTATGACCATGGCGGGAGGGTTCGGAGCAGGGATGGAGCACTGCCTGCTGCCAGAAGTAACCAGCTGCCAGTGTCCACCCTGAGCCATCTCCTCCTCCACCAGTGGTGTATCAGCAGTCCTGTGTCCTGGGACAGCTACCTCAGCTGTCTCCACATGGACGCTGTCCAGGAACTGCTCATGGATTCGGATGCTCCTCAACCTAGCCACCTCCTCCTGTAGCTCTCCCACCTGCTGCCTGAGAGATTCCACCAGCAGGCACCTTTCACATTGGATGGTGCCCCCAGCCTGGATATCAGTAAGTGGAAATTGCAAGTTACAGTCTCTGCAAAACCACACCAGGATCTGGGTAGAAGCATCCATGCTCAGGCGCTCTGTCTGGCTACGGGCGCAGGTGGAGGAGACGGAAGCAGTGCTGGCACAGGTGTGGCGGGTCTTCCTAACCATCGTAGGCCTCCCTCTGTCAAACTCCCTCTCAAACTCCCCTGTCTGCAGCCCCCTGTCCACTGAAAGGGTTGTTTAAGCAAGATTTTTTGAATGTAGTTTGGTTTATAGGTTTTAAGGGGAATAAAGGGAAAACAGATAGAACCGGCAAGGGACCCTCGCCCCCTTCCCAAACTCCCTTGCGAAACTCCCTGTTAGCAGCCCCTGCTCCCTTGTGCGCTGCTTTATAAAGCCCTAGCCTGGGTGAATGCCCCACCCACTGATTAAGGCTCAGCCAATTACCAGAGGCTTCTAGCTTTCAGACCTTCCTTTGAAGCTCACAGCTTCCAACTGCCAGCCACAGCACATGGTCCTCCAAACAACCAAACAACCAAACAGACTGACAAACACAAGCTCAGCACACAGCAAGTAACCCCCAAACACAAACAAACACACACTACAGACATTAGGAGTCCATTAAAACTGTACAGCAACCGCCTTTGAAGTAATCTTTAGCACCCACCTGTCACTGCCTTGAGAAGAGAGACTCTGTCTGACCCCCATCCTCATGGTCTGGGCATCAAGTGAGGGGATGCAGTGTCCTGTCCTCAGCCAGCTGGAGGTGGAACTCTGGGTTTTGTCAAACTTGAGCTACTCTGTGCTCACTCCAGTGGCGAGTCCTGAGGAAACCTTTGCCCCTTCCATGGATTTTCTGACAATCCGCACAAAATGAACTACTCCCACTGGAGCAGGGTCCATATTCCCTTCTGACTGGTCTGTGGGAAGGATACGGGTTGCTGCTGCCTCTCCTCACTGGGCTCTGTGATAGCTCCCAGCAGTTGTCCTCCTGCTAATCTGGCCAATGCCAACAGCTGTTGAAAACCTATTTTCCAAGACCATAGCTGTATCTGTCATCTGACAACCCAGTTGGTAGCTAGTGATCTGGCTGATCATTTAACAACATCCACATTAAGGAGTCTAAGTGGAGATTTTCTTTATATTGGGTTCAGATTCTTGCCTTGAAATTGGTGCACCAGACTACTGGGGCTCAGAAGTAGCAGGTGAAGGAAGTTAAGCTAGCCCCAAAAGCAAGAAAAACACTGCATGATTTTTAAGAGAGTCTCTCATTTTGCAGGGGTGATTAACAGCTGGCCAAATACTAGTATTTAGACTCGAGAGGCTTAATTACCAGACTGTGCCTGCAAATTAGGGAGGTGGATTCAGCACTATTATTTGTACCCAAAGGCAGTCCCATAAGGGGAAGTTTTTAATGATGCACCTTTAAAAATTTGGCTCCAGGGGCCCAAATATAGCCCCTTTTACTTCCATGCTGCCTAAATCTCTCTTTTTTTTTTTAAGCCCTGCTGTTATGAGCGCAGTGCAGCATCAGACAGAAAGAGCTGATATTCCATTAACACACGACCAAATCGTTTACGACGACTAAGGGCCAGCATTCAGCTCTCCAACTGATGCACTGGCCATTGCACATGTGTTTAAGGGCAGAATTTGGCAGCTTCGGTTTGTTTTCTCCCATCTCCCTGGTGAAGGCAAGAGTAATATTAATTAATCGAGATATAAAGCAATAGAGTGAACACGACCAAGTGTACTCATGGATGGCAATTGGCGTTACTGCTGTTAGTAATTAGGGAACACATGGCTAAGCATAAGCATGCCGGTCTCCTGCTTATTCGGATGTGAAAGGGCATGTGAATCTGACTCACCACCGTGCTGATGTGCCATTTCTTCTCCTTGACATACCCCAGGGTTCATTTTAGATAAAAAGTCCTACCTGGTCAGCGTTCCGTCAACAAGGGATGATGGGAGGGGGAACAGAAAAGTCACGGGCCACGCTCAAGGTGGGACATGCCCAAGAAATTAGCATGTCCCAGAAAATAATGGATCAGGGCATAATGTGAAGGTTTGTATTTATTTGCTAACATGCTGTGGAAATCGCTGGAGTGTACAAATGTCAGAGAAGCGCAAAACAAACACTCACAGGGCTAATGCAGCCGACTAACCGAAAAGCGATGGGGAAAATTCTGCCGGGACTTACGCCCACAGAGGCACCAGCTTTGCATGGGATGTAAAGTCAAAGGATCTGGCCCTTCACAGCGATGGCCCCAGATGAACTTCAATGTGCCCTCCTTCTACCACAAGGCACTGTTCCCTGACCCCACACTGGGGGCCTGTCTCTCCTTCCCTCCTGCCCCTTCCCTCGAAGTGTTTGCTTTCTCTCCCTTTCAGAAAGACAAGAGGCTTTTCCCACTGAGAGCCACCATCTCTCACCCGCAATCCTCCTACCCAGGGCCGGCGCAACCCATTAGGTGACCTAGGCGGTCGCCTAGGGCACGGCTATTTTGGGGGCGCCGGCGCCGCGGCCGCCCGTAGAAATTTGGGGGCGGGACCTTCCGCCACCGCTGTTGGGGGCGGGATTTCGGGGGCGGGACCTTCCGCCGCCTAGGGCGCCGGCAAAGCTGGCGCCGCTACTGCTACCCCATTTCCACTCATTCTTCTATCCATTTTCTCTTCCCCCTGGACAAACAGAGCATCTTTGCTGCACCCACACATGGCCAGGGCCTCCTTCTACAGCCCCGCAGGGGTAAGCACAAGTACTGGCTATTAGCCCTTCCCTTGTCCCAGTGAATCAGTAAGCGTCTTCTGGCAATAAAGACAGCTACTCGGACACATTTCCATAGCTGCTGTGGGCACAGAGTGACCAGATGTCCCGATTGTATAGGGACAGTCCCAATTGTGGGTCTTTTTTTTTTTATATAGGCTTCTATTACCCCCCCCCCTCCCCACCCACCCTCTGTCCCGATTTTTCACATTTGCTGTCTGGTCACCCTATGTGGGCAAGTTACTGAGAAGGCAAGGCTGTGAAGTTGTGCAAATCTCCAGCAAAGAGACTCTAATTTCCCTGCGATGTCCGTTCCCCTTTCTGCACTCAAACAACCTCAGCATTACACTTGCTATGTTTCTCATCATCTTTACTGATTGTGTTTGTCTTCGCACTGTGATGCTTGCTCCGGTAATACTGTAAGAAAGAAATAAGAAATTATGGAGATATGCCTCTCTCATAGAACTGGAAGGGACCCTGAAAGGTCATCGAGTCCAGCCCCCTGCCTTTACTAGCAGGACCAAGTACTGATTTTGCCCCAGATCCCTAAGTGGCCCCCTCAAGGATTAAACTCACAACCCTGGGTTTAGCAGGCCAATGCTCAAACCACAGAGAGAAGTGCCACAGCTGGGTAGGTTCCCAGCAAACTTCCCTTTGCTACCAAAATGGAAACTTTGACCTCTGTTGGTGATTACTGGCTTGATTAAAGGTTTCAATCCAGCAGAGACTAGGAAGCTGAGGAGCAATTCCACATTGGGCTATTGAGAACCAGCCTAATTTTCCACTAGACTCCAGAGCAGGGCACTTCAGGACGAACCTCCCTTTTAGGGGTGAAGACCTTGTAAGAAATCCTATGTTTATTTTGCTTCTGAATTTCAAGCCAGCTAACGATTATAGCACAGCATCAATGAACTGATTCTTAACTCACTATCTGCCTAGGCAGGTGCTGGGAGGGAGTTGAGGGGTTTGGGCCCATTGTAGATGTTGGGGGGTGGCGGGTTTAAGGCATTGTGGATGCTTTATGATGGTAGTTACTCCTGTTCTTTCATTATCCCCTACCCTTTGTTCCCTGGACCTAATAAAGCTTCCCCTGTTGCTGTATTGATACTTTGGGAATAGCAAGAATTTTATTCCTTGTGTATTGGACTGCGTTCCTCGTGTATTGTTTGGTAGTAACCGTTTCCCAAGGGACAGCACCCCTTGTGTTTCATGTACTAGGTGAGGTACTCCCCCTTTGGGTGGAGGCACCAGGCACCAACATAAAGAACCCAGGACCCCATACCCTTGAGGTGAGATGCCACTCCAAGCAACGGGCTTGAGCCACACCTTGGGGGAGACGCTACATATAATCAACCCTTGGAACATCAGCAAGAAGTGGACCTAGGACCTCTTGTACTTAAAGCAGGAGCTTCTGATGTTTGAGCTAAAGGACTAAAGCCTCTAGCTGTCAATGAGTCTGTACAGCTGCCCTGTTGTATGGGCCAGCCACTAAAGGAGGAGAAAAACTCCCAACTTCCCGTGTGTTACATATAGATTCTAACCATAGAGGATCAGATCCCATCAGTCTCTCATTAATAATTCAGATGATCAGGAGTCCATGTGAAGGCATTTCAGCCAGCATTATGACTATTCTGTCAATCAGATTGGTCTGTAGTCTTCCTCCTCCTCAAAATCAGTCAATTTGTAATTCTTTCAGGGCTTCAGCCAATGTTCCCATTTTCTTCCTAACATTTTCCATTAATTTGGTTTGGCTTGCAAAGCTAATTAATGTGGCATTTTCTTTTTTGTCTTATTTTTCCCCCTCCCTGAATTCTTTCTGTTGTAAATGTTTCAAGAGTTTACAAGGACAAAAAGCTCTCCCTTTAGTGCAAAAACACCTACGTCTAAATGAGGGTGTACGACGTCTAAATGTATACTTTACCTATACAATAACATCAACTGGATACAAAACTCTACGGTTGAGGTAAGTCTTTGTGTGTGTTTTAAAGTCTTGGAGCGGCCTTTCCCCAGTTCTCACAGCAGGTAAAGAGAAAGAGAAAATAGTTTTTTGGGGGGAAAAAAGACTTGTTTTTAATATATTATACATTACATCAGCCAGTCTTACCCTGCAGTTGTGATTACGGCATTACGGCTTGATTACTAGCTATTACTTCCACAGTCAGAAAAGCAAAAACACAGTATGGTGCCATCTCCATTAACAGAACGTGTAATTCCATAACAAGCTTGGTAGACCGCAGGGCTTCCGTTGGGTTAAACTCTAAAGTACATAAGTGTCTGCTCCAGCCATTATTTTAAAGCCTTTCAAAATAGCACCTTAACATGCATCATCATTTTGCTTTACTTTGAACAGCTATAGGGATATTCTGTAGAGCAATTTTAGGCATTTTAACAGTTCTCAGGCATTTGAGATTCTCTCTGATAATAACAGATGCTTCTACTTTATCAGCCTAGTCACACCATTTTCAGCCCTTCATTTTCTTCTTTTACAGCTTATTTTTATATTAGAAGGATAATCTTGTGACTAAGGTCCTGGACATGGACTCAGGAGATCTGGGTTCAATGCTCACCTATGCCTTTTGTGAGTTTAGACAAATCACCTAATCTCTGTATTCGTTGCTTCTCCATTTGTAAAGTGGACATAATATTTTTCCCTTTCCCTCACGTAATTGTCCACCTTGTCTAGTCAGACTAAGTGCTTCAAGGCAGACACCACCTCTGTGGGTTTGTGCAGCATTCAGCATGATGAGGCTTTGAGCTCAGCTGCCCCCCAGGCACCACTGTAATATAAATACATATTTTTATTCTCTTTGTCCAAGTGGAATAGACAGAGACCAGAATGATATTTCTGTAGCGGTTCCAAAAATGCAGGTGAAGACAACTGTCATATGCAACACCTGACTAGCCTGACACGTGACAGATTTTTCCATGGGCAAAGAGGGGGGAGGGATAGCTCAGTGGTTTGAGCATTGGCCTGCTAAACCCAGGGTTGTGAGTTCAATCATTGAGGGGGCCATCTGGGGGGGAATGTCTGTCAGGGACAGTACTTGGTCCTGCTAGTGAAGGCAGGGGACTGGACTCAATGACCTTTCAAGGTCCCATCCAGCTCTATGAGATAGGTATATCGCCATATATTTATATTTTATTTAAAGAGCAAACAGAGATCAAGAATGGCCTTTGTCATAGACTGAGAGAATCAATGTAATCTTCTCCAGGTGAGAGCACACACTGAGCATTTGCGCCTCTCCTTGTATGTTCTGTACTGAGCTTAGAGAACAAAATGGCTGCTGAACACTCAGAAAGGTCAAGGGGCAGTATTCGGAAAACAAAAGGCCGGAAAGTTTGGAAGATGCACACAGCATAGCATGAGAAGATTATAATTTGGGATGCGGGGGCTGGCAGGTTATGAAACCTGGTAACTGTTCTTCTGAATTGCCACTGGGCCTACAAATGATCAGGACTTGATCCAAAGCCCACCGCAGCCTTACCAAGGACTTCACTGGCCTTTGGATCAGGCTCTCGGTCCCCAAACTATGCAGTTATCCCTCATTCCTCCCAGTAGGTTACAACCAGCTAATTAGTGCATCAAGTGTTGGGATATATCCCCAAGTATTTTTCTTTGGACATGTGTGGAGGTGGGGGGGAAGGTTGGTAGGGTGGCTACATATCCCCAAGAATTATTAGGAAGTTGGCATACTGGGAAGCTAATGATCATACATCATAGGAAAAAGTCTCCTTCTACATGATGATTCTCAAAAGAGATCTACGGAACCAGTGCATCCAAGGGACAAGTATATTGGGAGTTTGGTCATTGGCAGGGCTGGATGTATCTAATCAAGCTGCTAACTCTTTCCCTTAATATGCATCAATGATGGGTTGTCACTCAGCAAAATAGTCCGACCTGTTTTAAAAAGTTGGGTGTCCTTCTTCCTGTGAATTTCTGATCTACGTCCCTCATCTCTTGCTCTCAAATAGATCCTAGTTGGCTGAGGAGTTTAAGGGAGTCGTACGCCACAGTGTTGTAATGGGCAAATACAAATCTATTTGTGAATCACTGTTAAGCCACAACCCTACTACTATTTGAGTTCTCTCATTTTTACATGCCACAGCTGCTCTGCTGTTCATATTCATAAGTTGTTGTTTTTTATATATAAAAAGCTGTTATGAGTTCATAAAAAGAACCATTCCCTAAAAGAATGAAATAAATGCTGTTTATTATTTTTGTCTGTGATTACCAGCAGGAATGATTGCAGCCTGAAAAAGTATAAGCTGAAATGAAATTAAATAAGACAGCAAATGGGGGAAAACAACTCATTCATTAACCAGATTTTCTCAGAAAACTTCCACTGTGTATATTTAGGCAGCTTTAGGTATTCTATGTATCCCAGTTAGTATAATAAATTAACTTACATCACAAGGTAATTGCTTACAATAAAGCTATTTCTCCAAGTGCAGTGTAATAGCCAAGGATATTTTGCATATTTCCAGGGGGTTCTCTTTTTATTCCTAAACATTATCAGCTCAAAGCATTTTATATCAAACAAAATTGTCAACAATTTCCTTGGACTCACTACATCATAATCATGTTATGTCTTTATTAGCAGCACATGAAATAAAAATGAAATCCGTGATTGAGTCACTAAATGATATTTGAGGAATAAATGTGTAGCAGCAAGTGAGGGCCTTGCTACTTCAGTGCATGTGTGATAAATGAAGGGGAGGGAGAGGGTAGCTCCCTTTTATGGACACCCAGCCAGCCAATTAGCTGCAAAATCCCTCTTGGTGGCTGTTCTCTGCTTACTTGGTGGCTGGGGCCCCAGGAGCAGAGCCCCGGGCGCGGGGCCTGAAGTGGGGCCCTGTGAATGGGCCCCGGGCTCAGGTCCAGCAGCCAAGGAGGCAGCCAGGACCCAAGCTCCAGGTGCGTGGTTGGGGAGCGGGGCGCGGGGCCAGCAGCCAAGACCTGAGCCCCAGGCACAGGGCCGGGAAGCGGAGCCCCAGGCACAGGGCCGGGAAGCGGAGTCCCAGGCACAGGGCCGGGAAGCGGAGCCCCAGGCACAGGGCCGGGAAGCGGAGCCCCAGGCACAGGGCCGGGAAGCGGAGTCCCAGGCACAGGGCCGGGAACAGGGCCCCAGGCACAGGGCCGGGAAGCGGAGCCCCAGCCACAGGGCCGGGAACAGGGCCCCAGGTGTGGAGCCAGCCCTAGGGAGCAGGGCGTGGGGCCAGCCCCCGGGACCCGAGCTGGGCGCGGGGGCCAGCAGACCCGCATAAAACCTGGGGGTGATACAGCACCCCCCGCACTTCCTGTGCTTATGTATACATACCAAATGGTGGGGTCTAAATTAGCTGTTACCACTCAAGAAAGATCTTGGAGTCATTGTGGAGAGTTCTCTGAAAACAGCCACTCACTGTGCAGCAGCCGTCAAAAAAGCTAATAATGTTATGAACCATTAGGAAAGGGATAGATAACAAGACAGAAAATAACATAATGCCTCTATATAAATCCATGGTACGCCCACACCTTGAATACTGCGTGCAGCTCTAGATGCCCCCATCTCAAAAAAAGATATGTTAGAATTGGAAAAGGTACAGAAAAGGGCAACTAAAATGATTAAGGGTATGGAACAGCTTCCGTATGAGGAAAGATTAAAAAAAAGACTGGAACTGTTCATCTTAGAAAAGAGATGACTAAGGGGGGATATGATTGAGGTCTATAAAATCATGACGGATGTGGAGAAAGTAAATAAGGACGTGTTATTTACTCCTTCACATAACACAAGAACTAGTGGTCACCCAATGAAATTAATATGAAGCTGGATTAAAACAAACAAAAGGAAGTATTTATTCATACAACGCACAGACAACCTGTAGAACTCTTAGCCAGAGGATTTTGTGATGGCCAAAACTATAACAGTGTTCAAAAAAGAACTAGGTAAGTTCATAGAGGATAAGTCCATCAATGGCTGTTAGCCGGGATGGGCAGGGATACACCACCATGCTCTGAGTGTCCTTAGCCTCTGTTTGCCAGAAGCTGGGAGTGGACAACAGAGGATGGATCAATCAAAAACTTGCCTTGTTCTGTTCATTCTGTCTGAAGCACCTGTCATTGGCCACTGTCGGAAGACAGGATACTGGGCTAGATGGACCATTGGTATGACCCAGTACGGACATTCTTATGTTTTGAAGTTTTTGTAGACTAGATGGACTATGATTCTAATCCCATGTGGCACTTCCCACAGGAAATGAGGGAAATTAATGTGTGTTGTCAAGATTCCTTGTAAAATCAGCACAAATATTCTATGAAAATCTTCAGAATAGACATCTCCCTCCTTCCCTAACCCCGGCTCAAAAAAAAAAAAAAAAAAAAGAAAAGAAAAGCCACTATAACTTGGTTATAACACAGAAAAGTTATGGGCTTGATGCTTAAGAATTGGGCCCATTAAGGAAAAAAAACCCACCACCACATAGTGGCTGGCACTTAAACCAGCTGCAGCAGCCAGTACTCGCCAGGCTCCACCATGCTATTTCTCGGCACAATAAGAAGAGGGAACACTCTAGATTCTTGGTAACGTCAAGTACTGTGGGGATCTAAAAGTTGATGTCCTAGTGGCCCACGAAGACAAAACACAATACACACCCAGGATGATCGAGGTCTGGCTGAAATCACAACCACGGGTTTGAATTTCCTAACTTCTATTCCTTTGAAATCTCAAGCACATCACTGCATTTACATTAAGTTGTTTTTTTTAAGTGTAACCGCTGTCTAGTTTAGAAACAAAATACTTGAGAGTAATGAATGAGACACAACACCCCACTGCCTCTTTGACGGATGAAGATACTTGGCAAATGCTAACCTTAAGGATTCACCATTTCTTTTCTTATCTCATATGAAAACATCAATCTGTTTAACGTGCCCACATCTTGTAATTTCTCTCTTCCTCTGCTTGTCAGATTCACAAAACCAACTCAGAGTTAGGCCAGATTGGTCCATGCCTTTGATCAATGCAAAGCCAGAGGCTACAAAGATCGGGAAGATTCAAGTTTCCATAGGCAGATGTGTGCATGAACTTAGACATTGCCTGGCTGCATTATACCAAGTTCTAGCCTGTTATCATACATTTGCTTTCGGGAGCACTAAAATTCAATGAAAATGTAATAGGAAGGTGATAAAAGAAGGCTAATGTTCAAATTCAGTCTTGCAAACCTCCTGCATTTTGCAGCAGAATCACACTTCTGAGACCATCAGACCCATCCCCCTGCTCCAAGCAATTAATCTTCAGAAAATATTGCAAGTCCCTTGATTTTTTGTGAGCTGTAACATACGAGAGAGAGAGAGACAGATGATCGAGGTGCTAGACGAGTGAGAAAAATCCATAAACAGGTAAAATGAACTGAAATCAATTTTCCATCCTGGATCCAAGATAAGAAAATAGAGATTTTATGAGAAAGCAGCAGCGTGGATGCTGTCTTGATAAAACATTTTGGTTGAACGGCTTTTTTCATACAGCAGCAGCAGCTTCGTGACTGCTTAAGAAATTACCTTTTATAGCCAGTCTGAAGGCAGCCTAAGAGCCCTCCCTTTTTTTAGGCTGCTTTGAGCCTCAAGACATGCACGTCTGGAAAGGATCTGCAGCTTCAGAGGTGATCATGCTGTCCCAGCCCACACAAAAGCACAGCCACAGAAAGTTCCTCCTCTCGCATCTGCTGATTGGCCGGGGATCCCGTTGGCCCAGCACAGAGAGCAAATGGAGAGTGAGTGTAAGTGGCCCCAGGACCATGCAGAAGCAGAGAAAAACGGTACTGGTGCTAAAGCCCAGGACAAAGGGGAATTAGTGCAGCACTGGCTGTGTGGGACCCGCAGAAGGAATGTTCCTCCCTCTAGCTGAACTTGCTGATGGCTTTGTGGCTTTATCCAAGGGCATTAGACTAAGACTTAGGAGACCCTGGTTCAATTCCCCGCTCCGCCACAGGCTTCCTGTGTGACCCTGGGCAAATCCCTTAGGGTGTGTCTACGCCACCAACAACAACGTGGCCGTGCATCTCAGAGCCCGGGTCATCTGACTCAGGCTCTCGCTGCGGGGCTCAAGATAGCGGTGTGCAAGTTGGGGCTCAGACACCCGGGGAAGGGGGTGGGTCTCCGAGGCCAGGCTCCAGTCTGAATGCCTAGGCTGCTATTGTGAGCCCTATAGCGTGAGCCCCACCAGCCCAAGTCAGTTGACCCCAGCCCTGAGACTTGCTGCCTGACTACGCTGTAGTGTAGACAGACCCTTAGTCTCTCTGTACTTCTGTAGTGCTGATCCAGAACATGCTCTGCTGCCCCCCTCCCCACCCCCATGGGGACCCCAAGCGGTTTGGTAGCAAAGCAGAGAGTCAGCCCTCAACGTAGGCAGGCTGTTGGTAGCAAACTGGAGGCCGCCTAGTGTCAGATGCTGAAACTGTCTTGCTGGACCCCGTGTGGGCCCCTTATCTGTTGCCCAGCAAGCAGGGGGCCGTTCAGCCACTGGTAGGCGTGTCCGTCCTAGCACATACCCCTGGGCTGGTAAGCGCCGGGGGGAAGCCTCTGGTGCAAAGGGATTCTGCCCCAAGCACTACACTGCGCTCCAAATACAAGACTCCTTTGCTGAGCGTGCTAAGGCTGCTCAACCGTTGCAACCATTAATGAGGCCGAGGATTTCCCACTAGTCTGGGGAAGGGCCCTGTCCGCCCCGCAAATGGGGGAGGTCCTCCCAGACAGCAGAGAAGGCAACAGCCCATCTCTTCGTGGCGGCAGAAAGTCTGGAAAGTTGCAATCAGGTCAGCAAACATGCCAGCAGGAGAAGCTGCCTGTTTGTGGGAAAAGAAATATAAGAAATGATGATAAAAACAAGTACAGAACTTTTCCGCCAGGCTATTGGATTGGAGAGAAATTCCTCTGTTATGACTTAGACCTGGAGCCACGGGGAAAATACTGGAAACTGATGAGTCAGCGTGTCCTCGGAAGGCAGCTTCAAAACAGAATCTTCTGTTTGAAAAGGACACAGCTGAAAAGTGACCTGATCTCGGAACTCCGATTTGAAACCATTACACTGTGGTGGGAAGATACACTTAACCGGAATAGCTGGCTGCTTACAAATCCCCTGTTCCGAGGGGCGATATTTCTAGCCTCTCTTCAACCTTATCGATACGATTTATTCTGGCCTGGTGTGTGGGAATAATACTGGAACCACATTGAAGAAGAGGCCTTGGTTAATAAGAAATAACTGCTTGCAAAAAGGCTGTCTTTGCAGAGAGAGTGCAGGGAACATCTCGTTTTATGAGCTTGGGATTTAGGCTATGTCTACACTACCGCGGTAAGTCGACCTACGTTACTCAACTCCAGATACGTGAATAAAGTAGCTGGAGTCAACGTACCTTAGGTGGAGTTACCGCGGGGTCTACACCACCGGGGGGGAGGGGGAGGAGATGAGAAAAACTCTCCCGTTGACTTACCTTACTCTTCTCATCGGGGGTATATTACAGGGGTCGACTGGAGAGTGATGTGCTGTTGATTTGGCGGGTCTTCACTAGACCCGCTAAATCAACCGCCAGTGGATTGATCTCAGAGCGTTGATCCTGGCTGTAGTGTAGACCTGCCCTTAGGGTCTGATTTTGCACCACTGAAGTCAAGAGGAGTTTTACCATTCACTTTGATGGGAGCAGGACTGGAGCCTTCATGCTGTTCCCACAGGCTACGCAGGAGGTAGCAAACTTGCCCATTTCCCCAATGTTTTGTAAACTACAGGATAGTTTGAAATAGAAACCTAAATGTGTGATGTGTGGTGTGTGTGTGTGTGTGTGTGTGGTTATATATATACACACACACAGACACACACACACTTATTCTAATCTTGTATGCTTGCCAGGTGATACACTGTATTTTCCTTCAAACAGATGCTAGGCAGAAGTCAACACACTAGTGCATACAGTACAAGCTTGATTATTTGAATGCTACAGAGACTCTGAAAGGTTGGATGATAAAGGTTCGGATAATTGAGGGAATATTCAATGTAATTAACAGGCACTGAGGGATATGAAGCTGTTTCAGATGACAGGTGGTTGGATAATTGAAGTTATCCGAGACGGATGAGATTCTGTCACTCTTACATGGAACAGTATCAGACTCCATAAGTAACTCCAATGAAGTCAGTAGGCCCTTCTGGAGGAGTAAAGGGCTTCTCACCATGAGTAAAAGTATCTGAATATGGGTCTCTAGTCATTTTCTTCTCTTGGACAGTATTTTAGAATGTGTGGATACATAAAAAAATATGTACCAGTATCTTTAAAGCAGAGTTAATATTTATTCAGGGAATTAAATTCAGCTAATGGGGAACCAATCAGCCAGCACAGCAGCAGCAGAAAGTCACCAAAGCCCTTCCCTACAGCTTCACTGACATTTAATCACACCACTAATGTTAGAGGACTGCGACAACTGAGAGAAAGAAAAAAAAAAAGGTGGAGCGATAAAGTCAGCAAGGAAATAAATGTTACTTCCTACTTTTAAGAGGTATTGCAAACACCGAACAAAAAACCCCAAAACATAACCTAAAAAGGAATTGACTTACAACCCTCTATTTATTTTGTTCATTTGGAAAGAATTTTGAGCAGTGAATCTATGCATGGCTTCTTTCCCCTCACCTCACACATGCTGTACTGAGATTCACCAAATTTAGAAGAAAAGTGTCTTCTATTTGTAATCTGTATTCATTTGTTGATCGCAACAAACAGAATTTGCCCTTACTTGACTGTGATTATTGACTGCATGAGGGGAATTCTCAACGTTGCATAGTGCTGACATAATTCTTCAACGGGAGCCATTTTAGGCTAATACTGAGCAGTTTTGTACCCCACCTTAGAATGCAAACATCTATAGAATGAACCTCTAAGCATCTATATTTCAAAAATATTTCCAGGGAGAAGAGCACCGGGTTTTAGATTGAAGATCTGTGAATTCACTGTCCCAATTCCCGGCTCAGCTAACCACACATCACAAAACTCCCACTTATTGCAATACAAGTTCCATGCGTGATGGCAAAACTGGGCCTCATGAAAGAGAGATAAGTGTAATTCATCATGACTGTAACGAGCTCTCTGCAAGTCTATATTTTAGTGTTCAAAATGCTATACAAAGAATTCAAACTATAGAATTTTGTTCCCTGATACTTTATTGGAACAAAATATTATTTGATTAATCTTATTAGGCTGCTAATGGTAGCTACAAAATATATCTGAATGGGTGAGCCTGGCCAAGAAAGAAGCTGTCAGACACATTCCAACTGTAGTCTTAGTTGAAGTTAGCTGATTAGCTAATTATGTCTTTAGTCCTGAGATCGGGACCAAGAATTAGCCTATCCCTATTGTGAACACCTTCAAGGTCTGTCTTTTGAAAACTGTGTCTACTACCCTCATTCCTCACTCCCACATATCTCCAAATTCCCAATACAACTCCCTTGTCCACAGACAGAAAGGTGGAAGTGGATGCAGCAGAAGGGAAAGACTGTCAGAACAAGCAAAGAAGAGATGGGTTCAGAAAGCAGGGGAATGAAGAAATGGATGGAAACCCACACAAAAAAAGCAGGTCTGAGAAGCTAAAGGAAGGAAAAAGCAGAAGGAAAATAAAAAGGAATAAACCACACTTTCTCCAACGTCTAGAGTTTGAAAGACCTTGATTTCATTAAATTAACTAATGATGTGCAGAGTAGGGGCAGATGAATCAGCCTGGACAGAACACGAACTAACCAGAACCTTTGCTTAAAATGTCCATGAAAAACATGAAACCTGAAGATCTGAAAAGGTTGGTTTGATTTTTTTTTAAATTATGTTTCATTTTTATACATCTCTGCAGCTTCCTTGTTCTGGTCAACCTTCCTGCTCCAGAAAGAAATCTAGATGTCCCTTGGGCTTATGTATGCATCTGCTTCAATTGCTTATCCTGGTGTTTTATTTCATATGTTTATTATTTTCCTGGCACTGTACATGCTTTGAGTCACTAGCAAACCGAGCAACATTTAATGTGAGGTTCATTAGGACAAGTGGTTCTCAAACTCTTCCATAGCATGACCTGAAGTTACAACAAAAAAAGTTTCAGGAACCCACTGCCATAAGTTTCAGGATCCCATCCCTTCTAGCCATTAAAAAAAAAAAAAAAAAAAAAAAGGATGGTGGTTGCAATCCCTTGAAACTTGCCTGCAATGCCAGGTTTGGAAACTATGAGCTAGAACGATCCCATGCTCAGGGCCTGGTCATACTGTGACACTAGTTGGGCTAAACGAGCTTCATTGCACTCTAGAGAGTCCAGCACTGATAAGAGCAAGTCGCACCAATACCTCTGCAAACAAGATGACCTGAAATGGCTACAAGGGCGAACGACAGGAGAGTTATAGCGATCCGGCTACTGGAAGAGGCTGGGTCGCAGTTTGGGACTCACCTGTGGCCGAGGATGGCCCGTCACCAAGCAGGTGAGCTCCAGTGTCTCCCCCTCACGGATGGTGTATACCCTTTCCGAGTAGCGCTCCTCCTCGATGTTACACGCCAGGCCTGAGTGCACGATCCGCACCGTGGGTGGGGCTGTCAAACCAGCAGAAAGAGAAACATGTCAGTAAAATGTTTCCGCACAGCACCTTGCACCTTGTCCCCACACAGGAACAACTGCTAGACATAGTCCCAGCCATACACAGCCCAACTCAGCGACAACAGTCTGAGTTCACGTGAGGGGCAAGGCCCTTCTCTGATGGAAGAATCCGATACTCTGTTTTTAGATGCAAAATCAGTTATATCACTACTCATACAGACACCTTCCCCTCCCCCACTGCTCCACCCTCCCCCTCCCCCATAAAAAGCAGGGCCACAAACAAGGAACCAGATAACAGCTCCATCTCTGATGTTTCATTTGATTGTTTTTTCCCTTCCATTGCAAGAGACTCCGAAATGTCATCCCTGACGTATAAGCACAAGAGCTGCCGGGGCATTGCAGCCTCACAAACTGGGCTCACCCTTGCCCTGGTGGGGACTCTGCTACAGATGCCAGGACTTCAGCCTCCTGCCCATTCAGCTGTTGGGCTCTCCGGTGAGGCTGCCAATACGGGGTGCTTTTTCAGACACCTTTACCGTAACGACTGGCCTGAAATCACCTGCTTGCTTTGCAAAAGGCATGGGACAGTCTGAAGCATACCGACTTCTGGACTAGGTTAGAACCAGTGCCCAGATTCACTGGCTATCCCACTCCCATTTCTGTGACCTATCCAATCGGTGTAGCCTTTTGTCCATATTTTATGGTAGAGACGGGTGCCTGGAACTTGAAAACAACAAACTTGCGGGAAGTTCAGATCCAAAATCCAGATACTCAACGTTTGGCCCAAGCCCGTTTCTACTGTGGCTATCTCCCAACCTAGATTAGCATCCACTGGCATTAAAGGTAAGTTTTAGTAGGACTGACACCTTTGTTTGATGATGCCAATTCTTATTCTTTACACATGGGGAACCTCCAGAAGAGTGGAAGACACAGTGTGACTGCTAACACTGAAAGAGAAAGATGTTTAACTGCAAACATATTGCCCTGAAATATGGCACTAAAACACAATTATAATGACCCCGCCCAGGGGTCGCCAGCAGGATTTGAATACAGGAACTTTAGCACCACAGCACAGCATCCTCCCACATGAACGGAAAGACTAACTCCATTGGGGGAGGGATAGCTCAGTGGTTTGAGCATTAGCCTGCTAAACCCAGGGTTGTGAGTTCAATCCTTGAGGGGGCCATTTAGGGATCTGGGACAAAAAATTGGTCCTGCTAGTGAAGGCAGGGGGCTGGACTCGATGACCTTTCAAGGTCCCTTCCAGTTCTATGAGATAGGGATCTCTCCATATGTTATTATTAGCTGGCAGCAGTAGTAGATTGTGAGGGACAACTTCAGTGCCATGAAAATTGACTGTAATATTTAGGTATACTCAGCTGTCCCCTAAAGGATGCTTTTTCAGACTCATTTGCATTCTCGTTATTTTTGTTTTCCTTTCCAAAATCAACTTTCCGTTTTTGTTCTTTTTATGATATATCATTCTAATTGTATTACAACACTTATTAGGTAAATAAGAAGCTTTAATTGAACCACTAAAATAAAGTCATCACAACGGGGTTGGTGCTACTCCCATTTAAAATGAATATTAACATCCATCAACTTCATTGGGACGAGGAGCAGGACCAGAGTTTCAGTTAGGACAGATTCCATTTTCCTGGTATATTTAACCTGCACTAAGAAAAGTGAAATATTTCCATGTGTCCCACATTTGTAGCATGTGTCGCCTATGCCAGAAAATTACAATGGTTGTCATATTGGATGCACCACTCACAGTACTGTTTTAATAGTCCAGGAGAGAATAACAATGGTTCTATGGGATGTCAGTAATTCCGAGCCATGCAATTCCCCCTCATTCAAATTCCACATGAGCAGATCAATAGGAGGAGAAGGTCAAGTACTCATTACGGTGCCCTCGCTGAATGAAATATAACAAGACAATAAACGGCAGAAATGGCAAAAGGTAAATCAGATGTATAAAAAATAGTCAGCTTTAAAACTCTCCGAAGCGATGCTATTAGTTATTAGGGGCAAACCCGACTGTTAACCTGCTGGTGGCCCTTCAATCAGAGAGCCTGGCACAAGCCTGCAGGACAGCCAAATTAGATCCGGTGGCCAAGTCTTGGCCCAAAGGAGCTCCGAGGCATGGGCCTGAGCAGCCCACTTTGTCGATGAGCTGGAAGCCTCAGCCCCGGCCTCACCGAATGGAGGCTAAGTAGGCTCTGGTACGGCAAAGACTTATGCACATGCTTAACTTTACACTGTGAGAACGCCCCTCTTTCGTCACATCAGGGCTCGGTGTTTCTCCCTCCGGCGCTGAGGCTGACCTGTGGAAAATCAGTCCCACTCCGGAGGTTTAGTACTGGACATTGGTTTATTTCCAGTATTCAGAGGGTAGGCCTACAGGTTGGCCCGAGGGCTTCTTTAAACAGAAACAAAAAATATTAAATTGCCTCACTCCCACCGGAGAACTGCCTCTCCTCACGCCGGCTACCTATCACCAGCCATCCTCTTTCACTCACACTGAGCCAAGCTATGCTGCGAACCAAGGTCCTCTCCCCAGACAGAAATAACACAAGATTTCCCTTATAGGGAAAAACAGCTCTTCACCTAGGAGACGCCTTTTCCCCTTGCCGCACACAACCCTTCTGCAGCTTGCAGCTCATGTCTCCTCGTAGCCCGTTCACAGGAGCTGGTTTTTAATGGTCCCAGGCTGCCCTTAATTAGACTCATGTGTCCACAATTAACCTGAGGTAACCTCTTTCAGTTTATAGGAAAAAGGACTTTAATCATTCTAAGACTAATATACCACCCTCCAAACACTCTTCCAGAACAGCCAGGAGCTGAGTTTAATGGCTGTATGCAGTGTTGTTGTGTGCAGTGTTGTTGTGTGCACTGTTGGTCCCAGGATATTAGAGAGAGAAGCTGTAAGCTCAAAAGCGTGTCTCTCTCACCCACAGAAGTTGGTCCAATAAAAGACATCAACTCCCCCACCTTGTCTTTCAGGTCTGCCTTTGTCATACCACATAGCTTTCTGCACCAAGCGTGTCCCTAAATCTTTGCAGATCAGGGTTTTAGCACCTGAGCAGAAATCCAGGCTCAAATAATCAATCAGGTGACTACAGTGATTTCTTTTCACATGACAACAACCAATCTGCACCTGCTCTTGTGGTCATCACAAGTGCACAATTAATAAATGTGCAAGGCTTCTGATATTTTAAATATCTGACCCTGGAAGTCTTAAGAAAATGAGTCTAAGGCAAAATTGTCCAGACAGCATGAATGAACAGGACTAGAATAAGATAGTTAAGGCCAGGATAACTCACTCCCTTTCTCTTATCTACACTGAATTGCATCTCTTGCAATCTACTCTATTTAAAATCATTTTCAGTTTGCTTGGCCTATGCCAACCTTTTTGGTAAGTGTTTAAGAAATCTGGCCTTGTTGCTCACCGATCCCAAGGGCACAGGCTGAATGTTATAGCTTTATTTATAATGGAGTGGATCCCTTTCTTAATCAGGTTTTCACAACTCAAATGATAGAAGGTGAATATTAGTTTTGAAGGTTTTCCACATGAGTAACAAGCAGCAACAAGATTCCAGTTAGACCACCTAAAATAAGCAAATAGGCATGAACGCAAATTACCTTCCCGGCACCCTGAGTTCATGTCCTCTGGGATGAATATCACCCATTGTTTTCCTTGGACACTACTCTGACAAAAGTAGCCCCAGTCAAAAAGGATACAACACCCAGGGAAACCAGTTATCTTCTACGTAGAATGAGTGAGTCAATACACACACGTTATACCCAATATATTCTAAAGATTAGACAGCAGATGTATAAGGAGAGATAGAACTAATATCTCTCTCTCTCTTTCTACTCGGAGTCCTGGGGTCTCTCTCAGAATTCCCACTCTCCCAATACCCAGAGTTGTCCGCATAAAGAGGAATTGGATTATGCCCAACAGGGCCCGTCAGTACACTATTATTGGGTTGGCTTCTTTGAGACCTTAGGGCTGTGATAGTCAATTATGTTTTGTTAAGGTCCAAATTTCTTGGTCAAGGTCCAGACTCCAGATAAATTTAAAAAAACCCAACAACAACAACAAGTAAATAAAAAGATGTTGGGGTCCATTCAAAAACATCTGGCGGTCCGAATTTAGCCCACGGTCCCCCCATAGACTCCCCTTGGCCTGAGGTGATGTTTATTGCTTGCAAGAAAGAACTTAAAGATCTGTGTGATTTTCCCGCGCTCACACTGAGGGCTGGTCCACATGGGAAGTTAATGTGCAGCAAGCGAGGGTGTGAATTTACAGCTCACTACCTACTCTGGACTAACTCGCGGTGTGGACACTTTTGCTGTGCTCTGAGAATGCTTCTATGTGCACTGCACTTTGGAAGCATATTAAGCTAAACCACCCGAGGGCCACGCTCTGAGGCTGTGTCTGCACTACAAGCTAGGGGTGCGATTCCCCTGCTCACGTACACATACTCGTGCTAGTGCCATCGAGTCAGTGCAAGTGTAAATAGCGGAGCCACGGTAGCATGGGTGGAGGTGTGGCTCAGCCATGCCGCGTCTGTACCCACTGGATTCAGGCAGGTACGTACTCAGCATGGCAAAGCTGTGAGTCCGCAGCCACTCCCCGGGTTCCTGTGGTCGTGCTTCTCTCTATACACATGCTAGCTCAATGGCGGCTGGCGTGAGCGTGGGTACATGAGCCGGGGAATCACACCCCTCGCTCGTAGCGTGAACATAAGCCTGGGTGCGCAGCGGGAACGTGCAGAGGGAGTTAGTGCGGAGTAGCGAGTGTGCTCTGAATTCGCACACTAGCTTGCTGTGCACTAACTTCCCCATATACACCAGCCCTAAGTAAAACCTTACACCGCCTCATCGACTCCAGCAAGATGACTTGGGGCATAAGGTATCATTCAACATGAGTAAAGGCATCACAATCTAACCCCTAACGATCACCTTGTCCTCAGCCTTACTAATCTATTAGTCCGAGTAATAACAAAGCCATTTACATTTCAGCTCTCCCCACATAAAGGGCCTGGAGTTGAGTGTCTATAGTAGCTCACTGTAACACAGGGGTGTGTTTCACGGAAACTAGCCAGGTTCACAGCTGCTTAAAGTTACAGTCACCTCACTTAAGTCTTCTCAAGCTGTTTGTTCAAGCAGACGTGCCGCACGAGACCATTGTGTTAATGGTCCTCATACTGTGAGAGGCTCCAGGAGTGCAGTTCTGGGATCACGCTGTGTCCGGCCTTCGTGCAATGTGCCATGCACGAGGCAGTGCAGAGGGTGGGGCCAGCGTGTCGTGCAGCCTGTGCGAGGCCTGAGTAGAACAGCGAGCCCTGTGCGCCGGGGAGTATAGAAACTGCTCCCTCAAAGGATTCAGACGGGGCAGGCTGCAGGCAAATCCCCACCTCCGCCTAGGTTCTACCCAGTCTCCCCAGAGGTGGGGGGAAGGAATAGGCTGCATCTCACAAAGGTATGTGGTAATGGGCGCACTGGCTTTGCACCTTTGTGCCATGGAGAGGCTGAGTACCCCCCTTGCCTAGGGCTCTCCTGAGCAGGGCAGTTCTGCATTGCCCCTAATTATGCCTAAATAAGCAAAGCCTCCTCTTTGCATAAATTACTTTCTTCCCATTTATCTGAACTGCGTCTCTGACTTTAGCTGCAAAACAACGGCACCTGTCAGCACTATCGAACCTGGATGGAATGCAGTGGGAGGACACCACGTCCCAACGTAGGTAGCCTGACACAGGGGCTCGGTGTCTGAGGCACAGAGGACACATGGAGAGGGCTGAGCTGCTTTGAACCCAGAACCTTAGGAGCCGATGGGAAAGCCACCTGCTCAAGAGGGTGCTTTACAGCTACAAAAATTAAATAATACACTTGTGACTGGAAAATGATAGGAGGGCCAACCTCTACTGGCTACAAAGCAGGCTGCTTGCCCACTTAGATTCCTAAAACTTTACCTAACTTAACATTAAATGAAAATACCTCAGAGGGAAAAATAATTAATTCGCTGAACACAGGCATCAAAAATACTCACGTGGGTCTAATTCGATAGTAGCGATATACCTGATCCTTACACCCAGATCCAATACCCTCAGATGTTGGAAGAGTTTGTATCCAGACCCAGAGCCCAAGGCTGACTTCTAGTTCTAACCTATAACCATTTTCTCCCTAAAGCTCCTCTAAATAAGCCACCAGTTCTCTAGGAAGTAGGACCTTTGGTCCTCTTTAAGATAGAAATGATTGCCATTTGACCAGCAGAGGGTGCTATCAGATTATGATGGCTCACAACCACCTCATTGAGCGCATGACTTTAGGAATCCGAAGGTATGTTTGCTCTGCAGCTGGGAGCATAAACCTCCTAGCCTGGGTAGAGAGACTCCTGCCAGCTCAGCTCGAGCTAGTAATAGCAGTGTGGATGTTGCAAAACTGCTGGTGGTTCAGGCTAGCCACCTGAGTCCAAACCCTCCCAGTCCCCTGGGTCTGACCTCCGGAGTGCTAGCCGGAGCTCAGCTGGTCCAGTAACAGCCAGACTGCTATATTTAGCATGCTAGCTTGAGCCCAATCAAGGTGAATCTGTCTACCCGGGCTAGGAGGAGGGCCGGGTCCAGGCACCAGCGGAGGAAGCACGTGCCTGGGGCGCCACATGCTAAGGGGCGGCATTCCGGCCATTCTTGGGGCGGCACAGTCCGGGCGGCTTTTTTTTTTTTTTTTTTTTTTGCGCTTCGGCATTTCGGGCGGCGGCAGTCCATGCATTGTTTTGGTTTTTTTTTTGCTTGGGGCAGCAAACATGGTAGAGCCGGCCCTGGCTAGGAGGCTCACTCCATCTGCGGTGTAGACATATCCTGAATGGCTGGGGCTATAGTTTCCTGAACATGTGCACTCCCTGGTGCACCCACATGGCTTGGGACATATTTCGCAACATCACTTTCCCTCACCAGTGAAAAATCAGGGCGAGAAAAGACATTAGGAAAACATATGGCTCCCCTTCCACCATTGTATTTCTATGTTCATTACGTATTTTGATCACACTGATTTTAAAGCATGGCAGGCATTAGGAAGTGGTTAGATCCTAAATTTTGTAGCTGCTGTCAGGACCATGGAAGCTCACTGTGAAGTGACTCCACATCTATCAACAGAGCCTTTGAAATTGACACACGAGTAGATGCTGCTGGCTGGCTTTGAAGATGGAAGCGCTGTTTGCAAAAGAACCTGGCTGGAGCTTTTTGAACTAAGCCTTATTTTTTAAAGCTGCTGTTTCCTCAGCTTTGTAAGGGATAAGTTTAGTTTACAAACAGCAGCTACGTTCTGTCATCTCTCAGAGTTCCAGCAGGTCCACCCTCTCTGCCACCCTTTCAAAGACAGAAAATATATCATGATGTAAAGTTGTTTTCTACTCTGCGCTTTTCTGGGTTACTTTTCAAAGCCTGGCATGCACAATTATTTGAGTTATACACACAAATACCTTATATGCAGGCACGAATCTGGTTTCTGGGCACAAATAACTTGGTCGTTCCTGTTAGACTTTTGTTAGTTTCAGTTCTGAATTTGATGGCACACGCTTCCCTATAGCAGAATTCTTCTCTTTGAGCATCTACTGTTCCCTTTGCAGTCACAGTGGAAGGGTAGGTGTTCAAGTTATGAAGGACTTAAGAGCTGGCTGAAGAGCTCGCTGGACTGTTACTGTTGATTTTTTATAAGCCTGGAAGCGCTAAGTTCCAGAAGACTGGAAGAAAGTGAATGTTGTGCCAATATTTAAGAAGGGTAAATGAATGACCCTGATAATTATAGGCCTGTCAGCCTGACATTGATCCCAGGCATGATAATAGAGAGGCTGACACGGGACGCAGTTAATAAAGAATTAAAGGACGGTAATTAAGCAATACCAATCAACATGGGTTTATTGAAAATAGAGCCTCTCAAATAACTTGATATCTTTTTTTTTGATGAAATTACAAGTTCAATTGGTAAAGGTAATACTATTGGTGTAATATACTTAGACTTCTGTAAGGTGCTTAACTTGGTAGCACACAACATTTTGATTAAAAACTAATGTAAAATTAACATGGCACAAAGTAAACGGATTAAAATCTGGCTAGCTGACGGGTCTCAAAATGTATTTGTACAAGGGGAATGATCAACAAGCAGTGTGATTCTGGGGAGGATGGTGTCCCACAGGAATTCTTGGCCCTATGCTATTTGACATTTTTATCAATGAGCTGGAAGGCGAGACTTGATTACAGTTGGTAAGTATCTACATGGAGAAGAAATTTTTGATAATGGGCTCTTGAATCTAGCAGAGAAAGGTCTAACATGATCCAATGACTGAAAGTTGAAACTCACAAATTCAGACTGGAAATGAGGCATACACTTTTAACAGGGAGGGTAATTAACTATTGTAACAATTTACCAAGGGTCGTGGTGGATTCTCCAGCACTGATGCTTTTAAAATCAAAATGGGATGTTTTTTCTAATAGATGCGCTCTAGGAACTATTTGGGTGGAGTTCAGACCAGATGACCACAGCGGTCCCTTCTAGTCTTGGAAGCTATGAATCTCTGACTGGCCCCTTAGACACTAATTGAGCAAAGTACTTAAGCATGGGACTAGGACTATTCCCATGCTTAAAGTCAGGTGTGTCTTACACTTCAATCGTAAACTCCTTGGGGAGCAGGGACCGTCGTTTTGGTTTGTCGTGCACACTGCCTAGCTCCTGGGCTCCTATCCGCTCCCGGAATACAAATAATAAATTAAGCGCCGGGCAGAATCAGCGCCCTAGTGCAGCACGGTGAGAAAAGGGTCAGCTTTTTTTTTTTTTATATGCTTCAGAAGTATTTTGTAGATTTAATAAAAAATAATGATTGAGACCCTGATTTTGATTATTTTCTATCAATCTGGTCTATTAAATCAAAATATACCATATTCTCTCTCTCTCTCTGGTCCAGCCTATCAGAAGCATTGCCAACCCCAAGTGTTCAAAAATCATGAGGTCAGATTCCAAAAAATCATGAGTTTTTTTAAATAATGTGTTTTGGATTCTTTAGTTGGCTTTTGATTTCTGAGCCTTTGGGGTACACTTGGGTTGTGTTTTCAAGCTCCTTTCTGCAACTCTGAAGGTTACATCCTTGCTTTAAAAAAATAGGGGGAAATTTGAGATTGTCACAATCAAAGGATTTCAAGAGCTGATGCTTTAGGTAATGCAAATACCACACGACTCCCAATAAAATTGAGAGAGCTGGCAACACTGTATCTGAAATGGAGCCTTTTAAATTCATGTTATATTCAAGTGCCCTTAACTTTAGTGTCAATACGTTTTCATACAATAACCACCGGGTCTCTAAAAGAAACACATACATGCAAAAATTACCCATGATGCGCAATTATGGCAAAAGTGCACAGTCCTGTAAGTAAAAATCAAATAAACAAACAACAAAAATGTCCTTTTCCTTTTTATACTTTTACTTTTTATGGTTCAGAAGATATTACGTAATTATGAAATGTCACCACTTTCTCAACTATAGGAATATTCATTACAGCTCTTTTTGAAATATGCCTCCCAAGATTAAATACCAGATGAGACATTATAGTAATATACTACTTGGCATTTATTTTGTCTGGTGGCATTTTAGAAGAACTTGTCCTGTTATTATACACAGTAAATATAAGAACCCATTACATTTCTATACCCCTCAGTATATACACCTAATGCAACAAAAAGAAGCATGGGGTCAGAAATGAAAAATAAATAAAATAAAAATGCATATTACAAATTACTCAGAGCGGTACCAAGATATTCCTTGTTTCCAATTGGAAGATGTGGCCATTCTAACCTATCCCCACATCTCAGGATCCTTATATTAGCTGTATCCACTGCACAGGCTCAATTAATCACAAAAAAACTAGAGTGGCAATTTGTTTACTAGACGCAACAGTTGTCCAGTGAAAATGTATCTTAAGGTTTCTGTCAGGGGAGTACTAGAAATGCCACTGAACTTGAAGACATATGCAGGTAACTGGTCACATTTAAGGACAGCAGGACAAAGGATTAAACTGATGCTGGGATGAGCAGTGCACCAGAGAAGCATGCAGGTTAAAGTTTATTTTTTCATTTCACTGTGGGAGCAAGGCACCATGTCCCTACAGGGAACACAACGTCTGTGTTTATAGACTATAGCAGGCCCAAGTAATACCAAAGGATTTTTATAAAAATGAGAAAGTTGGGTCCTGTAGGATTTATGGCAGTGCTTTTCAACCGTTTTTCATTTGTGGACCCCAAAAAAATTTCAAATGAGGTGTGGACCCCTTTGGAAATCTTAGACATAGTTTGTGGATCCCCAGGGGTCTGCTGACCGTTGGTTGAAAACCACTGTTCTATGGTAACAATCATCTTTCCCGAATCCCTTAGACGTAGTCCGTGGACCCACAGGGTTGAAAACCACTGATTTATGGAATGTGTGTCAGTGTGTCAGTCACTGGAGTTGTGTTAATACATGACAATCCTAGCCTTGGTGATTTATTATTTTTTTTAAATAGGGCCTCACTTTCTTATTTTAACCTTTGGTGTTGGAGATACTTCTGTTTGAATGGGACTGAGTAAAAAAAAAAAAAAATCATCAAACCACAGCAGGTCATTTGGGTTTTGAGTAGAGTGGTCAAACATTTTGACGCTTTGGGAAAGATCTAAAAATTCTTGATCATAGATAGTTTTCTCGTGGAACCAGTTCCACTAAAACATGTTTGTATTGAAAGATTAGGAGAGATGCAGAATTCTCAAAGACAGTCTTGTCTACCTCTTCTTGCACTAATGGAGACAAAATGAAAGTGCCCAATTCATGTCTGTTTTGCATCCTACTGCCAATTAAGTCTGCTTGATTTTGTCCTTTGTCTTCAATGAAAACAGGATTGGGTCCAAAATGTAAAATCTGTTTTCTTACCTATATAAATGACCAAAGAAAGAGGACATTTCAATACCCTTTTTTTATAATATCAGGCCAAGACAACAACGTTTATGACCATCCTAGCCAATGAAGGAGTCTGGTCACTCGTGGTATCCAGCGCACTTGTAATACGAAACCATTATTGGCCATTCAGATAGATCAAATCTGATCCTCATTCATTGTTCTCCAATCCTAGCACAATCCATTATTTAGACGATCACAGACCCTTAATTCATTTTGCCTCTCATTTGCTGACACTTATATTTCAGGAGGGAAAACTACTATAAACTGAAAGTTTCCTGTGCCATCTTGTTTTTGAATCTTTACATAGCAGGTTAAAAGCACAATTGACTATTCCTGCAGAAATGTGCAGGTCTCTAGCATATTGATTTATTTAGGACCTAGACTCTAGGGCATCTCAGTGCAAAACTGGAGAGCACAGTGCCTTCAATAAGAAATAACTCGTATGAAACCTTTAGCATGGTTTGCTACTCTATTTTTCCAACGACAAAGCAAGTTTACTGCTTCCCATGCTCTAAAGTGCATCACTTTAACTAGTACATCGGATTCCAGTGCTTAACTAATGATTTGCAACCATGATTTTTTTGTATTATTTCAAATCACAGTGAAAAGGAAATTAAAACTGTAAAAGATGACAATTCAAGAAATAGCATATTTCTGTCTGAAGAAATAACATGGCCTTTTTTCCCATTCCTCCTTTAAATTGGAGCATCCCTACTGTTCTAGAAGCAGATACTGACAGACACAGACCATATGTCATAGATCATAAGTTTTTAATACTTTGCCCAGCAGGAGGAACAATAAACAGCAGCGTAATGAGTTGTAAGGAAAAAAATCTAACTGTTCTTAGAAACAGAATTATGTTTCCTCTAACTTAATAGATACTCTGCTGATAAGCTTTGTAGTGTCAAAATTAGGTCAGCCTCTGACTGTCGCGTTGGACAGCAGTACTGTGATTTAATTAGCTCTGTGCTTTTTTGGTTAGTGCTATCAATCAGGAAAGCTTCCAGAGCTCTGGAAACACAGTCCAAGTTACAGAAATATGGGTAACTGTCAAGCAACTTGGCAAAAGGAGCCCAATCAATGGAAAAAGGTGACCCTCATCCTGATTTCATAGCCTTGGCAGCAAGGTCAGTTTGGGGTCAGCACAGCAGAGCGTCATGGGATCGATGCCAGTGCTTGCAATAAGTGAAAGTGGCAGGGCTGCGAAGTATTTTCTTTTCAGTTGAACGCCTGGCACTGGTTCCACCAAAACAATTGATGGTGACCTCTCCCCATAATGTTATTTTCAGCTAGCCAAAGAAAGACCAATAAACCTCTAAAATGTTACAGAGTGAAGTGAATTTAGGCAAGATTTTTAAAAGTGGCTTGTGATTTTGTGTGCCCAGGTATTTCTGAAAATCATAGAGGTATTTCAACTTGGGCAACGAAAGTTACTAATCGCTTTTGAAAATCTTGACTTTAATGTATTAGACCAACAGCCCTAGAGAGAAACAACTTCATTTATCTAGAGAGCAGCTGCAGAAAGGGCAGTTCTACTCCATGATTCCGTGTAACACTCTTGCAATGTGGCTCAACTCTGTTCTGCTTATCATTACTAAAGATAAGAAACTCCATCTCCATTCAATCAATGGCTTCTGTGCTGAGAGTGGACACACACGTTTAATTGGGATGATGTTTTTTCTGATGTGCTCTTGCCCAATAACCAGGGCACTGGGAACACCACAACGCACTTCACGTATCAATAAATGGACAAAAAAAGCCTTGTGTAGACAGATGTAATGTAAACCGAATATAAAACTCATACAATGCTTCAAATACTAGGTACTTGGCATTCATGTCATCCAAGATGCAAAATGAATGTAATCAATACCCTGAATATTTAATTTAATAGAACTTGATTATGTAACCCAATGAAATAATTTTATTACATTTTCTAACAATTGAAAAAGCTGATCCAATAATAAAATGCATTTGTGTCCTGAATATTGTACTTGCCTATTCTCTGACAATAAAGGGACTTTACAATTCCCACAGACTACCTACAGTAAAATACCCTCATTACTTGCAAGAATTGTTTGCTATCAAATTGCATACATCTCATGACAAAACTAGAAAAACTCAAGGCCAGCGTGTTTGCAACTGATAGAATTCAATGCTGATATGTGGGTATTAACACTTAATTCCAATAGTTGCAGATGCTTCTGCAGTTCTTTAAAATCTTCTCATTCGGAGTCAGATCATTCCCCCTTTTTATATTCCAGAACTCCATGAAGTCTGCTAGGGGTTAAGCTATTGCTAATCTGCTTTACATGGTAACTGCTCAGATACTACAGTGATGGAAATCAGTATAAAATCCTAATAAAAAAGATAGGTGGATTGTATGGGTACAATCCATTGACATTAACCCCATTATTTTCAATGGGGCCACATGGGGGAAATTAAGGGAACCGTGGATCTACGCTTATACTGTGATTGTTAGTTACTGAACAAGCAGAGGTTGTTCTAGAGATTTAGGTGCTGATCCTGGAATAAGCTCCACGCAAAGTCAAGGGGCCACCGGCATGAAGCTCATTGCAGGACTCAGGTCTTATATTGCAAAATATTCCTTGCTAGGATCTGCAGTGTGTAGTGATAGATATATTCTGTATTTCTCACAGAATCATTCTGGGCCTCCTATTTCAAATATATTTTCTTTAATTACATTTCAAATAATCCTGCAAGTTCTGCAGACCATGAAGATTTTATCATTACTTAAATTAAAAGAAATAATTAAAAGGCTGCTTAAAGTAGTGGGGGGAGGGATAGCTCAGTGGTTTGAGCATTGGCCTGCTAAACCCAGGGTTGTGAGTTCAATCCTTGAGGGGGCCACTTAGGGATCTGGGGCAAAATTGGTCCTGCTAGTGAAGGCAGGGGGCTGGACTCGATGACCCTTCGGGGTCCCTTCCAGCTCTAGGAGATAGGTAGATCTCCATATATTATATTATTATAATTTGTAGTACAGGAGCTCTAACATTTTTCAGAGGACCTAACCTCTATTCTCTCTATTATTTTCATGTTTATTAAAAGAACTGGATTTTTAATAGGTGCTCAATCCAGCCTCTATTTTTCACTTGAAACACACTGTAATCAGAAATATTTGCAGGCAACTACTCCTCCCCCCCCCCCCGAAGTATTTAGACCTCCCTCTACTTGACTGCAACCCCAAATCAGATGGCTCAACATGTAAATAGCACTGTGTACTCCAATTAATCATAGGCACATACTGGCCCCATACATACGGAGGACTCTCCAAAATAGCATTCTGATTCAGATTCAGCTCTACCCAAGAGCAGAATAGCCTCCTCTTAAGATAAAGTTATTTAAATCACCTCCACTGAACAGCATTAAAATGTAAAAACAAAGCATAGAGTATCACATTTAGAAACCCTGGCTCTCAGGGAGAAGAGAACTGGCCACCCAATCCTCACACAGTATTAGAGTCTTAGCCAGTCCAGAGACAACCGCTGACACACACTTGTGGACGGCGTTTTCCTTGTACCTCATCCAATGGAGCCAAAATTTGGATTCACTGGAGACAAGACAACTCCTTGAGCATCTGTGTGTGTTTCTGAATCTTGCTGCCCTAAACCAAATCTAAGTACAAGAAATCACGGCATATTGCCTTGGCTTCAGGCATGTTTGTTTTACATGAAGTGGCATTTTGCCATTTCAATATTCCTGCTCGTAATTTAGAATGCCCTTCATTTTCTAGCTCTCTGGAATACCTACCATCACTCATGTCTAACAGTTAAGGTGGCTTTTAGCCCACTTACAAAATGGTATGCCACTGGAATGCCATAAAGTCATAGCATATGGCAGAGAAATAGAGACTAGCCTGCCATACGTCAAAAATGACACATTCAAGACATGTATTTTGGTGGGCTGAGCTTTCTGTGTTCTCTTAGACCTTAAAACCTGGACCATACATTTCCTTAGGAGTGATCATATTTGGTGACACTTACAGACAATATAATTATTTTATCCTGCTGCTTTTTCTAAACACCCAGTGTACAAAAAATTCTACCTCAAATGAATACAAATGATTCATTTTGTTATTTGGAAATAACAGGTCTTCATAAATTCAGTCTCTTCTTGAATTCCAGTATTAAAACAGTTAGGGCATTCACCCGAGATGTGGGAGACTGAGTCAGACCACGGGCTTGAACCTGTAACTCCCATATTCCAAGGGAGAAAGTACCCTAAACACGGTGCTATAGAGTCCGTCTCCCT
Organism: Platysternon megacephalum; assembly: GCA_003942145.1. Classification (NCBI taxonomy): domain Eukaryota; kingdom Metazoa; phylum Chordata; order Testudines; family Platysternidae; genus Platysternon; species Platysternon megacephalum. The sequence continues at coordinate 54,470 of QXTE01000153.1, read as the reverse complement.
CAATCTCGCCTGTTGGAGCTGTTCCACTTTGTATAAATAATTCAATATTCATTGGCCGGAGAGCGAGAACAGGGGAAAACTAGGTTTCCCATATCCCAGCCGCTGCCCTAACCATTCTGCGGTGTTTACCCTCCCCCAGAAATTCATCCTAGATCTGAGATACTTTCCCAACACACACTGTCAAACTGATACGTTTCCACAAAACATTTTGGTTTTGACAAAAAACAAAATCTTTTAATAAAACAAAGTTGAATTGAAATTTTTTGGACCAGCTCTACTGTAGGGTTTTTACCATGAGCTATCTCACAAACGCTCTGGGAGGAGAACAAGAAAGCCATTGATAATTAGCACATAGCACAGGCAATTGAGAGGGACTGGACTCAATCTTTATTCAGCTTTAACCCTTCAGATACTTGCCACATGTCCTTTTACAAGCATCTTTCTGTCCTACCTCAGCATTACAGAGCAACAATATCATTAGGTGCAAGAACCCCTTTAGTAATGTCCCAAAAGGCCTGTCTTCACGGGAGAGGCCTGAGAAAAAATTATAGGCCTTTTGGTGTTTCCTCTCCTGCTATTATAATGCAGCACTATTCCATGAGACACACAGAGCTCAGCTCCTGACCCACCTTTGCTGAGAGAATGTTAGGAGAGAAGCCCCGACCGATTGTATGTACCCTGGTTCCAAAGCTCTATCATATCCATGGAACTAATGGGTTGTAAAAACCTTCTCCAGTGAGCTTTACAAACACCTCTATTGATTGTCCCAGAATATCAGAGATAACGGACAATGCTGCCAGCATGGACAGGAAAAAAGAACCTTTTTCTGCCAGAGTGCACACCTGCTACTCCCTCTGCTTTGTTCTACTCCCCCAAATAAGCCACCGGAGAGGTACCTCTCCATGTCTGTCTTTTGTCCCATCTCCACAAGAGCGAAGAGCTATTGATGAAGCTGGTGTTGCTGGAGCAGGATCATGTGCTTCTGCAAAGGCAGAGAATTAAGAATAATTTTCTTGATGCTCTTCCAGGAATTTATCTCCTGACTTATCTGTTGCTCTTTCTCTGCCCATCAAACGGCCAACTAATTCAATTCAAAGACACACAGCGCTCTTGTCCATGGTATGTTGAGATGGTTATAATTCACATACACTGATAAGAATCAAGAAAGTTAGACGCCAAGCTACCCCTTTTACTATAAATCTGAAGCTGACTTAGAGTAGGTCATCATTGGCAGGTCTCAAAGGGGGCATATAACCATAACAGCAGAGTCCTTCTGAAACTGGGGATGAAGTTGAGCTAAACAGAATCTTAGCATCAGAAACACATAATAGAATATCAGGGTTGGAAGGGACCTCAGGATGTCATCTAGTCCAACCCCCTGCTCAAAGCAGGACCAATCCCCAGACAGATTTTTGCCCCAGATCCCTAACTGGCCCCCTCAAGGATTGAAGTCACAACTCTGGGTGTAGCAGGCCAAAGCTCAAACCATTGAGCTATCCCTCCCCCCATATCAGTCCACAGCAGCGATTTCTACAAAGCTGGATTTCTGAAGAGGGGAATCTTTCTAGACTTGCTGATTCTTTACAGCTGTAGCTAGGACATGAAATCACAGGATATTGTAAAATCCAATTCTTAGAGATTTTTAAGGCCCGGCTTGACAAAGCCCTGGCTGGGATGATTTAGTTGGGGTTGGTCCTGCTTTGAGCAGGGGGTTAGACTAGATGACCTCCTGAGGTCTCTTCCAACCCTAATCTTCTATGATTCTACAATCTGCTTTAAAATATCCCTAGCACTGACTCATGTAAGGGTCACCATAGGAGTCACATTTCACTGCCCTGTAGGACATGCATGTGCCTGATCCCTTCCATGTTATAACCCTGGCCTCTGTCTTATGTATTTCCCCATATACCAACCAGATGTTCAGACAAACTCAGGAAGGACCATGTCATGATTCTGTTGCTTATAGTACACCATGCCAGGTTAATACATCCTGTGCAGGCCACAAATGTGCCACCTCTCCAAGACAACAGACAGATGTTTGGGAGGTCACACAGGCATGCATAGAGATAAATCTTCCTCCACTAAACCCTTCCTGAATGCTCTTCATGTATTTTGTGATCCTTGTTCTCAACCACAGATCTCAAGCAGTGAGTTCGATGAATCTTCTGAAATAAGTGAAGAGACTATCCACAAGTGATGGGCTAAATGAGGAAATATTTAGTTGTTCCTGACATCCTAAAGCAAATGATGTTGCCAGGTTTGTTTCAACAGTATTATACTCTAGCAGTAAAGGTGTCTTACTTATTACTGTACAGGTCTGTCGCATCTTACCCTGGGGTTACGTTCCACAGTCAGCGCGTAAAGCGAAAATCACGTATAGTCAAAATTACATTGAGTGTAATGGCGGGCGGAATCGTCCGCACTACAGGTACAGTATTAAAATGGTTATTTTTCTCTTTTTTTTTTTTTTTTAGTTTTTGCCGACCGCGTAAAGCTGAAATCGCGCATGTTAAATGCGCGTAAGATGCGACAGACCTGTATGCTCAATGCAGCCAGTTTGTTCACTTCTCCCACTCATAATAGTATAAATATACAGAACTGAAAGTAGTTTTAACTGAGTTAAGTATCATACTTTGACAATAAATCCTGAGTTTATAACTATCATTCCCATGTTAACAAAATGATACCTGTTCCAACAATACATTAAAAACATTAGGGTGACTCAAGACATTACACGCATTAAGAAAACTGATAAAATACTAAAGTAATTTGTGTGTGTGTATATATACATTTAAAGAAATTAGAGTATAACGCTATGTTCCCATGACAAGGGGAGTCCCCTATATTTATAAATCTTGGTTTAGGTTTCACGCTGAACTACATGGACAGGACAGGAGTGGACAGGAGTGAGACAGGAGTGAGGCAGAACAAGACAGGAGTGGACAGGAGTGAGGCAGAACAAGAATCTCCCTTGACGACTGCATTGGCTGCCCAGCCTGTGGTTCAGATTACTCAGAAGCAGAGTAGGTAGTCTTAAAGTGGGTAGCCGCTAGATTATTCCCCCACCCTCAACTCATCAGTTAAGGGATGGAATGTGCCTTAACTTGTTGCTACTGCAGACCAGCAGAAAATTAACACCCCCTGCCAAATGCAAAGATGCAGCAGGAAGGAAATTAAGACTCACTCACTGGGGTGTCTCCAAGGCCTGGTCTACACTGGGGAGGAGGTTGCAGGAACAAACCATCCCGATGTGTAGAAAGAATAGTAAATATGGCAGGCGACCAGCTTGGCTAAACAGTGAAATCCTTGCTGATCTTAAACGCAAAAAAGAAGCTTACAAGAAGTGGAAGATTGGACAAATGACCAGGGAGGAGTATAAAAATATTGCTCAGGCATGCAGGAGTGAAATCAGGAAGGCCANACCTTCATTCCCTTCAGTCACACTGCCACTATTCCCAAGCCCTTCAGTAGCCTCAAAAAAGTCAAGGAAAGTGTGGGCCCCTTACTGAATGAGGGAGGCAACCTAGTGACTGAGGATGTGGAAAAAGCTAATGTAATCAATGATTTTTTTGCCTCTGTCTTCAGGAACAAGGGCAGCTCCCAGACTGCTGCACTGGGCAGCACAGTATGGGGAGGAGTTGACCAGCCCTCTGTGGAGAAAGAAGTGGTTCGGGAATACAAGTCTGTCTCATCTTACGCTGGGGTTACGTTCCGCGGTCAGCGTGTAAAGCGAAAACCGCGTATAGTCAAAATTACATTCAGTGTAATGGCGGGCAGAATCGCCCGCACTACAGAAACAGTATTTAAATTGTTATTTTTCTCTTTTTGTTTGTTTTTTTCTTGTTTTTGCCGCCCGTGTAAAGCTGAAATCGCACACGTTAAATGCGCCTAAGATGCGACAGACCTGTATTTAGAAAAACTGGACAAGCACAAGTCCATGGGGCCGGATGCGCTGCATCCGAGGGTGCTAAAGGAGTTGGCGGATGTGATTGCAGAGCCATTGGCCATTATCTTTGAAAACTCATGGCGATCGGGGGAGGTCCCGGATGACTGGAAAAAGGCTAATGTAGTGCCCATCTTTAAAAAAGGGAAGAAGGAGGATCCGGGGAACTACAGGCCAGTCAGCCTCACCTCAGTCCCTGGAAAAATCATGGAGCAGGTCCTCAAGGAATCAATTCTGAAGCACTTAGAGGAGAGGAAAGTGATCAGGAACAGTCAGCATGGATTCACCAAGGGCAAGTCATGCCTGACTAACCTAATTGCCTTCTATGAGGAGATAACTGGGTCTGTGGATGAGGGGAAAGCAGTGGATGTGTTATTCCTTGACTTTAGCAAAGCTTTTGATACGGTCTCCCACAGTATTCTTGCCGGCAAGTTAAAGAAGTATGGGCTGGATGAATGGACTATAAGGTGGATAGAAAGCTGGCTAGATCGTCGGGCTCAACGGGTAGTGATCAACGGCTCCATGTCTAGTTGGCAGCCGGTTTCAAGCGGAGTGCCCCAAGGGTCGGTCCTGGGGCCGGTTTTGTTCAATATCTTCATTAATGATCTGGAGGATGGCGTGGACTGCACTCTCAGCAAATTTGCAGATGACACTAAACTGGGAGGAGTGGTAGATACGCTGGAGGGTAGGGATAGGATACAGAGGGACCTAGACAAATTAGAGGATTGGGCCAAAAGAAACCTGATGAGGTTCAACAAGGACAAGTGCAGAGTCCTGCACTTAGGACGGAAGAATCCCATGCACTGTTACAGACTAGGGACCGAGTGGCTAGGCAGCAGTTCTGCAGAAAAGGACCTAGGGGTTACGGTGGACGAGAAGCTGGATATGAGTCAACAGTGTGCCCTTGTTGCCAAGAAGGCTAACGGCATTTTGGGCTGTATAAGTAGGGGCATTGCCAGCAGATCGAGGGACGTGATCGTTCCCCTCTATTCGACATTGGTGAGGCCTCACCTGGAGTACTGTGTCCAGTTTTGGGCCCCACACTACAAGAAGGATGTGGAAAAATTGGAAAGAGTCCAGCGGAGGGCAACAAAAATGATTAGGGGGCTGGAGCACATGAGTTATGAGGAGAGGCTGAGGGAACTGGGATTGTTTAGTCTGCAGAAGAGAAGAATGAGGGGGGATTTGATAGCTGCTTTCAACTACCTGAAAGGGGGTTCCAAAGAGGATGGATCTAGACTGTTCACAGTGGTACCAGATGACAGAACAAGGAGTAATGGTCTCAAGTTGCAGTGGGGGAGGTTTAGATTGGATATTAGGAAAAACTTTTTCACTAGGAGGGTGGTGAAGCACTGGAATGGGTTACCTAGGGAGGTGGTGGAATCTCCTTCCTTAGAGGTTATTAAGGTCAGGCTTGACAAAGCCCTGGCTGGGATGATTTAGTTGGGATTAGGTCCTGCTTTGAGCAGGGGGTTGGACTAGATGACCTCCTGAGGTCCCTTCCAACCCTAATCTTCTATGATTCTATGATCTAAGTCACGCAACTTCAGCTACGTGAATAACGTAGCTGAAGTCGACGTACTTAGACCTACTCACTGAGCTGTCTTCACTGTGGTGAGTCAACTTCTGCCGCTCCCCTGTCGACTCCGCCTGCCCCTCTTGCGGCGGTGGAGTACAGGAGTCAACGGGAGAGCGCTCGGGGGTCAATTTATAGACGCGATAAATCGACCCCTGCTGGATCGATTGCTGCCCACCAATCCAGCAGGTAGTGTAGACATACCCCAAGGAACAAAGACTCCAAGGCCTATTCGTGGGGTGATGCCACATACATGTCATGTCATGTTCAGTGCTGTACCTAAAGCCACAATGTAGCACAACATTTGTCATGGGGTATTTATTTGCAATTGAGTGGAGAGTGACAAAAGCAAGGTTTTGACTTGCATGCCGATAAGGCCATTGCAGAGAAACTAAATGAATTCTTTGCATCGGTCTTCACGATTGAGGATGTGAGGGAGATTCGCAAACCTGTGCCATTCTTTTTAGGTGACAAATCTGAGGAACTGCCCCAGATTGAGGTGTTATTAGAGGAGGTTTTGGAACAAATGGATAAAATAAACAGTAATAAGTTACCAGGACCAGATGGTATTCACCAAAGAGTTCTGAAGGAACTCAAATGTGAAATTGCAGAACTACTAACTGTAGTTTGTAACCTATCATTTAAATCAGCTTCTGTACCAAATGACTGGAGGATAGCTAATGTGACGCCAATTTTTAAAAAGGGCTCCAGAGGTGATCCCAGCAATTATAAGGAAGTAAGCCTGACTGCAAACTGGTTGCAACTATAGTAAACAACAGAATTGTCAGACACATAGATGAAAAGAATTTGTTGGGGAATAGTCAACATGGTTTTCATAAAGGGAAATCATGCCTCACCAATCTACTAGAATTCTTTGAGGGGCATCAAGAAGCATGTGGACAAGGGGGATCCAGTGGATATAGTGTGCTTAGATTTTCAGAAAGCCTTTGACAAGGTCCCTCACCAAAGACTCTTAAGTAAAGTAAGCTGTCATGGGATAAGAGGGAAGGTCCTCTCATGGATCGGTAACTGGTTAAAAGATAGGAAACAGAGGGTAGGTATAAATGGTCAGTTTTCAGAATGAAGAGAGATAAAGAGTGGTGTCCCCCAGGGTCTGTGCTGGGCCCAGTCCTATTCAACATATTCATAAATGATCTGGAAAAAGGGGTAAAAAGTGAGCTGGCAAAATTTACAGATGATACAAAATTGCTCAAGATAGTTAAATCCCAGGCAGACTGCGAAGAGCTACAAAAGGATCTCTCAAAACTGGGTGACTGAGCAACAAAATGGCAGATGAAATTCAATGTTGATAAATGCAAAGTAATGCACATTGGAAAAAATAATCCCAACTATACATATACAATGATGGGGTCTAAATTAGCTGTTACCACTCAAGAAAGAGATCTTGGAGTCATTGTGGATAGTTCTCTGAAAACATCCACTCAATGTGCAGCTGCAGTCAAAAAAGTGAACAGAATGTTGGGCATCATTAAGAAAGGGATAGATAATAAGACAAAAAATATCATATTCTCCCTATATAAATCCATGGTATGCCCACAACTTGAATACTGTGTGCAGATGTGGTCGCCCCATCTCAAAAAAGATATATTGGAATTGGAAAAGGTTCAGAAAAGGGCAACAAAAATTATTAGGGGTATGGAACAACTGCCATATGAGGAGAGATTAATAAAATTGGGACTTTTCAGCTTGGAAAAGAGACCACTAAGGGGGGATATGATAGAGGTCTATAAAGTCATGACGGATGTGGAGAATGTAAATAAGGAAGTGTTATTTACTCTCTCTCATAACACAAGAACTAGGGGTCACCAAATGAAATTAATAGGCAGCAGGTTTAAAACAAACAAAAGGAAGTATTTCTTCACACAACGCAATCAACCAATGGAACTCTTTGCCAGAGGATGTTGTGAAGGCCAAGACTAGACCAGGGTTAAAAAAAGAACTAGATAAATTCATGGAGGATAGGTCCATTCAAACATCCATGGCTATTAGCCAGCATGGGAAGGGATGGTGTCCCTAGCCTCTGCTTGCCAGAAGCTGGGAATTGGCAACAGGGGATGGATCACTTGATAATTACCTGTTCTGTTCATTCCCTCTGGGGCACCTGGCATTGGCCACTGTCGGAAGAGAGGATACTGGACTAGATGGACCTTTGGTCTGACCCAGTGTGGCTGTTCTTATGCTTTTATCAACATGCTTTCCTCTGACTAAATGACAGAAAATGGTCCAAAATGTGATTGTATAAAAACAGTACCTTCCGGTGGGTCCAGGTTCAATGTGGAATAAAAAATTATAAACCCTCGAAAGTTGACATGAAATGGAATTGTCATCCTCCATTCAGCTGCACTGCTAGAAGCTATGGGTGGGTGCAGGGGTCTGCCTGCTCCGTGCGTGGACGGAGTCTATGGATTCCAATGAGTCACTGGAAACCTGGAACCCCATGATGCAATTTTTAGAATACTGGCAGAATCACACTTTAAATGCCTAATGCACCTGAGACCCCGTGCTAGCGATGGACATCTTTGATTTTAGTAGGCATTTTAGTGCTGTTGTAGCCATGTTGGTCCCAGGATATTAAAGAAACAAGGTAGGACCCTTGTCTATCTATGATTTGATGTTTCTTGTCAGCCAAAGGTGTTGCCAAAGTGAAAAACAGACAGGCACTGACTAGGAAAGGAGCATACCTGAATCACAACATAGCAGAGCCTGTTGTTTAGTGGAATGCTAGCTACAGGATGAAAGTTTTGGAAAATGCAGTGTGGGCCTCATAAAAGTTTTCATTTTACTTGAATGAAAACAATATTATGTTGAATATTAAAGAGGAGTTTGAAAACACACAGCCCTACATGAATTCAAACAGAAAAAAATATCACATGTTGTAATGCTGAGCCAGTGCAAACAGCTTTAAAAAAAAAACCATAACGTGCATCCCTCATGAGATAGCACAATTCTGCCATCAGTATGCAGAGCCCAGCAAGAACACATGCCTGCTTTCAGAGGGGAGAAGAGGATTTCTTGAATTAAAATTGTGTTCACTGTTCCTCAATCTGCCAAATTTAGCTCTTATCTCTTTGTTTAGAAACCCTGGGAATAGGAGTAACTGTTGGATGACTGGAATACGTTCCATTTCATGCAGCAAGAAATCTGTTAAACCTCACTGTGTGTACGCTAAACAATAATCACTAGCAGTGTCATTCCTTTTTAGCTTTAACAAGTAGTTATCTAGCATGCCCAGCAAGGAAGTAAGTCTCTTACGTGCCTCATAGCACCTCTTTGCCCACAACATTTTAATAGTTTCAAATTCCTTTTGATATAATCTTTCCTTTCCGCCCCAGAAAAGAAAGTGAAGTATCTGTAAGTGCTGCCATGTGGTAAATACAGACAACCCGAACTATGCAAACACCAAGAGGCAGGATCCCCCCCAAAGTCATGAGATTTTAAAAAAATAAGAAATTTGGGGTAGCTTTATTTTCTGTTTATTGAACCTGAGGGCTCATGTTTTCAAGCTTTTCTTCACCACTATAAGGGCTAGAAATGTACAGGAAGCTCCGATTTTCACATGATTTAAGCAGCTGGGCTTTTAATACCAAAGTAGAGGTGGTCAAAAAATGGATCTCCCCTCCAACCCTCATGGGGAAAAAAATGTCTACATTTTAATTCCGATTTTTCATCAGAACTTTTTGGTATTAATCAAAAACTGAAACATTTTGATTTGGAAATGCTGCCGCGGGGCCTCCTGAGAGTTGTATCTCATGTGCCTCTCCTCGGCCAGGCTCCCATGGACAGACTTCATTGCCCATAACACACAATGGCCTCCCCTCTTGATAAAGAGAGGTGGTGCCTAGAGCACTCTGACTGGGGAGCTAAGCACACAGAGGAGAACCGGACCATGAGGCACCTGAACTGCAATTCCCAGGAGGCACTGGAGCAGTTCAGAATCAAAATATTTCACTTTTCAGGAAAAACAAAACTGAATTTTTCCACTGCAAATTTAATTTAGTCAAAACCCTTATTTATTTATTTATTTATTTATTTATGTTTTCATCAAAACTAGCTTCAAGGGAAATTTCAGCCAAGCATCACAAGGTTTGGGTCAAAATGGTAAGTCCTGGCAACTGACACGGCTGGTCAGAGGCTTCTCCAGCAGTTGCAGAGCGAATGCTGCCAGATCGATCCCTGACCTGCAAGGGTCCCAGCGTGGGGCCCTCCATATACTGTGGATGCTACAATGCCCCGAGGCACCATACTCAGAGTAAACATTGTACAACTATCAAACAGAAATCTCAGTCCTCCAAATACATGTGAAAGCCAAACAAACCCGGCATTCTCCTGCAGATTGTAATCTGCGCCATAGAATCATAGATTTTAAGGTCAGAAGGGACCATTATGATCGTCTAGTCTGACCTCCTGCAGAACGCAGGCCACAGAATCTCACCCACCCACTCCTGTATCAAACCTATGTCTGAGCCTCCTCAAATCATGGTTTAAAGACTTCAAGGTGCAGAGAATCTTCCAGCAAGTGACCCATGCCCCAAGCAGCAGAGGAAGGGGAAAAACCCCCAGGGCCTCTGCCAATCTGCCCCGGAGGAAAATTCCTTCCCGACCCCAAATATGGCGATCAGCTAAACCCTGAGCATGTGGGCAAGACTCACCAGCCAAACACCCAGGAAAGAATTCTCTGTAGTAACTCAGATCCCACCTCATCTAACATCCCATCACAGGCCATTGGGCATATTTACCGCTAATAGGCAAACACCAATTAATTGCCAAAATTAGACTATCCCATCATACCATCCCCTCCATAAACTTGTCAAGCTTAGTCTTGAAGCCAGATATGTCTTTTGCCCCCACTGCTCCCCTTGGAAGGCTGTTGCAGAACTTCACTCCTCTGATGGTTAGAAACCTTCATCTAATTTCAAGTCTAAACTTCCTGATGGCCAGTTTATATCCATTTGTTCTTGTGTTCACATCGGTACTGAACTTAAATAATTCCTCTCCCTCCCTGGTATTTATCTGTCCAACAAACCAACAGAAACACACACTGTTATTTATGGAGAAGGAACTGTATGAACCAACTGCCCAACTTCAATACCAAACCTTTACTTTTACAGTATGATTCAGAGTTCTTATGCTCCAACCCAATCAACACATTCTTCTAGGAGAAATGGGCAAGGCTGCGAGTCTTTCACGGAGGTCATGGAAGTCACGGATTATGTGACTTTCCGGGACATCCAGGACTTCTGCAGCAGCTGGTGTGGCTGATCCCCATGGCCGCCCCAGAAGCTGGGGTGGTCCCAGCCAGCTGGTCCCGGGTACTGCCCTGGAACAGCAGCAGCGGCACCCCGGGCTGCCCCCTCCCCAGCAGCAGCGGCAGGTGGGTCCAGGCCGTCTCCCCACCCCCCACCCCAGCAGCGGCGAGGCCCAGAGTGCCCCTCCAGCATCAATAGCATCCCCCGGAACCCCATCCCCCAGAGCAGCAGCATCCCCGGAAGTGCCCTTCCCCCAGCACCTAAGATTTAGTCAGGGGTATTTTTAGTACAAGTCATGGACAGGTCACCAGCCCATGACTATTTGGTTATTGCCCATGGCCTGTCCATGACTTTTACTAAAAATACCCCTGATTAAATCGTAGCCTTAGACATGGGTAACCACTGGTTTCCAAGTTAAAAATAATCCGGTGTGTGCGGGTAGTGAGACAGAACCTGGCGCTCTGTGGCTGCCCCACTAAATTAGCATATGCGGCACCGAATAATGATTTGCTTCTCCTACAGCAGGAAACTTTCAATACCACTTTACAAACAGAGCCCACTGAAAATGCACATCTAAATGAATTTTTAAAAAAAAATCCACGTCCCCCTCATTAGGTGGGAGTAAAACCTTCAATGTGATTAAGTTACTGATAAAAATGAGTCCTGCGCCTATGTCATTTTATTTCCTGTGGGAGCCAGGCAAATTATAGCTGAGTGTAGCCTACTCCAAAAATGACCTGAAATTAATCAGTTTCTCTGGCTTTTTAATAATCTACCCAAGGTGGTATAACCTACGGGCCAAATCCTTCCTTTTTGCCTGTGTAGAAACCCATGGGAGAGGCTTGAGGAAATCCAAGCACAGAGGATTCCCCACATTCCTTCTCTGTGCCCCCTCCCCCTCACAGAAGCAAGGGTCCCTCAAGAGCAGCACCTTGGCCTGCATGTTTCTCCTCTATCTCCATCCACACCCAGCAAGGGGCATCAAAGGAACAAGGCAAAAGCAGAACTGGTCCCTCCACATTCCTGCCAGTGTCGTCAGAAGAAAGTGGGCTCTGTGGAGCAGCTGCTCCCCAACTGCCTCCTGCCCCAAACTCCCAGAATCTGAAGCGCCCGACAAGGTGGTGTCGATATGGAGTAGCTCCCGCAAACGGCTGAGAAAAGTGAGAACAAATGGATATAAATTGGCCGTCGGGAAGTTTAGGCTTGAAATTAGACGAAGGTTTCTAACCATCAGAGGAGTGAAGTTCTGGAACAGCATTCCGAGGGAAACTGGGGGCGAAAGACCTCTCTGGCTTTAAGATTAAGCTTGATAAGTTTATGGAGGGGATGGTTTGATGGGATAACGGGATCTTAGCCAATAGGTCAATAACATGCCATCACTGGTAATTAGTACCAATGGTCAATGATGGGATATTAAAAGTTACTACAGAGAACTTTTTCCTGAGTGTCTGGCTGGAGAGTCTTGCCCGCATGCTCGGGGTTCAGCTGATTGCCATATTTGGGGTGGGGAAGGAATTTTCCTCCAGGGTAGATTGGCAGAGGCCCTGGAGGGTTTTCGCCTTCCTCCGGAGCATGGGGCAGGGGTCGCTTGCTGGAGGATTGTCTGCAATTTGAAGTCTTTAAATCATGATTTGGGGACTTCAACAGCTGAGTCAAGGGAGAGAATTATTCCAGGAGTGGGTGGGTCGGCTTTTGTGGCCTGCATCATGCGGGAGGTCAGACTAGATGATCATAATGGTCCCTTCTGACCTTAAAGTCTATGAGTCTATGAGTAAGTGAGCAAGTTGCCTTTTCTCTCACCCGCTTCTGTGTGGATCCAGAGGCCTTTCCATCCTTCCATTTGCTTCCATCCCTCATACAGAATGGAGGGCAGGGTATACACACCTTTATGTGGTTGAATATTTGACTTTGTATTTAAATACTTATTCGATGGAACTCAATGCATGCTACAAATGTGCAGCCCCCCTGCTTTCTCATGGAAGCCAGTAGTAGTACTGGAAGACAACCACTATTAAAATGAAAAGTCTTGTCAGAGCCCAGAGAAATTACCCCATGCTATACACAATGTTCATGGAGACAGAGAAAAGTCTCTTTAGTTCAACTGTACATTATGCTAATCGCACAGACCAGGTATAGTTCTGTCTTATATCATCCATGTCCACTAACGCCATCAGGAGGATTATAGTGAATATGACTCTAATTGCTTTTACTTTTACTTTCTTTTAAACAGCCGCTTGTTTTGTTTTATGCAGTGGTTCTCAAACGTTTGTACGGGTGACCCCTTTCACATAGCAAGCCTCTGAGTGCGCCCCCCCAGCCCATAAATTAAAAACACCTTTTTATATATTTAACACCATTATAAATGCGGGAGGCAAAACNATCCATGTCTTCCATGTCCACTAACGCCATCAGGAGGATTATAGTGAATATGACTCTAATTGCTTTTACTTTTCCCTTCTTTTAAACAGCCGCTTGTTTTGTTTAATGCAGTGGTTCTCAAACGTTTGACAGGTGACCCCTTTCACATAGCAAGCCTCTGAGTGCGACCCCCCACCCCATAAATTAAAAACACCTTTTTATATATTTAACACCATTATAAATGCGGGAGGCAAAACAGAGTTTGGGGTGGAGGCTGACAGTTTGAGAACCCCTGGTTTAACGCATGCTGTTCAGACAGACAGCACCAACTCAAATTTGGCCTTTTTTTAAAGAGATATACTTATGAAACCTAAAGGTCAACAGCAACATGTCTACTTTAAAAGAAAATGGCAATGAAAACCATTATTTTAAACAAATGAACATTCCCCTGCATTATTACTAACATGGGCAGAAAAAATATATTTGTTCATAAGGTATGATTTTTTTAAGCTGACAATGTCCCTTTAAGTTATTACCTTTAAAGTCAACTGATCCCCACAAACAATTGACTTTCCTGAAAATACATTGTTAGCTATGGGCATTAAGGTGCCAGGTTGGGGTAGGAGGAATTGTGAATTTCTTGGCTGCTGTAAACCACCTTCCATTCCTGGGAGCTAAAGCCGAAGGATACAGATGTACTATATTTCACTGTGGCTGTGTAACACTGACAGCCTCCAGTCGTTGGTGTACAGGATCGAACCTGGGACCTCTACAGTTTCGTGCATGAGCCTCTACTGAATGAGCTAAACGCCATATATGGCTGTTAGCTAAGGCTGTACAGCAGACTCATTAATCTCTCTCTAAGTGGTCTCAGTGCCACTAGATGGGACAGAGCATCACACCCAGGAAGCGTGTGGGTTATAGCTGCACCAGCTGGTTGTCAAACTGAAGGTATAAGCAAAATGCCAACTATTTATTTACTAAAAAGAATAGGAGTATTTGTGGCACCTTAGAGACTAACAAATTTATTGTAGCAATTTGTTAGTCTCTAAGGTGCCACAAGTACTCCTATTCTTTTTGTGGATACAGTCTAACACGGCTATTACTCTGAAACCTATTTATTTACTGTAAGTCAATAAAAATTCCATATTCTAGTCAACACATGTGATGGGTGTAGGCCTTGCATGAACAACGTAAGGAAACAGAGGTTGATAATGGACAAAACATGAATTCACAAGTGACCTTGTAAATAATATGTAGCTAGAAGATAAATAGTAAGGAGAGTAATGTGTGAAAAGCATGCAGCTGCAGCTTTGCTTACTTCATGCTTCGTAGCTCATGATCTATACAGGGATTGGGTCCCCAAATTAGTAAGCCAATCAACCAATCAAAGTGTGCGATAGAACGTAGAATGTAATGCGCATGTGTTAGTCTGTTTTAGAATACGCATCGAATCTGATTTATAATTACGTACGTTGGAGTTGTGGTCTACACTAGCCCACCCCCCTACACCTGAGCCTGATCCCCTGAGGTGTAGCATTATGAAATGTCAATAAAGAAACCGCAGTGATGAGTCTGAATTGGAACCAAGTTTTTGGATTCCAGAGAACTGGATAACGTGTTCTTCCAGAACGGGACGAGGTGTTCTGGATGAGCTGAGAGGAAAAACGTTTCTGCTTGGAGGGAATTCCAGAAATGGACCCTATAAATAGGTCAAAGGAGAGTTTGATGCCTTATTTCTTTTCCTGAATCCCCAAGTAGTGCTGTTACTTGGAACCATACTGTACAGGTCCATTATTTAAATGCAGGACACAGGAGTTACACAAATCCTGTTTTATGTTCATAGTATTTATGTGCAAACTTCCCATGCACAAGTTTACATGACACTTTCATGTGCTCTCACTGCCCAACCCCTGCATAAAAATAGCAAAGTAATATTGTAAACATTTATTTTAAGAAGAAATATCCTGAGTAACGATCAGAAACTTTATGATTTATTTCAATAGACACCAATGAGTGATCAGCAAATCACTACAAATAAATGGTGAACATTACCACCTTCCCATCGTGATGCTCAGACAAATTAAGGTCATGTATTATTGTTTATATGATTTACCAGTCCCTTTTTTCACTGGCTTGGCTTATAACATTTTCAATGTAATTAACAGAGTGCAATTAGCCATTAACTTTCATTATGGAGCCACTCATTACATGAAGAATCTGCGTAAGCCTGCTAAGCATTTAAAGGCAAAACGTATCTCATTTTTCTAGCCAAAATTAGTCACTGGCAATAAGCTGTTTTTAGTACCTTCTACAGCCCTCAAGTTCGGCAACAGCAGCCAGCCGTATGTATCCAAACGGGGCCAGAACCAAAGCCCACTGGAGTCAACAGAAAGACTCAATGACATTAATAGTGTTGGATCAGGCAGAGTATGCAGCCCACAACTGTCAATAAGCACTAAAATAATCAGGAGACTGATTTGCAGATGAATGCAAACAAAACGGAACAAGGTGAAGAGCTTCATTCTATGTTAGAAAATAAGAACGACATTTAGTGACAACTAAAGCATCAGGACTCACCCTACCCACTCCAATTGTTAAATGCACGGGGCAAAGATTTGTGCGTTCTATTTCACCTCCATATTGCCTACCACACTGTCGATAACGCTCCAGCTCTCCATGAGGCTTTTGCTTCCATCTCCAAATGGAGGCCCTAAAGCAATGGATACCCACCTTCATCAAACTCTCATTCTAATGCAAAAACCTTTCATAGATTCTAAGGCCAGAAGCAACCACTGTGATTATCTAGTCTGACCTCCTGTGTAACACAGGCCCGGGAACATCTGCAAAATAACACCTAAAGCAGAACTTTTAGAAAAACATCCAGACATGGTGAACCCACCATAATCCTTGGTGCATTTTTCCAAAGGTTAATTATACTCATTGTTAAAAATGTATGCCTTATTTCCAGTCTGAATGTATCTAGCTTCAATGTCCAGCCAGCTTCCTTCACAGGGACCTCAGCAGTGTTAAAGCAAAATAACTTACCCAATGCATGGGCTGTATAATGGTCAGATACGCTCATCTGTTGATATCATTAATATCAGAGCACATGAGGTCACAATGACAGTTTTGTGTTACGCTCTATAGACAATGTATAAGTGATATTTTAGGATCGGCATATGAGGAGCAACACCACACTGCAGTAAAAGAGCTGCAGCTGGCTCTGGTCAATTGACTTGAACTTGCAGGGCTATAAAATTGCAGTACAGTATAGACAGACATTCTGGCTCAGACGGGAGTCCAGTCTCTAAGACCCCCCCCCCTCACACACACACACACACACACACTCACAAGGTCTCAGAGTCAAACACTCTGGAGCTGTCCTTTGGCCACACTAGGTTTTAGATTTCTTGCAAAAGGAGTACTAAGAAAAGTGAGACAATCCAATACAAAAAAGGAGTGATTTGTTAATGCCATTATTTCATTTTTCACAAAATGGTGCACAACGTTTATATTCTGTGTGGTGATTTTTTGCCAAAGGTGTAAAGCTGCTGTTAAAACTCCACTCTATAGCACAGCCTTGACTATGGTGAAGCTACTGCTGCACCATAATGTATAAGCATGAAAGGAAGCCAACGTTTCTGACAGCTCAAGAACAAATTCACAAACACTGCAAACCGTTTATGCTCCCCATCCTCCTTTTAAGTAATATAAATAGAGATGCGACTTTCCCCTTCCATACTGAGTTTTCTATGAGCAATACTAGCTGCAACCCAAGCAGAGTGACAGCAAGTTATTTCAAAAGCCTCCTTGGGGTGGAAACGCTTAACAGAATAGAATCCTGCTACATTGCATTCAGCCAGTCATTGCACCGGGGTTTAAGTCTGTTTTCCCCAGTTGCTTTGATTACGGTTGCAAATCCTATGTCACCAAAGGGTTCCTGAGGACATTATAAACCACAGATTACATTTTAGGCTCATCTGACCGAGATGCATGAGGATAAATGCCAGCAAGCTAGTGAGAGGCATTCTGCCCGTTCAACTTGCAGTGAAAGGTCTAAAATGAATGTCTCTGCTGGCCTTAATCTTGACCATTCTCTTGTCTCCCATACTACTAATTCTCATCTTCTAGCAGCAATTACCTCTGAGATGCACCACCTACTCATCAGCCCTCCCAGTGAAACCTGCCTCATCGGACCAAGTTTTGGGCCCTGGCCATACAGAATCATGAGCATCCACTGCTAAACCTCCTCAGAGGAGCTCTGTCTGCTTGCAATAGACTCAAGCTGATGGAAAAAACAAAGGGGAACATTATATTTTTTGAAAAATAAGGATTTTTTTTAAATCCAATTCAGACTTTACGTCATTTTGAAATTCAAAATGTTTTGACCAGTATCGAAAAAGAAACCAACAAAAAAAACCCTAAAAAAATCAGAAAGAAATGTCCTCAAAATTTCTTCCCTTTTTCCAATTAAAATTGGAAACATTTCACCCAGCTGTAATAATGAGTACGTAGCAGCCTCCAGTGTTGTTCCCAGGATATTACAGAGACAAGGTGGGTGAGAGAACAGGGCCGGCTCCAGGCACCAGCTTAACAAGCAGGTGCTTGGGGCGGCCACTCCGGAGAGGGGCGGCATGTCCAGGTATTCGGCGGCAATTCGGCGGAGGGTCCCTCACTCCCGCTCGGAGCAAAGGACCTCCCGCCGAATTGCTGCCGCAGATCACGATCGCGGCTTTTTTTTTTTTTTTTTTTTTGGCTGCCTGGGGTGGCAAAAACCCTGGAGCCGGTGCTGTGAGGGAAACACTTTTATGGAACCAACTTCTTTTGGAGAGAGAGAGAGAGAGAAGTTTCAACCCACGCAGAGCTCTTCTTCAGGTCTGGGAAACTAACTCAAAGAGTCACTGCTAAATACAAGGTTTGAACAGAGACTGTTTAGCATAAAGAGTTAACATAGTGACACTTCGAGTTAGTTTCCCAGACCGAAAGAAGGGCTCGGTGTAAGCATGAAAGCTTGTCTCTCTCACTAACAGAATTTGGCAGAATAAAATATATTCCCTCGCCCACCCCATCTCTCTAAATAGCACTCTGCCCACTTGGGCTCTTGGACTGCGATTATCAGGCAAACGCTCACTATGGCATATTCAACAACCACAGCAGTGATGCTAGTGTGATGCTACTGCTGTGCAAACATCAAAATAGCAACACACAATATTTGAGTGCTCTGACTCCTTTTTCAAAGTCCTGAACTCTGGTTCCTTATATAGCCTCCAAATACAGAAGTGAATGTTGGTGATGTTCTAGCTGTGATGAATATGTATTGGTGTAAAATACTTTTGAAAGCCAGATATTTAACTCTATCTGCATGTGAAACTTCTTTATGGAGAAGAGACAATTCTGATGATAACCAAGATGCATGTAAGAAGAAAAAACAGAAACTATGATAACAGGTGTTTACATGGAATAGCTTCATGTAAGAAGCCACAATCACTGAATTCTTAAGGGATAAAGTTTCTAGGACCAGATTGTCAGCTGGTGTAAATCAGTGTAGCTCCACTGAAGTCAATGGAGCTACATTGATTTATACCAGCTGACAATCTTGCCCTGATTTTCATAGATTGTAAGGCCAGAAGGGACCACAGTGATTGTCTAGTCCAGCCTCTGTCATTTCACCAGCCATAGGATTTCCTTGAACTAACTCCTGTTTGAACTAGAACATGTATTTTAGAAAAACATCCAAACTTGATTGAAAAGTGTCCAATGATGGAGAATCCACCACAATCCTCAGTAAATTGGACCAATGGTTGATTACCCTGACTGTTAAAAATCTGCACCTTATTTCAGACTGAATTTGTCTAGTTTCAGCTTCCAGCCACTGGATCTTGTTAGACCTTTCGCTGCTAGATTGAGGAGCCCTCTGTTATGAAATTTCTGTTCCCCATGTAGGTCCCTATAGTCTGATCAAGTCACCCCTTAACCTTCACTTTGTAAAGATAAGTAGATTGAGTTCTTTGAGTCCTTCACTGTAAAGCATGTTTCTCAATCCTTTAATCATTCCTCTGGCTCTTCTCTGAACCCGCTCCAATTTATCAACTTCCTTCTTGAACTGTGGACACCAGAACTAGACACAGTATTCCAGCAGCGGTCACACCAGTGCCAAATTCAGTGGTAATATAGCCTCTCCTCTCCTGGTCAATATTTCCATATTTATGTTTGGGCTTATCCCTTGGGCCACAACATTGCACTGAGAATTCATGTTCAGCTGGTGCAGTGATCCTACTAACAAAATCCTAATAAAAATCAGGAGAAAAAAACAAAACAAAAACACAAAAACCAACCTCCCCCCACAAAAAACCAATGGAAAATGAGAACTACAAAAGCAATTTTTTTCTAAATAGAATATTTTTAGTGTTTATTATTAGGAGGTTATTGGCTCTTTACATGCACTCTGAATTAGTGTACCACAAGATATGCATAATGCATTTTTCAGTGCAGCCAAGCATTGTCAGATTATATGGACTCACAGCATTTTAAATTAATTGAAACAGCTAAAGATAATGCTCAAGAAGCAAAAGAGCCACATATGCATTATAACGTTAACAATAAAAATAATGATGGTAGAAATTCTTCTCCAAGCTTTAAAATCACAACATGGCTTCCTAATGTCTCCCAGGCATCTCACCAGTCAGACTCACTTGATGTCTTTGCATTTTCTGTTATGGCTGATTTCAGAGACTGCTGTTTAAGATAAAAATAGGAGCTAAAAGGATAAACATTCCACACCACATAACTATGACCACCAACACTACTAGGAAATGTATAGATGCAAGATGGGTTTTTATATACTCTTCAAATGGTATTAAAGGGCAATGGGGAAAAAACCGGAAGGTTAAAGGAGGCCATACCTCCACTGCGTATGAACATGGTGCGATGTTTGCCATCTTGTCCGACACATCGGAGATTGAACTGGGACCTGCCAGAGCTAAAAACATGAGCTAAAGAGACAAGGCTCCCAGACTGGGGCTGGAACAACTCATATTTTCTGTGGATCAGCACAAAGGGGAGACACAGGCATAGTAACCCAGTGGTGAGTGTACCTGCTAAGCAGCCCCCTGCGTAGGCAATACCTGCATTTAGGACAGTTAAATCAATAAATGTCAATGCATAAGAATTTCAGTCTGTAGAGAACGGTGGTACAGATGTGGGTGAAAGGGTTAGAGATGGTATTTGCTAGCTGTCAGTCCCTCAGATATGCAGAGACCCATGGGGAAATGCTGTGCACCCCAGTGTGGAAGGCAAGGACAGTTGCATGAAGTGCCTCTGTATGGTGGTTTCCGGTGCCATGCTCTCCCCACCAGTTACTGACCAAAAACCCTCACTGAAAGGGGTGCTTTCCTCACAATGGAGGAGGAGCCTACAGAAAATAAGCCTTACCCAGTCAGAATCAACTGCTGCCACCAAATCCTTCTGGGTTTGCAGGGGATCTCCAAACCCACTCCTTGGGAGGCCACTTCCGTAAGCACAAGGTCTTGGCTTCAAGGATGGAGGTGAAACTGCTTTCCTGGGATCATAGGGAGTGTCAGGGGCCCAGGGAGTGGGTGGGCCTGGCCTAGTGGTTAGCATCAGCTACAGACCAAGAGTCCAGGGGCCAATTACCAGGAATCAGGCTTGGCTGGATGCCAGGAGATCAGAACTGCCAGAAGGCAGGTATCAAGAGTCAGGACGAGTCAGGGTACCGGGAGGCCAGGCCCAGGAGGCAGGAACAGGTAAGCACCAGGCCACTGATCGATGGCAGGGTGAAAGCCCAGTGTACAGACTTCTTGTTTCTTCTTCTAACTTAAATAGGTGCTGCAGCCCAATCAGGAGCTTTCGATCTCTCCCAATCAGAGCCGGGGTGGGGCTTGTGCCCCAGTTGGGCTTCATGGACCCTGGTCTCTGCAGCTGTCTGTGGGCTGCTGGGTGGAGGATGAGTGTGTGATAACTCCCAGAACCAACATGGACCGGGCCCAAGACACACACACACACACACCCGGGTCTGACAGGAAGAGACAAAGCTCCTGTGGCACTGAACCACAAACCTTGGTTGAAAAGAAGGCAACAATAACATCTATGAGCTATCAAGGGTTCAGTATCCCCCTCTCCTACTGTAGAGCCCCGGCAGTCACATGTTTTATGAGAAAGTAGTGAAGAGCAGACTCCCATAGTTAGCAAATGCCAGTGTAATTCAAATCCATCTCTCTGTGGAGCATTCGAATCATGAGTGTGTGTGTGTGTTTGTGCGTGCGCGCGCGCGTGTGCATACACACATATTGTAAACGAAAGCTGNGTGGTGAGTGTACCTGCTAAGCAGCCCCCTGCGTAGGCAATACCTGCATTTAGGACAGTTAAATCAATAAATGTCAATGCATAAGAATTTCAGTCTGTAGAGAACGGTGGTACAGATGTGGGTGAAAGGGTTAGAGATGGTATTTGCTAGCTGTCAGTCCCTCAGATATGCAGAGACCCATGGGGAAATGCTGTGCACCCCAGTGTGGAAGGCAAGGACAGTTGCATGAAGTGCCTCTGTATGGTGGTTTCCGGTGCCATGCTCTCCCCACCAGTTACTGACCAAAAACCCTCACTGAAAGGGGTGCTTTCCTCACAATGGAGGAGGAGCCTACAGAAAATAAGCCTTACCCAGTCAGAATCAACTGCTGCCACNCTGGTGAGTGTACCTGCTGAGCAGTCCCCTGCGTAAGCAATACCTGCATTTAGGACAGTTAAATCAATACATTTCAATGCATAAGAATTTCAGTCTGTAGAGAAAGGTGGTACAGATGAAAGGTGGTACAGGTGAAAGGGTTAGAGATGGTATTTGCTAGCTGTCAGTCCCTCAGATATGCAGAGACCCATGGGGAAATGCTGTGCACCCCAGTATGGAAGGCAAGGACAGTTGCATGAAGTGCCTCTGTATGGTTGTTTCCGGTGCCATGCTCTCCCCACCAGTTACTGACCAAGAACCCTCCCTGAAAGGGGTGCTTTCCACACAATGGAGGAGGAGCCTACAGAAAATAAGCCTTACCCAGTCAGAATCAACTGCTGCCACCAAATCCTTCTGGGTTTGCAGGGGATCTCCAAACCCACTCCTTGGGAGGCCACTTCCGTAAGCACAAGGTCTTGGCTTCAAGGGTGGAGGTGAAACTGCTTTCCTGGGATCATAGGGAGTGTCAGGGGCCCAGGGAGTGGGTGGGCCTGGCCTAGTGGTTAGCATCAGCTACAGACCAAGAGTCCAGGGGCCAATTACCAGGAATCAGGCTTGGCTGGAAGCCAGGAGATCAGAACTGCGAGAAGGCAGGTATCAAGAGTCAGGACGAGTCAGGGTACCGGGAGGCCAGGCCCAGGAGGCAGGAACAGGTAAGCACCAGGCCACTGATCGATGGCAGGGTGAAAGCCCAGTGTACAGACTTCTTGTTTCTTCTTCTAACTTAAATAGGTGCTGCAGCCCAATCAGGAGCTTTCGATCTCTCCCAATCAGAGCCGGGGTGGGGCTTGTGCCCCAGTTGGGCTTCATGGACCCTGGTCTCTGCAGCTGTCTGTGGGCTGCTGGGTGGAGGATGAGTGTGTGATAACTCCCAGAACCAACATGGACCGGGCCCAAGACACACACACACACACACCCGGGTCTGACAGGAAGAGACAAAGCTCCTGTGGCACTGAACCACAAACCTTGGTTGAAAAGAAGGCAACAATAACATCTATGAGCTATCAAGGGTTCAGTATCCCCCTCTCCTACTGTAGAGCCCCGGCAGTCACATGTTTTATGAGAAAGTAGTGAAGAGCAGACTCCCATAGTTAGCAAATGCCAGTGTAATTCAAATCCATCTCTCTGTGGAGCATTCGAATCATGAGTGTGTGTGTTTGTGCGTGCGCGCGCGCGTGTGCATACACACATATTGTAAACGAAAGCTGAGATTCTCATTAACCACTTCACTCCAGGAGCTGGGGCTTAAACTAAAAATAAACCACTAAATACCATGAGAACTGGTACCACTCATGCAACATACACAAAGCGATGGGATAAAAGGAGCTGGCCTCATTTTCCTGTAGTGCCTTATGGTCCAGCAGAAAGATGATTGATTTCGACTGTAAACTCTTGGGGGGCCGGGGCTGTCATTTCTTGTGTGTTTGTATAGTGCATAACAGGCCTTTCGGTGCTCCCAAAATACAAATAATACTATTAATAAAGGGGAGAGGCAAGAACAATAGAGAGTTTACTGGATCTCACAGCCCTTTCCTATTTGTGGCTGATTTACTATAAGTGCCAGTGTTTTGTGTATGGTTTTACTCACAGAGCTGAGGAAATAATGTGGGATATCACATACATATATTACTGCAGCCCAACCCTTCTCCCATTGGGAATCTGGGCTCCTCCAGTGAAGACTCGAGAAATCCTAGAGACAATGGGAAACAAGGATGTCCCCGTCCCCCCCTCCTGGCAAGTTACAACTTGGCAAAACCATACCCCAGTATTGACTGTGCAGTTCTGAATACTAAATACCCACCAGATGGTTCCTCGCTCACTGAGCCCAAAATGGAAATGAACCAGAATGAAAGAAAGAGTAGCAGGCTGCCCTGTCTACATGATTAAATTAGACTTCCCAAATGCACCATTCTTCTGCACCAATAGGTTTCAACTCCACACGCAGATATGCATCATGGGAGGCCTAACAACGTTGGCCTGTGTTTAGGGGGAAAATGCTCGAAGGTGATTTAAGAAACTTTGCTCTAATACAGCTTAAACCCAATTCACTAATTATACGGGCGCTCAGATCATTATAATTAGAGGTGGTCAGGAATATTTTGCATCAGTAAAAATTGAGAAGAATGTTTTCATTTTTGCTGAAAATGTTCTTTGAAATTGTTCAAGTTTTCATTAAAAAGTAAAGTAGTTCAACTGAAAATGGAAATTCCCTGTGGAAATGTCTGTATACACAAAAAAGCCATTGTGTGTCAAACCTTCCCCCCCACACACACACACATTTTCAATGAGAAACTTTTGACCAGCTCTAGTTGTATTTCGATGTGTTTGTGTGTATAAAAATACAACCAGAATTGTCTTTTGAATGATCAAAATCCTCCACGAAATGGAATTACCTTTCTCCAGAGCTCTAACTTTAAGTACAGATAAGCTCAACGTGAGCAGATCAGACTGAAATCAAGATCTGAACTATGTGGACTCCAAAGGTGGAGGGGCTTTCGGACCCAGCGTTTCCATTCTGGTTCCACCTTAGAGCAAAGAATACAGTCTGAGAAATCTGAATCCTGATCTGAAGCCCCTCAAAGTACCAGGGGGGTTAGAGCCCCGGCTTCAGGTGTGGCCCACTTTCATTGTAAGGCACAACCAAAGCGATATATCTGTACTGCATTAAGTAGCTTTAGAGAGAGAAGGTGGGTAAAGTCATATCTTTTATTGCACCAACCTCTGTTGAAGCTTGTCTCTCTCACCAACAGAAGTTGGTGCAATAAAAGATACCCACCCACCTTGCCTCTCGAATATCCTGGGAGTCGGGAGCGACACGGCTATCACTACACTGAATATATGAGTAGCTTTAAACATTGATAGCTCTAGTCGGAGTTGGTATAATAATCAATTCCTTTTGTCAGCCAAGGATCTTAAGATTGTTTCATACAGCCACGTTGTCTCTAAAGGAATAGCCTTTCTATGGACTTCCACCTGCGGCAACTCGTCCAGGGTTTTCTATATTAAAAGGCATTATTGATTTTCTGGGCACCACTGAACAATTTAACATGGTGAACAAATTCGATCCTAACCTGCGATTGCCTGTGCACCTTTCCTGAGACACTGCCATTCACAAGAAAGGAAAGCAGGTAAGTGCCGACCCTGCTCCCAAAACACAGCATCACAGCTATTTAAGTCAACGCCAACGCTATCTAAGCATGCAGGCTCCGATTTCTGAAGGCATCGCTCTGCTCAGTACTGCAGCATCTAAATGCCTTCGGAGCGCAAGGCTCATTTTAAAAAAATAACTTAGGCACTTAGACGTCAAAGTCCCATTGACTTTCTGCCTGGGTTCAACTCCTAAGTAGGGCTACATCTAACTACCTTTAAAAATCAGTGTCTGGGCTAATCACGCTAGCATTTGAACACAGCCAGTCTCCCACGGACGTGCCGAGGAGCGGGACTGAGCAAAGGAGTCTGTTATCATTAAACTTGCCTGTTCATTTCCTCACTTGGTCTTTTGTTAGCACTGTTTAGTGCCAGAGGGTGTCTGGCCATAAGCAGTAGCCGCACAGTAGATGCTTGGGTTTAATAGGCCGAAGGTAACACTGTAAGTACTCTAATGGCAGCCAATGCCTTAGTGTTTACTGTCATGGGGATAAGAGCTGCAAAACACCTGTTTTCACGGGAGCTTATCCAAAGCCCATGGGAGTCACTGGCAGTCTTTCCGTTAGCTTCAGTGGTCTCTGCATCAGGGCCACGCAGCATAATGAGCACACGTTTGTATCTCCCAAACATTACAGGCTGTTGGGGGCTGGATCTTGCTCCTATGGCAATGTTCCTCATGGCTTCTCTGGGAGCAAAATCGAGTGTTTAACTGAAAGAGCAGCAAAGAATCCTGTGGCACCTTATAGACTAACAGACGTTTTGCAGCATGAGCTTTCGTGGGTGAATACCCACTTCTTCGGAAGATTTGATCCTGATCCTGATCCTGATCCTGCAAAGACTGACTTACACACTTAACTTTCCGCGCTGTGACTACTGTGCTGTGGGCTGCCCCGGTTCCTCCATCTACCTCCCCTGGTTTATTGTAGTCAATGGCACTGCTCTCAATGTATTCAGTAAAGCACATGCACAAGCCTTTGCAGGATCAGAGTCAGACGTTGTGAATGGTTTCCTGGAGACTACTGCAGGGGCCCAATTCCACGTGCCTGCTGAACTGTGAAGTACGTCAATTTGTCAGTTAGTGGAAAATACATAATGAACTAAAATGTTTAGGGGTTTTTTTTTTTCCTCCTGTTAAAAAAATAGACCTTAGATGATGTGCATCTCTCTCTTTTTTATAGTATTTGTACCAATGATACAGCTCTCATCTCTCACTCTGAAAATGCTGGCTGTGGCACCTCTTATTTGGTTGCCACACGCTGCTTTTCAAATTCCTGTAATCCTTACCCTGCCTTGTAAGAGCTGTCCAAATATTTGTTACTGTGAGTTCGGCACTACTGTGCTTCTGGGAAGTATTTCAAACAGCTTCACAAGCTGTTGTTCTTGCCTATCTTGTTTGGGCAGTGGCTACTTTTCTGGTGTTCAAACTAGCTAAAAGGCTCCGCACACACATTTTATAGGAAAAAATGAACATTAATATATGGAGTTTCTGTATGATGGAGAATAACCTATATGCCTTTCTGGTCAGGTCACTTGAAGTTTTGCTGGTACCAATTGGCACACATTTGTCTTTAGCTGTGTACTATGATTTGAGATTACTGTTCTCTTTGAGGATTGCAAAGAAAGTAAACTTGTTCAAAAAGAAATCTTTCTATGTCTACTAGACATCTGGTGTCTGACTATCATATTGCCTTTTCTTATTTGAACTGCAATCAATGGCAAAACCCCCAATGACCTCAATGGCACGAAGATTGGTGCCTGTGTATTATATGGATACAAGCAAGCTATCCTGATCATCTCTGTACTCTGAACACTTTCCTCCCTGATCCATCTGTGGGCACTCTGTCACCCTTCGAATGTATCACAACTAATGGAATACTTGCAGTCTTCAAAATGATTTGATTGAGCTATCCACAATATATTTACTACAATAGAGTAGGTCTTGGTTCCCCAGCCTCGCCTGCTCACTCAACATGTCACTTAACATCAAAGAGAGCGGCAGAATGTGGTTTGATATCAAAATAATGTTTAAATTATGCAGATGAGTATAGCAATAAATATTTCAATTCTTTCATAATTGAAAAAAGGCCCTAAACTAGACATGACGGTTGGCTCTGCATTCAGCTGGTATAGAGCGCTGTGATATTCACTATGCAATGCAGCTCCTGTTGCTACATGTAAGCAATAAGTAATCTTTGCTATAAAAGCATTCAAAGTTATTTCCTAAGGAATATTCAGGAATAACGGCAAAGGAAGCCAATATTGAGGAATGTTGGCAATAAGAGAACTTTGGATTTATAAATGTTAGTGTTCAACCAGAAACTTGAGTCTAAGATGCTTCAAGGAGAAAGTCTGGGATATACACCTTAATACACTTAAACCTGCCTTCACCAAACAAGGACACTTCACCAGACAAGTAGATTTCATCATGGAACAAGTCACCAAAATACCCCAACAGAACATGTTTCAATACAGAAATAAAACCCTCTCTGACAGCACACCCCTAGTTGTCACCTACCACCCCACATTGGAGCCCGTACGGGATATCAAACAACTATAATCCATACTTGATGAGGACCCCATTCTGAAATAAATCTTTCCGGAGCCCCTCTTCTGGCCTTCAAACAACCCCCTAACCTCTCCAAGCTCTTCATCAGAAGCAAGCTCCCCACAGACCAGGACCCACCAACTCAAAGCAGCACCAGACCCTGCCAGAACAAGAGATGCAAAACCTGCAGACATATCTCCACTGCTACAATGATCAACACCCCCCACAACACACCTTCCGAGATCCATGGCCCTACACATGCCTATCACAACATGTGGCGTACCTCATCCAGTGCACTAAATGCCTCAACAACAATTACATGGGTGAAACCAGACAATCACTACACTCTCTCGAATGAACTCACACAGGAAAATGATAAAAGACAAAAACACCACATCCCCTGTGGGTGAACACTTTTCACAAAGCGATCACTCCAGATCTGACCTATCAGCCCACATCCTCAAAGGAAACACGGCACAACGCTTTTAAAAGACGAGCCTAGGAGCTTAAATTCACTCCAAAAATCATGGACTGAACAGACACACTGGATTTATGGCTCATTACAACAATCTGTAACCCACTACCCCCCCCCCTTTTTGTCCCATGACTGCAGAGGTGTTAATGGGCCACTCTACCTTGAATGATCCCTTACAATATGCTGACTACTTATGTGAAACAGTCTGTTCCACCTTGCATTTTGCTGTGAGGCTGAGAATTCCTTTCCCAGATCTGAAGAAGAGCTCTGTGTGGCCTGAAAGCTTGTCTCTCTCACCAACAGAAATTGGTTCAATAAAAGATATCACCTCACCCACCTTGCGTGTCTAAAATCCTGGGACCAACACGGCTACAACTACACTGCATCTAAGACTTGTGCTCATCTAGTGAATGAACAGAAACAAAGCAAGTGGCCTAACAACATGGCCAAATAAAAGTAGCCAATTTAAAATACTGAATACTAATGAACTGCTCAAGCACAATCTAAGCATCAGGAATTATTCATCAGCAAATAATTTCAAACCAATAAATTGAAGACAACCAGTAACTATTTACAGACAATTAGCAAGCAGAGAGGCAAATTTTTCCACCATGGATCTGAGAGTTTATTGAAGTCAGCGGAAAGACTCTCGTTAACGTCAATGGCCTCTGGAACGAGCCCTAAACAAATTGTTAATTATTACAAAATTAATTAAAATAATGATTTACCCAGCTGTCTTGGTGTTTTTAGACAACATGCTGATAAGCTTCTCTTACAGATTATTAAAAACGAGAGTGTTAACATGAGACCTAATACTACTTCCAGGAGCACCATTTGCTGCAGGACTAAACAGAACGCTCATTGCTCTTTGCCTTGATCCTTCAGAGAATTTTCAGTCTATACGGCTCCACTTATAACCACGCTAATTTACACTTAACTTTCCTACTAAGATTTCATGAGACAACTGTATCTAATGCAGTGTTCTTCCTTGCAAGGCCCGTGAGCCAGTGGCGGCTCCCATCGACCCTCAGTGCGGCTCCCTAAGTTCCCTGTAAGCTGCTTGGCTGCGCAGCAGGCTATAAATAGCCACGCAGCAGCTCTAAAGGGCCACGCAGCAGGGACCTGGAGAGGAGGGAGGGGGTGGGCGGGAACTGGGGAGGGGAGCAAGTTGGGGCTTGCACGGCTGCTGCAGGATTCTCCCCTGGCCCCAGAGCTCCCTGCTGCCGGCAGGGGGGAGAGAAACGCCCTCCCCTGGAGGTCTGTGCTGCCTGCCAGCAGGCGGGAAAGAGGGCCCCTTTTCCGGAGCTAGCTGCTGCTGGCAGGGAGAGGGCTGGGGGGAGAGTCCTCTGGCCCCAGCCCAGGGGCAGCCTGCCTGCACCGCAAACTCCTCATCTCCAGCCCACCCTGGAACACCCACCCCCAGCCCTCACCTCCCCTCCCCCACATCCCGACCCTCTGCCCCAGCCCTGAGCCCCCTCCTGCACCCCAAACCCCTCATCCCCAGCTCCACCCTAGAACCTTCCCCCTCCAGCCAGAGCCCTCATCTCTGCACCCCACCTTCTGCCCTACCCTGGGCCACCTTCCACCCTCCGAACCCCTCAGCCCCACCCCATGTGGCTCTCACACTGAATGTTTTTTGCCAAAGTGGCCCCCACTTCAAAAATAGTGAAGAGCACTGATCCAATGCCTTACTAAAATCAAGACTTGTATTACATCTATTGTGGTTTTTGTCCACTGACTTTGGGTAACTCTATGAACAAAAACAACAGGAGTACTTGTGGCACCTTAGAGACTAACAAATTTATTGTAGCATAAGCTTTCGTGGGCTACAGCCCACTTCATCAGATGCATGCAGTGGAAACAAAAGTCATCAAGTTTACATGAGAGAGAATAAGATTAATGTATCGAGCCTTTAATCTCTTCTGTTAAACCTCACACAAATAAAACGTGTTCCGTAGTCTAATCACCTGCCATCAAGACAAAGACTGACATTTGTGAATGAGAACTCAGCTGGAGTTTATTAGCCAATCACAGTTAAAATGAGGTTGAGGAATACAAATCTAACAGAGTTGTCTTAACCTTCCTTTACTTCATACTAAGGCAACTAAAACATTATGAGCTAAGCATTCCAAAAAACGGAGGCACACCACACCCACCAAAAAACCGACACAAAGACCAGCACCTGCATTCGCACCTGGAGTCTGGATAAATACAAGCACAAAATGGCCTTTGGCTGATCCACCAAGTATCCCTCTTCTCTTGAGCCAGTGGAGCCGGTCAAAACATTTCCATCCTAACCTTTTCCAATGAAAAATGGCCTTTTTATATATAAACATGTTTTAATGCCCATTTTTGAGTTTGTTCAAAAAAAGTCTCTTTTTTTTCCCAACAAGAAACTGAAAGACAAAAAAGTTCAGTTTCTTAACAAATGAGAAAAATCACTTTTTGGTAAATTTTTAAGTTTTCATTTTTTTTTGTTAGTTACTTTTACAAGAGAAATAGGAGTATTTCCACAATAAAATTAGAAAATGAAAGTTTTGTTAAACCCTTTGGGGTTTTTTGTTGGTTTTTTTTTTGGTGTGTGTGTACAATATTTACTATGCTGCAAGAGGAAATTATACTGAGTTCTTGGTACTTTCCATACATTAAGAATACAATTAATTTCCAAAGGGTAAGAGTACTAACCTGGTCGTCTTAGCAAACTTAAAGCCAGGTAATTATATTTTAGGCACCTAAACTCATCATGTCGTTTCAAATGTGTACGGAATGCTTCACTCCCTGTTCTACACTGACATGGGATGTTGCTAGGTAATGCAAAACAGCTGACGTATCCTTCCCCAGAGGCAGTGGCATTTCAGTGCTGAGGAGAAGGAGGATTAAGTGATTACGATCGATTGATCTATATACAGAGTTCCCTTTGGGATATTCTATAGTTGCTTGATTCTTGAAAAAGGTGCTAAATACTTTAAAGTATTCCTCTGTTTAACTGTACACTCAAATACCCATTTGCATGTGTAGTCACCTGATTTTTTAGGCACAAATGAGGGTGAATGTGTATGCTTTTCTACAAAAAGTGACCTCCAGTTTTTGAAAATCTATTATTTTTGCCCACTTTTAAATAACTCAGAAAATAGAGAAGTGGTTGCAAAATGTTTTCTCTTGAAACCAGTGATACCTTGCCCAACATTACCTAGATGCCAGCTCAACACATTTGATGAATTGTGTTCCTCTTTGAACTCAATTCACTTTAGACTGCTTGGTTTCAATAAAACTAAAGCTAACAAAATGCCATGAAAAGTCGATGCATACAGGCAGCACAGTTACTGATTCCTTTAACAACCCAGGCCATGGTTACACATTTTACAAAACAAACCCTTAGTAAACCCACAGCCTTTACCAGAGGTCAACAAGAACATAATCATGACCTTGCTTTGCAGTAATAAAATAAAATAGAATCCCATGGTACTGAAGACTGGGCTTACTCTTGGTAAGAATCAAAAAAATAAAATGCAATAAAAAAAAACCAATGACAAAATATGATGGTGAGATTTTTTTTCCTCCTACTGACTATTCTGCATGAACATAAACTGAAAGGATTATTCTTGGCTTGCATGTGATGTAATAATGAATATTGAAGACAGAGACAAACTACCTGGGTATGTAAAGCATTCCTCTGACCAGGCAGCATTGTTCTCTGCTATGCAGTACATTTTCTAGTGTTCTGTCATCTTCACATCCTATAATTCTAATAGACGAAGGCACTGATACTGAAAACACTTTTGCAGGCGCTCAACTTTATGAATACAAGTAGTCCCATTGACTTCAAGGTACTAGCTTATGGCACACAGGATGTTTTTAAGAAGCATTTGAGGATATCAAGTGGACTATCCGCTGCTCCCAGTATATATGCAAAGATCTGCCATAGCCGGCCAGTCTCAGACCTCCTTATCTGGCACCCTTTTCTGTTGCTTGCCTTCAGGTTACCCTCAATCAGATTTTCCATTGTTAGTCTACTGGTCTTATTATCCATGCAAGTTGAAATATATCCTGTCCACCTTCCAAAGGTAATGTCTTGTTGAAAGACATGATCTACATCC
This sequence comes from Platysternon megacephalum, assembly GCA_003942145.1. Taxonomy (NCBI): domain Eukaryota; kingdom Metazoa; phylum Chordata; order Testudines; family Platysternidae; genus Platysternon; species Platysternon megacephalum. The sequence continues at coordinate 22,322 of QXTE01000153.1, read as the reverse complement.
CTTTTGAAGAAGGGATAATAAAGTAAAAGAAAGAATCCAAAATAGTTGATACATCTGCGCTGGTTAGGCCTCAACTGGAGTATTGTGTCCAGTTCTGGGCACCGCATTTCAAGAAAGATGTGGAGAAATTGGAGAGGGTCCAGAGAAGAGCAACAAGAATGTGTGTAAAAGCTGGCAATTTTAATTTCCCATCATACTATTATGATTATGATTATTATTCATTTCTACTGCGGTAGTGCCTGGGATCCTCCGTCATGGACAAGTACCCCACTTTACAAACACAGAACAAGAACCTTAATGCTGCTTTTTGATTTATTAAGAGCAGAACAAATGTGCTATATATTACCTTTTGAGTTGGGTTAATTTTCCTTGCTATTCTTTTTTTAGCAAGATGGAGATGGATTGCTGCATAGGGATGGTACCGACACATTGCTAAAGCCTAAATTAATTATTTTTTTAAAAAAAAGTTTGTGTTTTTATGCTTTTAAATGTCATAAAATTAAAATATTTTAAAACAATCATCAAACCACATTCTACTAGTATAAATCTGGAGTAAGTCTATCGCCAAAAATGGAATTACACTAACATAAAAAAATACAGCTTTCTAAATTCTACTTACGTATATAAATAAATCCTATCTTGATAATCAGTAATAAAAAGAACTAAATAATGAGTACTCCAGTTTGCAGTATCAAATATGATTTTTGTAAATGTGCTAGTTAAAACTTTTTTCAGTCATAAGTTAGTATCTTCTAACAGTGATTTATCCTCAAATAGAAAACATTCATATTCATAAAATATTCATCAGGATCTTTAATTCAGTAAATTATCAGCAATTATAATTTTCAGAGCTTCTATCCAAAAACATTATAATTTTTTTTTTTTTGCTGACAAGCATAAAAACATGTTTTCTCCTTTACTTTAGCCATAGCATATACACGAATGTAGCAGGAACAACGGAAATAAATAATGCTGTTTTTCAGGACCACACGATGTGAAACAGCGCTGGTTCAAGCAAAACAAATAAATGCAGATTTCAAATCCTGCAGAGTTCAAGCTGGTTTAGATTCCTGGTTTTGGTCTGGCCCATTTTAAAAAGAGGGGCAATTTGCAAATTCAGATCTAGATCCAGGTTTGGATCTCAAAGAGTCCTAAAACTTCTAGGTATAGAGTATGATTGGATGGCTGCGACACAAGATGGGAATTCAGGAGACCTGGGTTCCATTCTGGTTGTACTGCTGACCTTCTGTGCAATCTGGGGCAACTCATTTAACCTCTCTGCCTCTCTTTTTACATCTGTATAATGGGAATAATTATTTGAAATGCTTTGAGATCTATAGAAGAACACCGTAAGCACTGTGTCATTATTCAGATCCAGGTTTTGCATCAGACTCATCTCTAGCCTTAGTATATAACTTTAATCCCTGAAGGTGAAAGGCGCCCTGCTGCAGAGAGCCAGCACAAGGCAGGTGTTAAGTGGAATTTTAAGTAGCACCTAGACCTTGTGCCAGCCCTCTGTGCCGTGTAGGGTGACCAGATGTCCCAATTTTATAGGGACGGTCCTGATTTTTGGGTCTTTTTCTTATATAGGCTCCTATTACTCCCCACCCCCTTCCTGATTTTTCACATTTGCTGTCTGGTCACCCTAGTGCCGTGGTGAATTTCATTTTAAGGCCTTGCGTGGGGGTATGGTGCTTCATAGAGCCTGGTATGGGCCTGCTATCCTGGGGTGAACCTCACCACAATGGCCTGATGAAGCCATTTCATGTCAAGTGACAACCAATCTTGTGCAAAATAAAACACTGCCATGGTGTGAGGACCTGTCCTACTTTGTGGCTGCAGCACAGTGCACCTCTGTGCATTGAGGAAACACCGTAACGAAGATCTCAGGAACCTAACAGAGATTCCAGTGATGACAAGCGCCATCTGTACCTGTCCTTCACTGCAGTATACCCACATGGAAATACCGAGCCATAGCAAAATAACCCAGGCCCATAGAGCGTGTTTTTTTGACAAAGAACACAGGAAATGGGAGGATGGATAAATTTGTGTCATCTTGACAAGGAATTTTCTTCTAGAAGGAAACGTGCAAAAAGGAAACATGCAAAAAAAACAAAAAAAAAGTACTAGCAAATAGAACAAGTTATTTTATAGCTTTTTCCCAGTTCACAGCTTATATTTAAGAGAATTATGATAGAACTGGCATTTCAACAGCATTCAGTAACCACTGTGATGGGCAAGCGTTTCACAGGGGAAAATAAATGATGGAAAATTGCATGCACTATCATTCTTTTTCCCCCCGAGGAAAATACAAGAAAATGTCAACAGCTGTAAAACATTATTGTAATAGTTTCTTGTCTGAATCATTTTAACCAATATGTTCATACAATGGAAAAACATTTAAAAAAAGATGCAAGACACATTAAGACGTTTTCAAAATTCTTAACTCCTGTGGTTTTGTCTGTTCACTATAATCTATTTTAGTGTTCCTTTATACTGACTGTATTTTTAATTCACTATTAGCTTGCTTATGTCATAGACTCTCTTCGGTTCCCCTTGTCCTACTAATGTGAATTAAAATATAACACTTCCTGTCCACACTCGGGTTTAAGATGTGTTAGTCAAAATGTGTTAGCAAACACAACAACTTTTTATTCTAGTTTGGACAAGCCCTTAGTGTTTTCTACTGCAACATCATAGCCTCTGAGAACTCTTCTACATTAGTTACATTAGCAGAGTGAGATCCCTAGTAGACTTCATGGCGTCTCTTCACCTCTTTATAGGATTCTCTGCTGAGGGGTAGGGTATTTTTTTTTTTTTTAGAGGGAAGGGGGTCAGAGGTAGCAGTTGTGTCATTCTGGTTATGGTGCAGAAGAAGGCTTTGCAACATGACCTAAGGGTCATCAGATTCTGGATTCATCTCAGAAGTTTATTCCACAGTTTGAGAATGCCTTATCCGCCGCTCTCCTGTGCTTTCTGATCTGCACTGCCCTAGAAAAATGCAACTAGTGTAGCAGTTTATAAGCAGAGATGCAATGTCAAATGTAGCTGGACTTTGACCCATTAATGGCTTTGAAGTTCAGGACCAAGGCATTGAACTAGCAGCAAGAGCCACCTGGGAGCTGCGGAGGGAGGGGAACAAAGGCAAAGGCAAGATGGGCCCATGGCAGCCTGAACTTCTATAACCGTGTTCTGAGCAAGTTGGAGTGCTTGACTTGTTTTCCGATCCAACTTCAGACACAGTGAATTACAGTCTGGAGGTGACAATGCCTGGATCATTGTGGCCATGAATTCATCTGGGAGCAAAGGAGGAAGTTTCTCATCTGAGCTGCCCATTTGTTTCTGGGTGCAGTTCAAAGAGTTGGTTCTTCTCTACAAAGCCCTTAATGGTATTTTAAGAGCTTGTCTCTCTCACTGTATCTCCTCAGACCAGTTGTGATCACTGGTCATTTCCTGAGATTGAGCTCTTTGAGACAAGCGGGTTACTCTCTTATGGACAATCCAGGCCTCTGGAGCCCACCACACCTTGACCAAACGGCCAAAGCCAGAGTTTAGTGTGTTCCAGAATGCAGCACAAGATCTATCTGCACTCTCTGACGATGGGGACTATAAACAGATGGCAGGGTAGGGATGTACTCTTGTAGAGTCCTTTGATAGAGACGTAAGCTAAACATTTTGAATTCCATTCATTTGTGGCATCCAGAGGCTGAGTCAAGGTCGCTATTAATTATTTCAATAGATAAAAAAATAAATCAGTAAAACTTTGTTTCAGAACAGACACGACTTTCGTGTAAGTAGGAAGCATTCTTAAAAGGGAGCATTTCTCTTAGGGGGTTACACTTAGGCACCACTTGTATAGCTTGGCATGGCAACAACAGAGTACTGAGTAACTTTAAGAACAGCAAACAACTGTTGTGTGAACATTTTAAAACTAAATATATTAGAATTCTGGCAGACTTCTGAAGATGAGCTGAATATTTGGCTAGCTTTTGAACAACTCCCCAAATATCTGCCTAGATATTCAAATATATGAAGACAGCCTGGTTTGGATTGTCCTCACTATAAATGTTTGTGTCAGGTCATGTACTTGCTTAACAGTTTGGGCCTGATTCCAACCCACTGAAATTCATGTGAAACCCTCTGGTCTTCAGTGAGTTTTGTTTCAGACCCTTACTCCAGGAGGGTTGTTTTTTTGTTTTTGTTTTTGTTTTGTTTTTTTAAGATTAGCTTGTAACCAGGTTTCATCAGGCTCTGTACCTCTTTGTACACCTCTACCTCGTTATAACGCTGTCCCCAGGAGCCAAAAAATCTTACCGCGTTATAGATGAAACTGCGTTATATCGAACTTGCTTTTATCCACCCACACACCCCCCGGAGCGCTGCTTTACTGCGTTATATCCAAATTTGTGTTATATCGGGTCGCGTTATATCGGGGTAGAGGTGTATAGTTAGAAATATGCAAACAGTTTTCCCGTGAACCGTGGCAAAAAGCTGTCCATGGCTAATCATGTAAAGCAATGTTTTCAAGCATGCCGTTTGTTTTTACTTAACAGTGATTAAAAGCACAGTATTAGCATCTGACTTGACCCCGTTGAAGTAAACATTTTTCCTGTCAGCGTGTAGCAGCAAACCTTGCCATGGGGACAGAAGTCAGCACTGCTTCGAGTCTGTTGCAGACGAAGGAGCCGCACGGTCAGAAGAAAGCGGCAGGTGACAGCACACACAGATTTGGATTGTCTCCATGGTTTTCGATAGATTTCATTAACAGTCATGTGGAACATGCTCCTGTCAGGGCCAAAAACGTGGTTTCTCCCCTTTGCCAAGGCATTCTCTTACACCCCATGATTCCTGGCATTTAACACTGGTGCCCACACAGAGACCAGAGAAGTATCCCACAGGGTGGGGAGTGTTTTCCTGTTCCCTCAAGCAGCCTGTCTTCACAGCAATGTGTCAGAAGAGCTTAGAATTATCTTGTGCATAAAAGGAGCCAGAGACGGAGCCACTCCACACAAATGGATTTTTTTCCCCAACTCCCATAAACTAAAAGAGCTTTTACTGTTGCTTTTGTCTACTTGTAGTTCACACTTCTTTTTCCTAATTGCTTATAAATCTCTCATGTGCATTGTTTCAGGAGATGACTGAATTGATACCTGAAATGCATGCTATAGGAAGATTTATCTATTATGCCCCACAAGTTTGTAAGAATATTTACTATGGGACCCTATTACATTTCTGTAAAGCCCACTGAATCATCTGCATTAAATGCAATCGATGTTTTTTTTCATAAGGATTCACTTTTAAAATGTTGCATGACCGTGAACTCTGGACACTTGTTTATCTCTGTCTCTCTTTCTATGATTGTTTCACCAGCTTTTTGGGGTCATGTATTTAAAGGGTCTCTCTCTGTTTTGATTCAAACAAGTCAAAAAGCTATTTACCCTACCTCTACCTTTAATTTTAATATTCTTCCATTTATTTTAATTACACTTGTGTATTGCCCAAAGATGAAGAGCAACAGAAGAAATAAAAAGTTAGTACACTCAACTTTCCAGTAACTAATGCACTGAATTGCAGCGAAGAATTCCTGCTCATTTTGCTAAAGAAAAAACAATCCATCTATTTCTTTGAATCCTGATAAGTAAACACCACAATAGCTGAAGCCAATTGGACTATCCAAGTTCTGAAATTAAGCCCATGAATAAGTGTTTGCAGAACTGGGTCTTAGAATACCAGGGTTGGAAGGGACCCTCAGGAGATATCTAGTCCAGCCTGCTGCTCAAAGCAGGACCAATCCCCAGGCAGATTTTTACCCCAGTTCCCTAAATGGCCCCCTCAGGGATTGAACTCACAACCTTGGGTTTAGCAGGCTCAAACCACTAACCTATCCCTCCCTCCATTAGTTCTGTAACATTTCATAAGACAACAATGGCTTATTGAGTTCAGGACAAGGCTAATTTTTAAGAAACCCCACTCGAGAATGTTTTATTCATGGAACAAAACTGACACACTTTTATCATCATATATAATCCTGTTTGTTACTTCCTTGAAAACATATGCCCTGGTCCTGCAAAGATTTACACACATTTCATCCCTTAAGGTCACCGTGGCCCCAATAGCCACAGGGAGTGGAAGAACACAATGACAGAACGTAGCCACCTTTGCCCCCCTTTTCCAAGCCCTGGCCCAATAGCCACTTGGCTGAACCCAAAGATTGGACCTGAGTTCTTCATTTTAATTATCTAGATTCCCAAACTAAGCATCAAGAACAGGCGGCAATCAGTAAAGAGTCATGATAGTGTAAAGGTTCCTTATACATTCCTGGTTTTTATGGGTTACCCATTAGCCATTCATGTGTTGTGTTACTCACTGGATCACTAAGGCCTATGTACAGCAGGGAAATGACACATTCAGTCTCTGTGGAGGAAGGAAGGAATGGCTTGTCTTTTGTGTACCTACAATGGACAAATTATCTCCGAGATCTTCTAAGGAAAGTCATTGATGTTGGTTAGAGAGGCAGCTGCTTATCCATCTTTACAGTGCAGGGACTGTGCTGGGCAGGAGCCAGTAAAACAAGTGACAGTGAGAAAATCGTGGCCAACGGAATAAAGACCCAACCATTTCCAATGATGTAATGGAATAGGTGGGGCTCTTTTGGAGTGTTGAGTGAATGAAGATGAAAGACCCCGTAAGAATTGCACATTAAAATACTCTCAGTGGTTATGATTAAATATACTGGCAAAAATTATGTGGGGAAACAAAGGAAAATGACTGATGAGTGGTTTATCGAATGATAATGAATAGCACTAAAGCAGCTTAATAAAATGGTCACTACTACAATAAAAATGTGAATGCAGTAATCATGTCAGAATACAGCTATAAGAAAGTGACAATTACAAGGTGATGAGTGCTCAGGAGAGGGCACTGTTCATTATGAGATGAAAAGAAGGCACTGATTATATACAAAAACATACTAAAAGATGAAGAGGGGAAATTACTGCCCTGAAGCTAAAGTACCTACTGGAATATACCTGGAGGTGGTTGGTTATGCCATCTCTTCAGACCACTCGCTGAGCTTAGACAGAATCACCAGATCCAGAACTGGCCTCAATTACTGTATATTAAACAGATATTTAGCAGCTCCTTCATTAACATGCTTGCATAATTCTTTTGAAGAATATAGAAAGTTATTTAAGGAGCAGTCCCTGTGACAAACTGGGAAGAAACAGCAACTCCTTGGGTAATGTGAAATCCACTTCTAAGAGCCTTCTTTAGACCCACATTACTAGTTGTATTACAGTGTCTGTCAAAAGTGCATGATCAATCCAGCTTATCACACAGCCCTGCATTGCATCACAATGATATCAATATTATATATGTGATTTTACACACCCTTAAAATGGAAATATTAGGGAAAAGACAGTGTTCCAAAAGCATTTCTTTAAAGCTCATCAAAAAGATATTTGATTCAACTATAGAGGTAGACTTAAGACTGCCCCTAGTTAATGCCTACTGACCACAGATATTTCCAGACCAATGAATCCAAACTTATTTTGCTGCATTTACAATTTTCGATGCACCAATCACTTAGGCTTTTGCATTATAACTTGCTGGCCTGTTCTAAGTAGCGAGCACTTGCACAAACTAACTACCGTATGTATGAACTCCTAACGAACTGCTGCCTGGGCCTGTGATTGAACAATGGAAATTGTGGCAGAGCAAAATCACCCCAACACTTTTGCTGAAATCTAACAGAGAAAGTTGAAAACAGCTGCAGGATGCTCACTGCAGAAGAGTTAGCCCATTCACCCGCCCACCACAAAGAGACCCAGGCGCTCTCTTACCTTAGGGGAATGCCTGCCTGGTGTTTTCTGGATCTACTAACACAAGACAAGCCATCAGTATTGCTCCTGGCTAGGAACCACCATTTTGGAATCAATCAAGTGGACCTGGGCCAGCTGGTCCTTTATAGCTTCACACAGCACTACAGGGTGGCAGAAATGGGGTATTGCAAACTATTGAGATGAATAAGAAACAATAACTGCTAAATTGTCCCCTTTCTCTGTTTTATTTATTTCCCCCCCCTCCACGCTCGTCTTCTATCCTGAATGGGTGCTGCTGGTCTCTCCTTGCTTGCTGTTAGCCAAAGGAGCAAACTGGTTTAGCTGAAGAAAAAACCAACCAACCATGTGCTTTATCCATGAATCAGACCATGGAAAGACGGCAGGGCTGAAAGGAAACAGATCCAGAAGCCTCTAACATCATCACTGAGCACCTGGGCAAGACTGTTCAGGCCACACCTCAGAGGCAAAAACTTTGTAAGGCACAATAATTACCTGAAGTTCAATTTTTAAAAGCAGAAGTAACCATTTGATCATCTAGTCCGGCCTCCTGTATATCTGAGGAAAATTACATGAGCTATAGATGTATCACCATGTAGACAGACATATCAGGGATTTGAACCTGTGACCTCTCACAGTTAAGGGAAGGGGCCCATACCTAGTCCACAGAGCCACTCTTTTCCAATACAGCTGTTAGTCTTAAAGGTGCCACAGGACTCTCTGTTGCTTTTTACAGATCCAGACTAACACGGCTACCCCTCTGATTCTTTAGAGTGAGACAAGCTCTTTGTTTGATTGATATGGCACTCTCAATCACAGCACATTGTTTAACCCTGACTGGCCCCAATTAGTCCCAATCTCCATCCTTCTTCCCCACACTGCAAACCACAGCACCACACACGAGGAGCACTCACCCTCTTCAGTTACAAGCAGGACATAGGCCTCACAGAGAGCTTTGAAAGAAATGAATTGTGGATTGAGTGTCCAAACGTAATACTCAGCTGGACGAACTGTATTCATCGGTAAAGACCAGATGCTTGAGTCCTAGCCCTGAGGGAAGTAGTTGAAGTCAATGTATAGAGTACTAGATTTTAAAGGCAAAAGGAACCATTAGGTCATCTAGTCAGACCTCCTATATATAAAAGGTTACTCAATTACCCCTGTGTGGAGCCCAGTAACTTGTGTTTGACTAACGCAGATGTTGCAGAGAGGCATCCAGTCTTGATGTGAAGACATCACGAGCAGGCAAATCTACCATTTCCCTCTGTTATTTGTTCCAATGGTTCCAACTGTTAAATACGTGTGTGTCTTCTTTCTAACCTGACCTTGTCTGGCTGCAGGGTCCAGCCACTGGCTCTTATAATGCCTTTCTCTGCTCAGTTGAAGAGCCCTTTAGTACCTGGTATTTTCTCCCTGTGAAGGTCTTTAGACACTGTAATCAACTCCCTTCTCAGTGATACACTAAACAGATGGAGTTCTTTATATCTCTCACTCTAAAGTATTTTCTCCAGCCCTCACATAATTTTTGTCTCTTTTGTCTGCACTGTCTCTAATTTTTCAAACTTCTTTTTAAAATGTGGACACCAGAACTGGACACAGTATGCCAGTATTGGTCTCACCAGCATTGTACACAGAGGTAAAACCACCCACCTACTCCTGCTCCCTCGTTCAGACATGCAAAGATCTCCTTTGCGCTTTTTGCCACAGCATTGCACCGGGACCACATGTTCAGTTGCTTCTCTACTATTACCCCGTGAGGCTGGCAAACCAGATGCCAGCTCAGGCCAGAACCCCAGGACCATTCACTTGTGTGTTAGTACAGATCAAAGTGTTAAATGAATAAGTGGGTATTCAGCTGTTTAAACTTCATGAAAACTAATGGAATGTTACTTGCATTGTTTTCACTTATCTTGTTATAATGTAATAGCAAACATTTACATTGTGTATACCCCTGTGTCTAAATAACCCAGCAAATAAATCTTGTGAAATGCTAAGGAAGGACTTAAGGACTTTAACAGAAAATGCTAATTTCAAATTTTACGCAAAGGCTAAGTGCATTCCTCACTCATCATCATCACCACAGGAAAAGCCCACGTGAGTAGAGACACTATCAGCTTGTCTTCTGTCAGAAGCAGCTATAAATATGGATTCAAAGAAAGATCCTGTATCTCTGACTGTTTGGACTCTTAAGGGAAGTGTACCAGATGCAAAGTGGAGATCCCCAGAGACAATCTGGATACCTTAAAAAGGAACAGGAGTACTTGTGGCACCTTAGAGACTAACAAATTTATTGTAGCATAAGCTTTCGTGGGCTACAGCTCACTTCATCGGATGCATGCAGTGGAAAATACAGAAGGAAGATATATATATACACACATGAAACAATGGATCTTACCATACACATTATAAGGAGAGTGATCAGTTGTCAGCAGGAGAGAAAAAAAAGGTCTTTGTGGTGGTAATGAAAATGGCCCATTTCCAGCACTTGACAAGGAGATATAAGGAACTGTAGGGGGCGGGGGGNAGCAAATACTCACCAGCAACCACACACCAAACAACAAAAACACTAACCCAGGAACCTATCCTTGCAACAAAGCCCGTTGCCAACTCTGTACACATATCTATTCAGGGGATACCATCATAGGACCTAATCACATCAGCCACACTATCAGAGGCTCGTTCACCTGCACATCTACCAATGTGATATATGCCATCATGTGCCAGCAATGCCCCTCTGCCACGTACATTGGCCAAACCGGACAGTCTCTACGTAAAAGAATAAATGGACACAAATCAGACGTCAAGAATTATAACATTCAAAAACCAGTTGGAGAACACTTCAACCTCCCTGGCCACTCGATTACAGACCTAAAAGTCGCAATATTAAAACAAAAAAACTTCAAAAACAGACTCCAACGAGAAACTGCTGAATTGGAATTAATTTGCAAATTGGATACCATCAAATTAGGTTTGAATAAAGACTGGGAGTGGATGGGCCATTACACAAGGTAAAACTATTTCTCCATGCTTATCTTCCCCCCCGCCCCCTACAGTTCCTTATATCTCCTTGTCAAGTGCTGGAAATGGGCCATTTTCATTACCACCACAAAGACCTTTTTTTTCTCTCCTGCTGACAACTGATCACTCTCCTTATAATGTGTATGGTAAGATCCATTGTTTCATGTGTGTATATATATATCTTCCTTCTGTATTTTCCACTGCATGCATCCGATGAAGTGAGCTGTAGCCCACGAAAGCTTATGCTACAATAAATTTGTTAGTCTCTAAGGTGCCACAAGTACTCCTGTTCCTTTTTGCGGATACAGACTAACACGGCTATTACTCTGAAATCTGGATACCTTGAAAGACTTTTGGGAAACTAGCAGTTTATTACATCACTGCCACCAGTTAGAGTTACAAACGGTGATTCACCTGTGCATATATTTTACCTGCTTTAACCTCTCAATAACTCCCATTTCCTTTTCTTAGCTAATAATCCTATAGTTAGTTTGCTGTAGATTTGGCTGCCAGCGTTGTCTTTGGTGTAAGATCTGGAGTACGAACTGGTCTGATGTAAGTGGCTGGTCTCTTGAAACTGGAGAAACCTGCTGTGGTGTGATTTTAGGTTTAAATCACCTTTTATCACCCAGTTCAGTTTGTCTGAGTGGCAAGATAGGCTGGAGAGTCTAAGGGGACTGTCTGTGACTTTATGGTAAGACTGGTATAGTGATCCAGGAGTGCACATTTATTCCTGGCTTGGTGAAATCTAATTATAGAATATACCACCAGCTTGGGGTATCTCCCCTATTTCTCACAGTCCATGCTGAGGTAGGCACTCACAGTTGTAAGTCACTCCAGGCACTGTGACAACCCCTATATCCTTTCCAGAGTCACTGCTTTCCAGGATACAGTCCCCCATTCTGCAGGCATGCCCTGCAGTCCTTGTTCCTAGATGTATCATTTTGCATTTGGCTGCATTAAAACACATTTTGTTTGAATGTCTCCAGCTTACTAAGCAAACCGAATCACTGTGTGACTGCCCTGTCCTCCTCGTTTATCACTCTGCTAATCTTTGTATCACTCACAGATTTCATCAGCAATGATTTTACATTTCCTTCCAGGTCACTGATGAAAATGTCGAATAATGTCAGGCCTCATACTGATCCCTGCAGAACCCCACTAAAAACATCTGCATTTGAAAATGATTCCCCACTGACAACTACTTTTTGAGATCTATCAGTTAGCCATTTTAAATCCATTTAACATGCCCTCTGTTGATATTGCATAGTGCTATTTTTATCAGAAGGCCATGCAGTACTAAGCCAAATGCCTTACAAAAGTCTAAATTTATTACAGCTACACAGTTTCCTTTGACAACCAAATTTGTAATCTCGTGAAGGAATGAAATCAGGTTTGTTTGACAAGACCTTTTTTTTACAGAAAACCATGTTATCTGGCATGAATTATGTCCCTCTCCTTTAATTCTTCATTATTTTGTGCTGGATGCAATACCTTTTGTATTTTAAAAAATCATCTATAATTTTTAGAAATTCTCATGATGTGTTATTACTGGCTGCATGAGACTTCCAGCATATGTCTCCCAAAGTGACGTCCCCAATAACACCACATTTTTCTTTCCACATTACAGACAGGTGTTTAGGGAGTAAGTCGTCCTGTTCTCTGGTTTGATTTGATGGTCTGTAACACCCCCCCATCCAGTACTCGCTCCTGGGCTTTGTTAGCTAGTACATTGATCCACATGCATTTAAGACACTGTATGCTAAGTTATCAGTAATTCTAAAACAGATAATGGGTGTTTTTAATGTAGTTTGCCCACCCCAGACCCCTCTTTTACCCACTTTCTCCTTTCTGAACAGGCTATAACTACAGATTGTAATGTCCCCATCATTCCGATTGTCCCACCAGCTTTCAGCAATGCCAATTATATCAAATTTCTTCTGATGAATGAGTTCTGCTAATCACCCACATTCCTAGCACCTGTATGAAAACATTTGAAATATTTCTTCTCTTTGTATTGTCTTCTCTTTGTCGCATCCATTCAGTTTGTTCGTGACACGCAGAGTCTGTGTTGGTACTGCATTTGCCTCCATAAGCATCCTCCCTGGTCTTGATAATTAAATGCCTTCCGGGCTGCTCCAGCGAGTCTCCAATTGAGAAGATTAGCCGTCCCCCACCCCCACCCCCGCTCCCTCCCACACACACACACCTGTGAGTTTCAGGCTGTCCTGTTGATTTAGGCCACCCTTCCATGGGAATGTGGCCCCATACACCACAAAACCACACTGCTTGTACAGATGAATAGGTGAGTCTCTCTCCTCTGCAGGGAAACTGAGCAGTTGTTTTTGTCCATTACATCTCCAGAAATTGACTCCACCAAGGTGGTCTCAAGCAATGGTCTCAAGTTGCAGTGGGGGAGGCTTAGGTAGGATATTAGGAAACACTATTTCACTAGGAGGGTGGTGAAGCACTGGAATGGGTTCCCTAGGGAGGTGGTGGAATCTCCATCCTTAAGCTTTTTAAGGTCCGGCTTGACAAAGCCCTGGCTGGGATGATTTAGTTGGGGTTGGTCCTGCTTTGAGCAGGGGGTTGGACTAGATGACCTCCTGAGGTCTCTTCCAACCCTGATATTCTATGATTCTAAGGTGGAGAGGGAAGGTTCCCTAAATCAGTGCATAAAAACCATGTAATCCCCAGCATGAACGAGGCCCAGTGTTGGGGCTTTCTTTCTTTAGTCTTTCCTGGCAGAGAGACAAAACGGCAGCAAGATGCAGCCACGGTGGTCGCCTTCCTCCATGGTGTTCTGAGAGAGACCGGCATCAAACTAGAGAAGCCAAAGGAGGGAGCCCCAGAGAGCGGGAAAATCCTAAATGCTGATTGAGCGACATCCTGCCTGTCAGAGCAATTGAGGAGGAACTCAGTGCGTTTGCTGCTGCCAATGAGCCACGGGGAAAAAAATCGTACTTACTTAATTAATAAAATGAATTAAAATAAACCTTGATATCCATTCTAAAATGCAACAGCAACCAATTAGAGGGCAAATTCCTGGATGGTCCTGATTATTCAGTGAGAACTATGAAAAGGTCAGTGGAATGCTTGCAAAGTAAAAAGCAATGTTGTCGTTTAAAGGAAAAATACTAATTAGAGGGTTGTTTTGATCACAGAATGAACACAGATACCTGGCCCTTATGCTACACATCCACTACCCTGGTTTTGCTCAAAAGCAGTTTGAAGAAAATGCTCAGTCCTACCCAGCGAAACATGAGGAAACATGTACAATGAAAGTCACACAATAACACAGCGAACACATGGTCCATTAAGATGGGTTTATGCCAAATATTTAGACAAATTTTCAAACTTGCGCAGACAATAGTATGTATGCGCTTTTCAGTGTAGTCAGTGCCGTATGACAACCACCTACCGCAAATGGGTTTCATAGATTCATATATTTTAAAGCCAGAAGGGATCTTTGTGGTCATCTAGTCTGATCCCCTGCACAAGACAGGCCATAGGACTTTCCTGAATTAATCCCTGCTTCAAGACCAATCGCTGTGCTTGAACTAGAGCAGATCTTTTCGGGAAAAAACATCCAATCGTGATTTTAAAATTTCCAGTGATGAAGAATCAACCACAATCCTTGGGATAAGTTGTTCCAATGGTTAGTTACCATCACTGTTAAAACGTTGTGGTTTATTTCCACTCTGAATTTGTCTAGCTTCAACTTCCAGCCATTGGACCTTGTTATACCTTTGACAGGTTGGCAGGAGGGACTGAAGGCAGGAATTTTGGTGCTACAGCACAGACCTGTAAAGCTAAAGGAGCAATGCTATTAATCGGTAGAAACAGTAGGCTGTTATCCTCTACATGGCCCAGTCACTATAGGAGGAGATGACAGACTTTGCCAATGAGTTCCATACGTTAGCTGGGGTTGTGCACACCTTGAGTGCTGCATAGACAGAAGTTGGGTGCACACACTTTTGAAAATTTAGGCCCTAATTTGTAAGAAAACATGATACACAGAATGAAGTCCACAGAACAATAATGAAACTGCAGCTAATATGGAGGATACAAAAGCTGTGTGATGGAGAAAATGACTGAATAAGAGTGAAATAGTTAATGTATATGGGGAGGAGTGCACAGAAATACATGCAGTGTAGCAAGCTAATGAACGTAGGTTAATAAAATACAACCTGGTCAAACAGTTACATGTGGTGAATGCAGCAGAGCAACCATAGTGAAATATTAGACATGCAAAGTTCAATAAGTTGATGATCATCATCACACGGTGAATGTCCATTTCTTGTCAAATGCTTTCCTCATGGTGATATCAACATAAGTTCAAAGACACACTAACAATCAAAAATATCTGACAGACCAGGTATATCCCAGAGTATAAATGGGAGATCTGCCTGACCTGTATTCTCTGTAAGTATTTTACTAAGTTGGTATTGCTTTTAGTAGCTTGGAGGCATTCCATTCATAAGACTTCTCAGAAGCTCTTCAAAATCTTATCTCTGTGCTCTGAAGAATTCAAATCCTGTAAAAACCAGAGCTACTGTAAACAGAGGTTCAGAAATAGATTTATTTTTGTATTCACACCCAAATATGAGCTCACTCTCTATTTTATATATAACACTGAGACTGTACACACAGACACACACAGCCAGCAAACGAAACCATTTCTAATAGCTAAGCATCATGAAGAAGTCGTATTTCAAAACTGTTTTCTGAATTCATTACCAATATAAATAGTGACATTTTATCCTATGGGACAAAATGCAAATGAACTGAAGTAAAATTGTGCCCGCACACAATGCCTACACAGCCGAACTGATTTGTAACTCCCTTACCATCAAACTCTAAGTGCAAAAACTTCACAACATGCCCTGCAATTACAAATATCAAATAAGGGGAATATTGCAAAAGAACTACCCTTGGCAGGATGGAGGCCTAGACAAGCAAGTCTTGAGTGCTTTATGATGGTTTTAAGGGCCACTGGTTTGCGTGTGTTACTGAAATGGTAGTTTCTTGGGGACCATATGTCTGATGGCTGGCTCACACATTATTTTTAAATTATTTGCTACAGCTCAGATAGTCCCTCCTGGCCTTAAAATCTATTAATTTCACAAGGAAAATATCTTCATTAAACTCATTTGCAAAATCTCCCTGTTTCTTTTTCGGAGCCAGTATCTTTGAAAATATTATGGTAGTATGGGAGAGGGAAATAATATATTGGGGAAGTATTCATCGTATTCATTCCTTCAACACTTCTTCTGACCACAAATATTTGATAAGCAGAATTCAAGGCAGATTTTCATCTTTTTTTCTTCTCTCCATGAATTGTTTTCCCATACATTGGATAAAACAGTTTGTTGTCTATAAAGTCTAATGTTCTACCATGTCTGTAAATTTCATGAAGCCTTGAGAGGGATAGGAAGATGGTTATATGCTGATTATTTTTAATGTCTACTGCTTTAAGAATGTATTGTGCAGTGAAGGAATGTGTGCTTTGCATGACCAATGGAGAATAACGCAAATGAAACAATGACACTATCCCCAGTCCTTAGTGTTGAAGGACTTTACAATCAAAACACCAGAACCAACCCAAAGGTCTCGAGAACTTTCAGCAGTCGGAGTCTGCTCCTTTGGGGGAGGGTTGCATCAACACCTCTCTTGATTTAAGGAATACAAAACTCTTTGACAGATAACAATTATCTTTTTAGATTCCGCCATCCCAAGTGTCTTTGTCACATAATTATGCATAATCTTCCAAGCACTTGCGGCATAAATACAATAGAGAAGAGACTTTTAGATTATAAATATCTGAGGTGAGATAATGACACTGAGAGAAGTGGGTCAAATTTAATCCATGGATTAAATTATCAGCAAAGGAAAATGATTTTCTCCAAAAAATTAGCAAAAACTTCTTTCTCTAATCAGCATTTGTGAGAAGGTGAAGGGTAAACAAAACCTTTGGGGATTTCAACTAGTAATACTTTCTTGCAGTAAATTAGAAATAGAAAATTCTCAGCCTGCTATTTTTAATGATCTTAGAGTTTTGGTTTTGAGGGGAAAAGTAATTTATGTCACAGTTTGCAGTCAGCTTTCACAGTATCCAGTTATAGAACTCCTGCATAATTAGGTGTGTGTGTGTGCACATGCATGCATGTGCAGAGAGAGAATACCCAATGGTGTTGTGTATTAATGCTTTTGTTTACAAATCTGGGATGTCTGCACAACTTGTGAACTGCGAAGCCACAAGTGTTCAATTACAGAATCATAGAATATCAGGATTGGAAGGGAGGTCATCTAGTCCAACCCCCTGCTCAAAGCAGGACAAATCCCCAACTAAATCATCCCAGCCAGGTCAAGCCTGATCTTAAAAACCTCTAAGAAGGAGATTCCACCACCTCCCTAGCTAACCCATTCAGTGCTTCACCACCTTCCTAGTGAAAGAGTGTTTCCTAATATCCAACCTAAACCTCCCCCACTGCACCTTGAGACCATTACTCCTTGTTCTGTCATCTGCTACCACTGAGAACAGTCCAGATCCATCCTCTTTGGAACCCCCTTTCAGGTAGTTGAAAGCAGCTATCAAATCCCCCCTCATTCTTCTCTTCTGCAGACTAAACAATCCCAGTTCCCTCAGCCTCTCCTCATAACTCATGTGCTCCAGCCCCCTAATCATTTTTGTTGCCCTCCGCTGGACTCTTTCCAATTTTTCCACATCCTTCTTGTAGTGTGGGGCCCAAAACTGGACACAGATGAGGCCTCAGCAATGCCGAATAGAGGGGAATGATCACGTCCCTCGATCTGCTGGCCATGCTCCTACTTATACAGCCCAAAATTCCGTTAGCAAGCTAATATGCAGCTTCTCGTCCACTGTAGGTCCTGTTCTGCAGGATTGCTGCCTAGCCGTTCGGTCCCTAGTCTGTAGCAGTGCATGGGATTCTTCCGTCCTAAGTGCAGGACTCTGCACTTGTCCTTGTTGAACCTCATCAGGTTTCTTTTGGCCCAATCCTCTAATTTGTCTAGGTCCATCTGTATCAGGGGTGGGCAATCTTTTTGGCCTGAGGGCCACATCAGGTTTCCGAAATTGTATGGAGGGCCAAACAGTCAGGTGTGGCCCAGCCCCCGCCCCCTATCCGACCCACCCAGGTTCTCACCCCCGATGGCCCCCTGGGACCAACCCCTCCTGTTCCCTGTCCCCTGACAGCCCCCAGAACCCCTTCCCCTGACTGCCCCCCGCCACCCCATCCAACCCCTGCTCTCATTCCTGACTGCCTCCCGGGACCCCTGCCCCATCCGACCACCCCTTCTCCCTGCCCCCTTTCCCCTGCTTGGAGCACCGGTGGCTGGAGCCAGCCACGCCACCGCGCAGCACAGAGCACCGGGTCGGCGGCGCAGTGAGCTGAGGCTGCGGGGGAGGGGGAACAGCAGGGGAGGGGCGGGGGCGAGCCTCCCAGGGCAGGAGCTCAGGGGCCGGGCAGGAGGGTCCAGTGGGCTGGATGTGGCCCGCAGGCCGTAGTTTGCCCACCTCTGATCTGTATCCTGTCCCTACCCTCCAACGTATCTACCACTCCCCGCAGCTTAGTGTCATCCACAAACTTGCTGAAGGTGCGATCCATCCCATCCTCCAGATCATTAATGAAGATCGTGAACAAAACCGGCCCCAGGACCGACCCTTGGGGCACTCCGCTTGATACCAGCTGCCCAACTAGACATGGAGCCATTGATCACTACCCGTTGAGTCCGACGATCTAGCCAGCTTTCTATCCACCTTATAGTCCATTCATCCAGCCCATACTTCTTTAACTTGCTGGCAAGAATACTGTGGGAGACGGTATCAAAAGCTTTGCTAAAGTTAAGGAATAACACGTCTACTGTTTTTCCCTCACCCACAGAGCCAGTTTTCTCCTCATAGAAGGCAATTAGGTTAGTCAGGCATGACTTGCATGTTGACTGTTCCTGATCACTTTCCTCTCCTCACAGTGCTTCAAAATTGATTCCTTGAGGACTTGCTCCATGATTTTTCCAGGGACTGAGGTGACAATGCAGGTCTTCTCAAGGGATTGTGATTAAATACAGTCATGCGATCAACAGCTGAAAAAATTATCAGAGACCTCTGTCCGTCTGAACTGCCCTCTGCCCACTCAGCCATCACTCCAAGTTTTATCTTAACATTCCAAAGTGCTGGACAGTTTCAAGGAGCTACCATTTTTAAATGAACCTACCAGATAAACGTTTCCTTCTTTCTCCCACAAAAATGAAGAATTTCATCCCGAAAATTACACCAACCCAGGCCCAGCCTGGGTAACATTCCCTCTTTGACCAGTGATTTATGTAATGTCCTATATCTCACTACACAGCTAAAATCCAGGGACCAGCTCCATACCTATTATCATGGAGCTACATTGACTCACACTGAGGATCTGGCTCAGGACCTTTGCATCACTAGAAACTGGAGAGTTCCTCTTTCCCATACACGATACCAGAAGCTTAAACTTGAGACCTTTTAATGTACAGAAAATCTATTTTAGGTCTATTTTCTCCAAGGCTTGTCATGGCTCCCTCTGAGCCCTGTAGAGTTGGACTCATGGGGCTAAATCACCCCTCACAGATGTCACCTGTCTCACATGGAAGGGAGGTTAGCTGCAACCCAGCACCATCCTTGCCCTTCCTAGGATCCCGTTTATGGTTCTCCATGGGGTGAGGCTCTGAACAGGGGTAGGCTGAGGGAAGGGAGCAGCTGATCTACAGAGGATAAGATTAAGCCTTCAGGGAGAGCATCACCACTCCTCTGGCCCTGGAAAAGTAATAGGGTGTAGGGCTATATTGCCTTTCCACTGGAGCTCTCTCCACACTGGGCATCCCCCATTAAAGAGGACCCTAAGAAGCAGCCATGGCTGGGGTTGGCTTAGAATACATGAAGGCCTATGCTATAGCCTCACCCTCACCACCTGCAGTGGTGATGGCAGGGGGTCCCCCCTCCCCAGAGAGGCAGGGACAGTCATAAGGAGGCCCATTACCCCAGAAGCCAGGGAACAGCTGAATGGGGGGGTGCATTCTCCTCATCCTTCTGCACACGAAATGGTCGCTGGCTGGTGTTGCTGGGGCCCCAGAGCAGTGGAGTAAACACACCACTGAGATGTAGGCCACGCTTCATCCTTCTCAGAGCTGCTGTTTCAGGCTCTCTACAGACTCAGGCAGACAGCACTTTGGCAGTTCCACTCAGCTCACATTTTCATGCTTTTTGTTGTTGTTGTTGTTGCAATCATGAGCGGGGGTGTGTGTGTGTGTGTGTGTGTATGTGTAAATGAAAAATGAGATTCTGATACAATCCCCATGCCCGTGGGCCTTACACACAAGTCTACAGTGGATATGCCTTACTCTCCATCTAACCATGGGGAGGGAGTTGGGAGACGTTTGGGCACAGCCATGGCCAGGGGGTGGGGTGGGACACCTGCCAGGGGCACAGAGCCACTGGACTTGAGTTTGGATCGCTTTAGCTCCAGGATGCTACTAGGCCGCAAGGAATTGCCAAGGTCTGGGGGCAGGCCCTGCCATTCGCTCAGCAAGGGAGAGCCATGGGGGCTCATTCCCACCAGCAAAACAATTAGGAAGGAGCTTTGGGTGGGAATCCCACCCCTGCCCGCTCAGATACCACAGTGACGAGCACTAGAGAAAACCGTGAGATAGATCCTGCAGCCACTGGAACATATCAGTAAAGCCCACGGCTTCACAGGTGGAGGGGTACAAAAAATAATCCCAATACAAATATTTTTTCTTTTGCTAAGAAGGTTTTGTAAAATAGGTTTTCAGTAACACCAGTGGCCTACACAGAATCCACAATGGGATAGGACGGAGGGAGATTTTATATGGAATGACCTGCACAATCCACTTGTAGCTTTGCTGCTCCTGAGTCATGGAGCCACCCCATGTTCATGCCAATGAAACATTTTTACCCCCACCCCCTATTTCTAAGCTGGCTCCATCACATCTAGAAACCTTGTTCCTGCACTGGGACCTTCTCACACCAGCCTTTTCAGAGTCCGACTGATGTCAGTAAGGGCACGTCTACACTGCCCACTCTTTGCAGTGATGTGTAGAGTACAGACACGCCCCCCCCAATATGGATATAAAGAGAAGTAGACGATGAGCCACTGCTGATGTGCCTGAACCCTTAGGGCACATGCCCTACATAGCTCTCTACTTGCCCAAGCAACACCTCCCCCAGCTACCTGCTGTTTTTAGCAGTGTCGTGTCCCGCTGCCTCCCCTTGCCAGAGCCTTTCACTGCCGCGTGTAGGGACACAAACGTTCACTGCATGCCGCCACCAGCAGTATAGACAGACCTGAGGATTTCTCCAGGGTGTCCGGGGCCAGGCAACTGAATCCAGATCTAGCAGCGGAAGTGAGGCAATAGATACCAGCATCACATATCTGGTGAGTGATGCAAAGCTAGACACTCTGCAGACTCCCGTTTCGCGAATGGAACGCCAACAATATTTTCCAGTTAACAGTAACGCTGACACGTTTCTTTGAACCAAATTAATACGATCGCTCACATGCCGAGAGTGAGGCAGCCTCACCTATGGAAGACTGTGCATTGCATTAATGAACACCTGCAATTTATTAATGGTATGTTTGCTTCTGATACAATGTGTAGCTGCTTAATGTGAAGAAGGATGGCTCAGTGGTTAGTGCACACGGAACCCACACACCTCCTGGGTGTGATGCTCTGTCCCATCTTGTGGCACCGAGACCACTTAAAGAGAGAGATTAATGAGTCTGCTCTACAGCCTTAGCTCTGGGCCATATGGCTTTTACCTCACGCAGTAGAGGCTCATGCACTAAGCGCCAGAAGTCCCGGGTTCAATCCTGCCTGCTAACGACTGGGGTGTGTCAGTGTTACACACATGCCTAGGCAACAGGAGACCTAAGCTCAATTCCCTGCTCTACCATGGTCTTCCTGTGTGACCTTTGGCAAGTTACTTATTTTCTCTATGCCTCAGTTTCCCATCTGTAAAAGGGGGATAATAATGCTTCCCTATCTCAGAGGAGTCCTAGGGAAGAGACAGTGCCACTAGCATAAAAAGCCACCCATTTAAATGTGGAAATGAGTTCACTATGACCAAGTCAGTCATGGGATACACTGGCATAGAAAAACAGAAGAGCCGCTCTGATTTCCCTACTTTAGAGGTAGTCCTCTAGAACTGGATTAAATTCACATGAGTTCTTGCTCCTCCAGTTCCTAACAAGATCCAAGATGCATTGTTTGGGAAATTTTATATTAATGCTACCTGGTTCTTACATAGGTAGGAACAGAAACCATATCTTCTGAGTCTAGGGTAGCACTTTATCCTATTAGACCACACTTCCCCTCCCAGCAAGAAGGTCATTCTCTAGCTCTCTGACAAAGCACATGGTGCCTATGTTTGTTTTCTCTCTGCTCCCACAAAATCCT